>OY720029.1:0-600000 GCA_963082485.1 Eudonia mercurella
AAAACCAGCAATACTCAAGCGAATCAAGGTGCACCTTTTACGATTTAATTTTCCTAAAATTAACAAGAAGTTCTTTACGTTCGCCTGGGTATCAGTGCCACTTAGATGCCGACTGTACTGATTAATGCGAGAACGAGGGGAACCCTAATATTATGGTGTTTCAATAAACAGGGCCGATCAGGTAATACATACTTTAATTACTCTGCTCACTTTTTATTAGATACCTTTGGGGAATGTATTCATTTCTTTTTGAAAAATATTTTGTGAATCGGTCCACTGCTCAATCCCGAGATTTTAAAGTTAATGATGGTGCTACGCGTTGCATCAATTTAGTTTAGTCGAGTCGGGCGTTTGTGACGTTTATGTTTATTCAAATATTGTAGCGCAATTGTCGGTGCCTTGCACTGGCGCGGTAGGCCCTGCTCCTCGGCAGGTCGGAGCTCCGGTCCATGCATTGCTTAGTGTGATGTGACAGTCGAACGCTCGACCTCGTTGAAGCGTGCCCGGGGCAGGGCGGGTAGCGTCACTCCGGTCTGTGGCCGACCGGTCCGCGGCGGAGTGTCGACGATTGTAAAATAAATACATTTATTATCTCCAATGGGTTGTTTTATTCATTAAACTAAGTAAAATTATTTATACTACTCCTCTTTGATTTCAACTACTGTTTTGAAGACAGGAATCACAGCCATACCCTTTCAATTCGTCTTTTTGGGGTGATTGTAAAATTAAGCCGCGTTTTCAATGGGGACGTCCTCGTCATCGTATTCTGTAACCCTTAGTTTTATCCAATGACAGCCTATGTACGTTTAATTGATATTTTGCATGGCAGAATAAACGCAGGTATCAACTCTATTAGAATAGCGACGTTTCCCCAGTGAATACTCGGCTTTACAATAATATATCTGCCAAACAATTGCCCACCCATCCTCAGGACAGAATGACAAGACAGGCGCCCTTGACTTAGGTAGTCCATACCACATTATATATTTAAATAATCGAGGTCCCCTGTGTTCGAATTTCATTTACTCTACATACGCGGAGTCTGCGCGGTAAATGGATCATCTTTGAAGACCATGGCTCACGTATAAATAGATAACAAAAACAATCCTTATTGTGGTACCTGCGCATCTCATTTCTCTTATAACTAAAGATTACCTAATTGCTTTGACGCAAATCTAATAAATACGATGTATGGTTCGGGTAGGTATATGTACATGTACTAAATAAATACTGTCTGTATGCCACTTGGGAGCTTGCGGGAGCTAGCCGCGCTGACGAGTCTCTGCCCTCGCCGTGGGTACTCTGCAATTAAACAATCCCGTTATTAATATAGAGCCTCCTTCCTACAACATAGGGTCCTTTAAACGAGGTGTCAAGAAGCAACTTGGGTTGCAGTTTAAAGGGGTACCAGATTCAGTGAAATTGTAGGACAAAGGTATTTTTGGGGAGAGAGGTCACACAACCATCTGCGTCTCCCCGAGCGTAGTGATATAACAAAGTATTCTCAAAATTTTTATTTTTATTTATAAGTGTTAATTGCTACACTTAAGCTGAATTAAATATTTTTATATAAAAATACAGTGGAAAAATTAAACGCCCACCCGACCCAGCCAGGAATCGAACCTGGGTCTTCCGCAATCCGGGCGGCTGCACTCACCATTATGCTACCGGGAAGGCTGACGTAAGCGCTGAATTTTGTCACTCTTTTTTGAATTTTGAAATGCTTTAGAGCGACATTAGTGCCATCTATCCTAAGATATTTGCAACCGATGGACATGCAGATTCATCTTTGCAGATATTATTAGAATACCACAAATTGATAACACAACGCTTTAGTAAATTTTTATTTTTATTTATAAGTGTTAATTGCTACACTTAATTTAATTTTTTCACTGTATTTTTATATAAAAATATTTAAAGTATTTTCGTTTGTAAAAAAGTGCATAGATGCATAAGAGCTGAAACTTCAGGGTCGGCATCGCTCGCAGCCTTAATTTGAGTACCCTCTCGAATCGCTCGGGATACTCCGGGAATACTGTTCAACCTCCCGGGCTCCCGGGACGCAATTATTTCTCGGGATTTTCATAATTAAATTGCAAATAAAAATTGTTAAACAAAACAGTCCACACGGAGTCATCGCAGAAATCAAATGGTTAAAACCTCTGCGATCTGGTCAAATATCCCGGGCTCGTTCCTTCAAGAGTCAGCAACCTAAGCTACAGTCGTCGCTATCCACAAAGTGTACAGTCACGATCATTAACATTTAAACAATGTATCTCTTAATACATTGAAATAAGAGTCCAAACACGTTATAAGTGTATACATGTCAATGGTCGTGAGTGTACCTCGGGTGCGGGTGTCGCTGCTAGCTGCAGGCGTGGCGTACCTCAGGTGCGCGCCTTGGCCTGCGCCTGGCGGTGCGCGCGCAGCAGCAGGCGGTCCAGCTCGTCGCGGGTGTCGCTGCTAGCTGCAGGCGTGGCGTACCTCAGGTGCGCGCCTTGGCCTGCGCCTGGCAGTGCGCGCGCAGCAGCAGGCGGTCCAGCTCTTCGCGCGTGCTGCAGTGCAGGAACTCGCGCGGCCGCACGCCGCGGAAGATGGCCGCGATCGACGGCTTCACGTTGAAGAAGATTATCGTCTGGTCGCGCGCGTGGAAGTCCTCGATCAGGGACTTTATTCCCTGCCAAAATTATGTTAAGCGTATTGATAACGACGTAGCCTAAAATATTTTATTTTATTACGAACGAATGATAATTCAGAGTGAGGGTTGAAAGAAATTGCACGAGCGGGATTTGAACCTGCACCTTCTGACGAACCGGGTCAGGCTATCGAAGCTATATCCGATTCTTGCGCATTTACTCAACATTAGTTGTTGTGCAAAGTTGCCGGAAGACCGATATTATTGTACTTTGCGATATGAGGCTACGGTTATTCAAAAATTCCATGATAGGCTGAGGTGATTATTGTTTTCTGAGTCATTATTTGAAGAATGCTTTCCTAGACTGCACTGTGATAGCACAAGTTATGTAGCATTTAATTTAGCACAAGTAGGTGTTATAGCATTTAATTGTTTACACGATTAAAACGTTGAACTTTTACGGATCTACTCAAGACTACGGTAGTCGCTACTCTAGTAGTAAAATCTAATTTTATTACGATGTTTCCAACCCTTCAGGTACATGTCGATCGACCTATGCCCACGGTAAGGTAATGTAAAGGTTGCGAACATGATCAAAGTAATTAAATGTGTAAAAATAAAAGCGAGTAGATCGGTAGGAGATTTTCTTTTCAACGTTAAGGTGGTCGTTTAGTATGAGTATGTAGGGTCGTAGGGCGGTAGGGGGTCAGGGGTTACCTCGGCGGCGGTGTAGTCGGCGGCCTGCACGTGCGCGGCGTCGAGCACGAGCGCGCGCGGCGAGGGCGCGGCCTTGGCCAGCGCGCGCCGCACGTACTCCGCCGACGGGAACGCCAGCGCGCGGTCCACCGTCGCCACCACGTGCTCCACGCCGTCGCGGGACTGCACCACCACGACAATCATAATAATAATAACTTTATTTGCCTTTAACAAAAGACACAGTATACACAAGGGGTAACATCCGAGCGGAGTACCTACAGATTAGAGTCGAAAAGGGTCTATGGCTCAGTGATTGCAAGAGACCCACGAACCCTGTTACTTTACCATAGCTTTACATTTATGCACATACTTGTTAACCCTTTTCATACAGTTGTAAATCTTCAACCTTATTCTAAGTGCAAAAAGTTCAATATTCGGTGGCAATATAGCTGCCGTTGCCTTTGAAAGGGTTAATCACCACACTCACGCTTTACATATGTATTTATTGAGAAAGTTTGCTGTTGTTCTCGAACGGCCTTCACATCGTTACCGAACTCTTTTGGGGGTGGCGAAAAACTTAAGGGTACCGAGCCGAGTGGTCGTAACACCCACAGGATTTCTAAAGGGTATGGCATCACGCAAGCGTGTTCCCCTCCTAAATATTCTACGAGGCATTCGGATCGGTAAAACAGTACATCCCGAGGACGCCTCTAAAAACTAGGACCTCGGCTCGGGTTGACCGCGGTGTGGAATACATGCATCTATTGTAGTGTTCGTGAAGTACCTACTTAGAACTCGTACTAAAGGGTAAAAGATGAATATTGTATGGAAAGCTTCTCTTGATAGATTACGTTTTCGATACAATTTCGTGCTTGGCCCATCGGTCACATTTCTCATAACAGCTTAACATTTATGGGATAAGCGGATCCCCCCTTTGTTCCAGAATTAGTTAAATTTTATTAAATTTAAAATATTTTTTCTTGCCGGAAACAATAAAAGTAAAAAAGTATACTGACGACGGCATGCGTGACGCGCACGCTGGGGCGCGCGGAGGCGTACAGCAGGAAGGCGAGGTTGACGGCGATGCCCGCCACGATGCCGAGCTCCAGCCGCGCGCCCAGGCACGCGCCGAACGTCACCACCGCCGGCACCAGGTCCAGCTCTGCGCACAACCACGGTCAACGTATTACAACAATACCAACAGGCACTGCGAACAAAGTTTCTGCTAGTATCTATAAGACGCTGCTTTCATATTTTTATTTTGAGGGTTCATCACCACCAGCTTTTTTTATGTCTCCACTGCTGGGGTACGAGCCTTCCTTATGGATGGATAGGGAGAACGAGCCATAAGCCACCACGCGGGCCCGGTTAACGGTTTTTAACGACTGCTGATGCAGCCGGGGCCGACGGCTTCACGTGTGTTTACCGGTTTGAGGTTTAAGTAAGGTAGTTTAATTCCACCTCGCTTGTCCAGTGTAGACGTAAACGCTGCACTGATGACTACCACACATTTCAAACTTTATATCGATTTAACTTATGGTTGAAAAATAATTGAAGAAATGCATGTATTTTTTAGTTAGGAGATATTTGGACTTCCAAGTCGACTATGCTTCATCTAAATAATTTCTATAATGAAATGTAGGTATGTTTGTTATATTTTAATATGTTTGTCCCAAATAAAGGTTTTTTCTGCTTTCAAATCATCAAATTTTGTAATAGTAAGTAGGTATATTGTCTATTGTCAAATTACTTACACGTTTTTAAAACAAATAGAATAGTAATATTAAAGAAATCGCCGTTTACTTTTGGTCCTCCAAATGGGTTTGAAGACGTGCAGCTCCATCATGAAGACCACCGCCGCGATGATGACGGCCGCCAGCGACGCCTTCGGGATGTAGTAGAAGTACGGCGTGAAGTACTGCAACACACAATACACAATACACTGTCAGTGCAGGCCACGGAAACTTAATCCAGGTTGATGAGGATGATAAATATTGGCGAAATAAAAAAACTCGATGTAGGATGACGCATTCTCTGTTTTGGCGTGTCTTGAAACTTCGTTAGGTCCAAAGCGCCAGCAGTGCACTGGTGTAGAAATGCACCAGACCCTTAAAATGTCACAACACATTCAAATACACTATGTGCATGTAGCGCACTAGAATAGGCCTAAGACACTGTACTCGTAGAATAAGAGAACGAAGACCCGGTTCACACATGCTATATTACAGATACATACATGTACCTGGGCGCTTTTCTCCACCCCCCGACCCGGTCAACCCGAGCCGACGTCCTAGTCTTTAGAGGTGCCCTCGGGTCGTTCCGCTCTCCGAAAATCTAGTAGGTAACTGTGTTTGCGTGATGCCATCTCTAGATACCTCGATCACACTGCTCGAGGAACCCGTTAATTTTCTCGCCGCCCACCAACCGGTTACGCTAAGAAAGCCATAGCAGACCAATAGCAATCTTTCACCAAAAAAGAAAAAGTAAAAACCTGCAGCGACAGCAGCACGAGCGCGCCGGTGTAGAGGCCGCCGGCGGTGGTGGCGACGCCGGACGCGTGGTTGACGGCGCCGCGCGACAGTGCGCCCGACACCGGCATGGACTCCACCAGCGACGACGCGATGTTGCACACGCCCAGCGCCAGCATCTCCTGCGTCGCGTCCACGTACTTGCCCTCCGCTGGAAACGGTCACAATCATATACATTGAGCTCATTACATGCTATTATACCTAAGAGGAATTTTAATCATATACTTAGGTACTTCCATGTTGCTATTCATGCATTGAATTCACGTGAACCTTCATAAAGTTATGATATTAATTGAATTCACATTCGGAACGTTCTGATGCCTCTAAAATTTTTGGAGGTGGGCGCTAACAGCTGCGACACAGTTGAGAAACCATTGTGGCTGTTATCGTACACTCATTGTATTGTACCCTGTAAAAGTTCTGAATAAAATTTATTTATTATTTATTATTATTAATTCAGTTAGATTCTGCTATTCCATTGAAGTCCAAATTCGTGAGTTTGTAACCTGATTTTGTCAATTTGCCCATAGTCCTAACGTCAAAATGAGGCTAGCGACACACTTTGGGACATTGGTTATTGATTAAGGCATGAGACTTGACACGACGCATACATGGCTATCTTTAACTGCAAGAACAAAAAGCTACATTGAAAGGATGTTACAGCTATTACATTTTGAAGCTGCATCTTGTACCTACTTAATCCAAATAGCTGAAAGACTCACAGAAGACCTTGGCGAGCGCGATGTTCTCGAGGATGGAGAGCAGCGGCACCACGAAGACCGCCGAGCCCAGCGTGGAGGCCATCTCCGTGAACGTGTACGTGTGGTTGCCCACGCTGGCCGAGAACGGCGGCGCTGACAGCGCCGGCAGCCCCGGCTTTACGTCGCCTGCGCAAGGAGGGTTAGTCAGCTAGGCAAACCTTACAGCGAAACCAGAATAGTCTATGCTAGGAATACTCCTCCTCACAGTTATAAAAGCTCATGAAAAGATCGCGCCATAACTTACTACGTTCTGGCTAAATGCAGATTGGTGTTGACGACTATATGCGTTTTTTTATAAAAGAAAGAGGAGAGAGCAGGCGGGTCACCCGGTGGAGAGTAATCACCGCTACCCATGGACACCCGCAAAACCAGAAGAATCGCAGACGCATTGCCGGCCAAGCGTGCTGGCGCGGCGTTTGTTTCGATGCACGAAACAGCTCGAGATATTTTAATTGATTCACTCTCCCGACGACCCAGTAATGCGAAACTTGTTTAACTTGCAAGATCGCAACGTGATGCATGACTTTTAATGATGATGTTAATGTTGGTAATACGATGTTGATAATGATGATGATGATGATGGTGGTGGAGATGATTATTTATTTCGACCGCTAACGGCCATGGCGACCAATGGGCTTCTATAGGTAGGTAGTTGGTACGAACGTTGGTGCGCCCGAAGATCTATAATATTGACGCAACAGAGACTAACTCGTCTTGATATCCGAAGGTAACAGGTTTAATTTCCAAGTCGGGCAGTGTTTCGGAATTTTCGATGTATTGCCCGGGTTTGAGATCACCAACCCTAATTGACAATCATGGCAGTTAAGTCATGAAATACTTACCCGTCAATTGTAGCTTGGACTTGATTTCAATGATTGCAGTCTTTGCTCGGCATCGGCAATGGGAGAGCATATTATAAGCTTTAAGTACAATTTATAAATTATTGAGCTAAGTTTGCACTAACCGGTGAGGACAAAAGGCGCCTTCCCCTGCGTGTCGAAGTAGTAGGCGAGCGCCGCGCACACCAGCACCACGAGGATGTTGCGCGTGGTGGACAGGAACCATAGCGCCTGCGCCGTTACGCCGCGCCAGCCCGCCGCCCCTGACCCCGCCCCCGCCCCCGCCGCCTTCGACCCACCCACGTTGATGTCCTTCACTTTCTGGCATAAGAACGGGCATACTTATATTAAATTGAAAAAAAAAACAAAACAACATCTTAGGATTAAGGAGGAAGTGGAGGATTTGCGAATGGGTGTTTTCAGACAAAACGCTCTTTTTTCTTTATAATCGATTGACGATATCTCCACTGACGGTATAGTGACAATAAGGCTGAAGACTTAAGGCGAAGGGTAAGGCACACTAGCGCCACCAATTGATAATTTGACAATTACTAACGGACCGGATCTTTTTAAATATTGCGTACCGTCCGACAACAGGAAAGCATCCATAGTATTTATTTAATAATTGTGCAAAGTAGTTGTAGTTGCGTGGTTTCTTCACAAAACGGGCTATCGTATTTATTCACAAACAATGGCCACTGTTGGTGTTAGCGAATACAAAAACGAACCTACAAGTAGTGCACAATTATTAAATAATAGATGTTTGCCTAGTGTCGGAAGGTCCGCAAAGTTTAAAAAAAATAATCCAGTTTAGCAGTTATCAAATTAAATCCATTAGCAGCGATAGTGTGTCTTACCCTTCGCCTTAAGCGCACTACAATCTTAGATTCGTAACTCCTAAGAAAATGAATAATATTCCACAATTGTTATAAGGTCGGCCAGGATGCAACTGACAGTACACAACAATAGTGTTAATATTGTTTGTGTTTGACTGTCGCCACGACACCGACAGACGCTACAACATTTTGTGTTAGTTTGACTGTCGCCACGACACCGACAGACGCTATAACATTTTGTGTTAGTTTGACTGTCGCCACTACATCGACAGACGCTATAGCATTTTGTGTTAGTTTGACTGTCGCCACGACATCGACAGACGCTATAGCATTTTGTGTTAGTTTGACTGTCGCCACGACATCGACAGACGCTATAACATTTTGTGTTAGTTTGACTGTCGCCACGACATCGACAGACGCTATAACATTTTGTGTTAGTTTGACTGTCGCCACGACATCGACAGACGCTATAACATTTTGTGTTAGTTTGACTGTCGCCACGACATCGACAGACGCTATAACATTTTGTATTAGTTCCTAGCCTAGACAGACCCAGAACAGGCGTCAGAGCCAACCAAACCGTATGTTCCTTTTAATATGTGCTCTGTTAGTAAACGAACCTGGTTCAGAAACTGTTGGTCTAACCACTGTACTGTAGAAGGTTCTACACGTTTTTGCGGTCGATATTTGCAGCAGTTTTCTAAAAATCAAAGATTGTGCTTGAAAGGTATGTATGATGTGAGTTATACTATTATCGCACCGCGCTGATTGCAATGAATTCAAACCATATTTACACCCATTGACCAAACAAAGACATAACGACAGAAGTATTTATAATAAAAAAATAAAAAAACAAATAAAAAAATAAGTATTTACATTAACATTTCTTATTTATAAGAAATTTTGTTGAAAACGAGATTTTTCTTTAGTGTGCCGATAAGCAGAACTAATGTGGGTAAAAGTGCACCCTTTTTACCTTAATATCTTTTATGACAACTTCCATAATTACAAACTTCAAATATTGCAGACATATTACGGGTTACCCATTACCCATAACGGGGCTGCGTTTAGGTTTTAGTTTTTATAATACCTCTTGTAGAGAATGATTTGTTTATATTGTTATGTATGCAAATGATTACTAATAGTTTATTACTTTTGTCGTTGCAAATGCTGTGCATATCTATACGTAATTGTCATAAGCACTAGCCACGTATTCTTGAATGATATGTTTTAAATGTACCGTATTTAAATATTTATTAAATATAGTAAACAAATTAAATGCCTACCCGACCCAACCAGAAATCGAACCTGGGTCTTCCTCAAGCCGGGTAGCTGCACTGACCATTATGCTACCGGGAAGGTTGACATAAGCACTAAATTTTTTTACTGTATTTTATGAATATTTAATTCAGCTTTAGTGCAGCAATTAGCACTTAAAAATAAAAAGTAAAAATGTACCGTATTTATTGTATGAAATAAATAAACGGAACATAAAAATACCCCTAGATTTGCATGCCATTGGAATGATGTGAATCAGACAATGCCGCCCAACCTCTACTTCGCTATAGTTAATTAACTCATTTTCCAATTAAAAATGCAAATGTGCAGCGTTCTATTGTGTCGGTGCACGGCGTACCCGCCGGCGTAGGTATACACCGTACCCGCTGCGCAGGCGCCGCGTGCCGGTCTGTCGGCCGGATGCGCTTAATGACCGTTTACAGTACTTTACAGGTAAATAAGATCGGAATCGCGGCGCGGAAACGGTCACGTTTAAGTTATGTGAATGACAATAAAATTGCGTGCCGTTGCAGAAATGCTGACGAGAGCGATGAGATAATTGTTGACGGTCACGCCTGCAACTTGTCCGAACAACTGTTGAAGTACCTACCTACTTACGCCTCTTTTTGTTTGAAATTGAAAAACTCATCATCCGAGTTCCACCGCGCCATGGGAGGGGCGATGGTCATGTGGGGTTCTGCCCTAAAGTTCCCGCCTCCCAAGCCAGACCAGACTTACGCCCTATCAAAGAATACCAACTGTCCCTAATTAATACAGATAGTTTCGACGCTGTGCTGATGTCCTTCAGCGTGCGAAAGAACATATAAATCTATTAATCTACTAGCGCCAGCCCACGACCTCGTCCGCGTAAACACCCGTATATGGCTAAAAACCCTATCAGCAAACTCATATTTGGAGGCTACAGTTCATAAGATTGCATATCAGACATAGGCGGTGTGGCTTTTCACTTTTAAAAGTAGAGTCTCGTCTGCAGGCTTTACCGAATAGTGGCTGGCTTAACCTAAACAAAATGCGGTCGATGGAGAAATCCTGCGCTGCCTCAAGCGGGCGCACGGCGCGCGCGGGTTGCGGTTTGTATTGTTCTTCTGCGTTGTTCATAGGCAGCCCGCCCGACGTGCGCCCGCCTGATGCAGCGGACGCTCTAAAGTCGGAGACGTCTCGCTTAGGGGCTACAGCTGGCTGGTTAGCTCACCCTTAAGCTGTAGCTCTACGATGCAACCGATGGAGATCAGGATTCTGGTGGGGAGGATTAGGTGACGATGCCGACTGCAGCTCGGTCTACTCCTAAGCCTCAGCAGGTTGGCTTCCCCAGAAGCAGCTGCAGCACTAGGTCACTAATGTAGGTAGAGAAGAGATAGAGGCGTCTCGCCTGCTACGACCTACGTGTGGGCCACAGCTGGTACTCACCCTAAGCAGCAGCAGCACTACGATGCAGGAGACGCCCAGCACAGCGTCCCAGAGCCGCGTCTCGCCGATGTGCTCGTACAGCCCCGTCCACACCTGGGCAAGGAGCGAATGATTCATTATATTGTTGGACCTAATTAAATGAGCTTATGTACGACTCGGCAGACGTAATGTAGGACGCCCTGCGGCGTGGTGGAGCGACGATATACGCAAAGTGGCTGGCAACGGTTAGATGAGAGTAGACGAAGGTCGGGCTCAGTGGCATGCATTGGGAGAGGCCTATGTCCAGCAGCAGACTGATGTAGGCTGATTATGATGATGATGATGTACGGCTACCAAGCTAGCGCTAGTAAGCTAGTGCTTAAAATATTTAAGTAACTTTTGTAATGTCGGATCATGGGATAGGTAACCGATGTACCTATGTTGAGCTCTCCAGCCTTGTCCGGACCTGTCTTTTCTGTAATGTTGTCGTAAGATGGCAACCGTTGAAACCCACCAATAGCATTGGGCTAGCGAAGTCAGTGTTGACCCGAAATCTCCATATATGTGAGTTACGTAGGGAGGTTGTGCTCAGCAGTGGAATGTTTATTGATTGATAATGTGATGAGCACGGCTACTAAATGATAGATAAGTAATTACGTGAACTTTAAACCGTACGGGTGCAAAATCTCATGTCATGAGGTCGTGAACCTTTGTCGATAGAGCCCTGCCGAGCTTGAACCCGCGCTCTTGGGTCTCAGTCATAGTCACTGATGGGTTTTGACCCAGCAGTGACCTGCCAGTGGCTGCCAATTATGCAGATAACAACTTGTAAAGACGTTTTGATTTAAAATGTGTGGCTAGAGTAAATTTAAATTTATTATGATCATTTATTCATAATACGTTGTATGTATGTGAATGTACGTGACGTACTGAATACGTGTATTCAGAAACTTTACATAAAATGATTTTGGCTAGATACCTAATTAATATCAACTGTATAAAAGAACCTAGATTTTTTATTTTTAGTTTTTCAGAAAGGACCATGTTTAGGAATCGTTTTGTACGTAAATAAAACAAGAAAAAACATTTTTGGTTGAAGGTAATAATATCTTGCGAAACTCTTCATTGAACTAGGCAGGCTAGGTCAGAAAACCTAGGCACACGAACGCAGCACAAAATTTTAGACAATCTGCATGACGTCGCAGGCGCGGCGCGGGGCGCGGGGCGCGGGCAGTGCGAAGGCCAATAGAAAGTGGGCCAGTTTTTGCAAGCAGCCACTTAAATTACCTACCTATGTCAACAAAAACTGCTCCCACTTAATTGGGCCGGCAAAAAATGAATACCCGCCACCTCCTTGACGATTCTCGACATTTTTTACATGTGTTACAATTGTTTCGTGAACGCGGGCCAATTTCAAGC
Source organism: Eudonia mercurella (assembly GCA_963082485.1). Classification (NCBI taxonomy): domain Eukaryota; kingdom Metazoa; phylum Arthropoda; class Insecta; order Lepidoptera; family Crambidae; genus Eudonia; species Eudonia mercurella. The sequence goes on from OY720029.1 coordinate 12,400, forward strand.
GTATTAGCTATATACCTAATCTGCAATTCATTTCAAAATTAATAACTTATAAAATGCCTTCATACTTTTCTAGTTTTTGCTGCTCAGTGCTGTACATTAATAAAAACGGAGCATGTATTTATTATTATGTATATTTACTAAATCAAGAAACCGTTTTTAAACGAGTCTCTGAATACTCGAGTATATAATGTAATTAAGCACAATTGATGTTATATCATTGAAAAAACTGCTTAATGCTGTATGTAGGTATTATCTACTTAAGATATTATTTAATTTTGATATATAATTATTCTGTGCTAATACGTAAAACGAAAAGTATGTGGTAACAAAATGGGAGCACCTGCCTGTAGGAACTTGCCGCCGGGGAAGCTGAGGCCGAGGATGTCCTTGACCTGCGTGGTGGCGATGATGATGGCGGCCGCGGACGTGAAGCCCACCGACACTGGCCCGCTGATGAAGTCGATCAGGAACCCTGCAGGGGAAAACTTAGGTTTAGCATACGACATGTCCCATTATTTGACGACCTCCTTGGTCGAGTGGCTTGCACACCGGTTTTCATGGTGTCGCCATCTCTGAGGTCCCGAGTTCGAGCCCCGGTCGGATCAATTTAGAAATACCTGTTTGAAACACCAGACCCGAAGGTCTGGGTGTTTCCTATGTATAATAAGTATGTATTTAAGTATATTAGTATGTTTATCCGTTGTCTAGTTAACCATTTATCGAGTTTCTTAAGGAAGCTTTTCTTGGGGCTAGATAAATTGGTGTGAGTGTGGGAAACATGTACTAAGTACATTTATTGTTATATTTTCAAACTACTTTAAAAAATTGTACTCCATAGCCATGGCCAGTGATTATAAAGGTATCTCTTTGTCAAAAATAAATAATTTCAATAACGTTTAAAACTGGAAAAAAAACGAATTACGGCTGAATTTCGATCACTGAGCGACCTCTAGTTGCATTTGAATAAGTCAGAAAATCCGAAAAGTGTGGAAAGCAGCAATAGCTGCTAAGTTTAATTGTCACAACGTCAATGCGCGTTCATAAACTATAAGGTTCTACCGGAATTGGTCTAGATGACGTCACTACGCCACCATCTGTGCAGGCAACCTTATATACTATTGATACGATACTTGCAGCTCCTATGCCAAATGCTGTGATAACACAAGACCAGCAGCACCTGTCCTCTCCGGTCTCTTTAGTCTCTTACAAAAACTTAAAGGATACAGTCATTGTCCTAATCCTAATTTTCAGAAAACACGGTTTAACGGTGTTCCATTATTAGGTATAATTAAAGTGCACATGTTTAGCTAATACCGGGATAACATGCAAATCAAAGTGGTACTTTAATAGTTATAAATAAAAATTAACGTCCTTAACAAATGTAAGCAGTAGTTAGTTTTAAAATAGTTGAGGAATTTCTTTACGTACAAATATTTGCCGAGAATGTCACTTGTGTATGTATGTCACGTAAAAATGTACTCAACACGTCGAGTCAGCGCTGGGTGCCTCGTGTGAGTTTTGTTTACTATCCGTATTCATTCGTTTACGTTTACGTTTACGAAAATTAGTATGGCATTGAAGCGGCGCCCCCTGGCGGCGTACGAGAAGAGTTAACATTTTGCCATACAAAATTTCTCGTTTTCGTTAACGTGATCGAATAGCGAATGAAACTCGCACTTGGCACCCTGTTAAGACGACACCTCGCTTTGTGAACATTCAAAAAGTCTGAACTTTACTGGCGCTGTCATAAAATCGAAAATACGTAACGCCTGCGACAGTTGAGACAGCAAATTAAAAAAATCTAAAAAATCTTTAATTTTTTTATTGGTTTTAGTTATTAAAATATGCAGCTACTAAATTACGAATACTGATGTTATGTTATCATATATTTAACTGGTTTCCAAGCATATCACCTAAGTAATTCTGTTGTAATTTGAGCAATAGTGTTTTTTTTGTGGTGTTTTTTGAAAATAATAATGATCGATTCAAAATTCAATATAAAGACATGAATTTACCCATATCAAAATTTCAGATGCGTGAGTCATATAATAGTCCCGAAAGTTGGTGCATTTTTTCAGTGTGAACCTTAACGAAATCCAAACAGAGCAACGAGACGGCACAGTCAGTAGCGGTGGGCACGCGAACTTGGGTCCACGAGCCCATAAATCTGTAGTTGGTTCAGATTTGTGGACACCGCACCGGCGGGAGAATAACAATGTTCCTACAGTTACCTAAATAAACAATGCAACTAGACATTTTTAAAATAGCACATAGGCGAATTTTTTACTTTCTATTTTTAAGTGTTAAATGCTACACTTAAGCTGAATTAAATATTTATATAAAATACAGTGAAAAAATTAAACGCCCACCCCACCCAGCCAGGGATCGAACATGGGTCTTCATGGTGGTCGTCCATCGGTTGCAATCACCTTTGGATAGATGGCACTAATGTCGCTCTAAAGCATTTCAAAAATCAAAAAGCAGTGACAAAATTCAGCGCTTACGTCAGCCTTCCCGGTAGCATAACGGTCAGTGCAGCCGCCCGGATTGCGGAAGATCCAAGTTCGATTCCTGGCTGGGTCGGGTGGGCGTTTAATTTTTGCACTGTATTTTATATAAATATTTAACACATAGGTGATATTTTAAAAGTTAACTTAGTTTCAACTTATATGTTTATGTTTCTGATAATCATTAAAAAAATATATTAAATCAAAATAACAGCTATACCTATACCATATTTTATAAGCCTTAAAGCTTAATGTTCCGTTAGCTTACTGAAAACCTCCTCAACTATTTAGTATTAGATGTTTTAGATGCCTTATTATGCCATCATAACTATGAGAAGAATATTTTTTTAATAAATATTCCATGTTGGACAACTGCCCCTAGTAAAGACCCATGGTCCAACTAGTTGGACAGAACAGTTGCAGCACTGCCCCGGACTGCTATTGGATAGGTACCTATCGAATACGATCAAAGGAATAAAAATAATTATTTCTCAAACAATTCTGTAGCAGTAAGCCCACGGTACGGCTGTAAACCTTTAGCAATAAAACATAAACCAATATTTGTTAGCTGTTACTTTTTTCTCTAGTAGTAGTTATTAATAGCCTTTATCTGCCCCACAGCTGGGCACACGCTTTATTGAAAGCCAGCTTAACGTATAAATGAGCGTTAAAAATCGCCTGTAACACATATTCCATATGATCGACACGCGTCACTTTCAAGATGACGTGACTAAGTACATTACGTTGTTTATCGTATAACATTGCAAGTGAAATTTAAACAATTGTTTTGTAAAATAAATAATGTTGCAACAGTCAGGGCGGCGCGGCGGCGAGGCAACGGCCGATTAGATGTGCAGATGTTTTAAATTCCCTTTTGTTATTTTCGCGAGTGTACCGCGGAGATAGGCTGCGGAGGCATGCGCGCGCGCTGTTGATTGACGTCAAAGTTACTGAAACAATGTGCTGCATTGTAACAACTACTTAAAGCTGTGTTAACCGAGTCGATTCCTGGATGTGCACCTTATTCTTGTACAATGCGTTAGACCTTAAACCAAATGCCAGTAACTATTCCGGTATTGTTTAAATAACGTTAAACAGATAGGTTTCCTATATTTACCAAAAACATCCAAACGTTAATAATAATAAATTCTAATTGCCAGAAAACATGGTTTAAAGGTGTTCCATTATTAGGTATAATTAAAGTGCACATGTTTAGCTAATACCGGGATAACATGCAAATCAAAGTGGTACACACTTCATAATTATAAATAAAATTAAACATATCAAACATTTAAAACAGTTTAAATAATTCAAACAATATAACTATATCTTTCTGTCAAACAGTTGATGTCATAAAAAAGCATTCTTTCAGCCATTCAAAATGTTTTTTCTTAAATCTTTACTAATATCATAAATGTGAATGTGAGTTTGTTTGGTATGTACGCTTTCACGCTGAAACTGACTCAACCGATCATCATGAAACTTTGTACACATATTCTCAAAGGTATTGGGAAGGATGTAGGATGCTTTTTATTAAAAAAAATATAAAATTAAGTTTTCCAATACAAAATGATTTGTTTGTTTTGTTGTCATGGAAACTGTCAAAGCGGCACGAAGTCCGCCGGGTCAGCTAGTCTATACTATTAATAAAGAGGTAAAGTTTGTTTGTTTGTTTGCGGAAAGTAATCTTTGGAACTACCGGTCCAATTCCAATAATTCTCTCACTGATAGAATACTACATTCCTCGCGGGTAACATAGGCTATATTTATTAATAAAAAAAGTTTATTTTTAAAATCTCAAATATACGCGGACGAAGTCGCAAGAAAAGTGCTAGTAAATTATAATTTTGCTTTTATATTACATGTGGTACATATATCTAATGTTATATACTTATTCGAACACACAGAGTTAAGCAGCTTTGCCCATATTTATCAAATCTAGGAATATCATTGAAGACTAATCTAAAAGGTCTTTTTTGAGTCTGAAATTGACTATTGATAAATATCCAAGTATTGTTGAATGTTATTTAACAATACTTGGATATTTATCAATAGATACAGGTACGTATTGTTTTTACGAAGGTCAACATCAGGTCTCAAACGAAACGTTAGGCACATCAATAAACCCTACCCCTCTCTAGTCCCCTACCTATTTCAACCGGCGCCGGCGGTCTTGTTTTTTTTTTTGCTCAGTGCGTAACAAATACTATCTAAATAAAAATAAGTATTTATTTCGCTAATAACAGTATGTATATTACGACAGTCAGCCTATCAAGGCATACATAAACAAATGAATGACGCAATATCAATCAACAAACAAATATAAAAAGTCAAACTCAAATACGTACTCAACGTACGGTAGAACGGGGCTACTTTCGAATCAAGTGAAACATTGGTCACAGCTCCTGTTCTCTTCAGTTGTCTTCCACATGTAGTTCTATACGGTATGACCACAGTTTTAAAAGCATACAGTTGGGTATCGAACGTACTTCGCAGAGCAATGGAGGGGAACCCGCGGAGAAGCGGGCGCTGGGGCGAGTGTCCCACAAACAAGCGCAGTTTGTGGGAGCTACCGTGAAGGGCAGCCACATGCACGTACTGCGTTTTATACACGTTTTTTGAATTTACGTTCAGTGATTCCTTTTTAATATAATGGTGCATAACACATTGTTCAGTATACGATTGTAAGTCGACGACAAAACACAATAAGGATTTAAAATTTCATAGATTTCCCCGTGACGCAAGGTAAGTTTTTAGAAATTATAAATTTCGTAATAACTTGTACTTTGTGTTTGTTGGAATGTATGTAGCTACATGGATGGTAAAATGTATATTTTTGGTGAAGTGCAGAGTACTCCAACTACAAGAATAATGAACGAATTATTGTGCTCCAACAACAGACTATGACAGAATGACTAAATAGATTTTTTATTTATTTTGCTCATTAAATAATAATGAACGTTTTTACAACACATAACTATAAACTAATACGTGCTAATACAGACAAGGTTCTATATGCATCATTTCTATAAGGTTTATATTTAAGATTTCTGGGCTTGTTTTTGTTTTCATTTTTTAAGCAGGCCGAATGCGAATTCATTATATTGTTAAAAATTGAAATATAAAAATACCTTCACGAAAATATTTAGCAGTGCAACATTATTTATGTTATAAATATGTATAATACTCGTAGTTTATCCTTGTTAATAAATGATTATTTTATAAACATTAATATTAACGATTATTTGATTTCGAATTTTGTGACATCCCTTGCATATTGGCGAACGATCGCGTGGATACCTACGCGGGCGGCGGCATCGCCCCACATCAAAGGCGATACCCTACTGTATGAAATAGTAATACTGTGGTATGACCCTGGAGGGAATCGCACTAGAGACGCCTAGATTGCTAGGGATACCCATATTTGCAGCTACTTAAGGATTTATAGCTGCGATCAATGTTACACTTATATCAAAAGTAACCCCATTCTACGGTAACTTTGAAGGAAACTAACAGCCATCTCGCGAGTTTTTGAGTAATTAACCCTTTAAACGGCAACACCGTAATATCACGGGTACATTCAACTAATTGTAAATATTTTTTGGTTTTTACCAAAACAGAAAAAATCGAATGTCGATTTTCAAGGGTGCATCGATACAGTCGCGATGCGGTCGCTAGCTGTTTGCCCCCGCCCATATAACCACGAGTCAGTCGCGATGCAAACGCGATTCAGTAACGGCACAAAATCGCCTGCGATTGCTACAGTTGCAAGGTGGGCTCCGTTGAGGCAACATTAGTCACATTGTCTTTGGTGCTGCTTTTACGCATCGCTACAAAAAGTCGCCGTGGGCAAGGGGCTCTGATTGTACGATATGAGGGTGGATTGTTCGTTAAGTGTTTGTGGACGTGTATGAGTATTGGCAAATGAAACAAAACTGTGCAACGTCACTATACAAATTCTCTTAATAGGTACGCGGGAGGTCTCGTTATACTGATACTGATCTTTAATGATACTCAAGGGGTGGGGGAATATCATTTATGACTACTCGTTTCTATTATCATTAATTATCATCTATTTACAAAGAATAATATTTATTTACATAACTAGTGAGAAAAAATACTTTGATCCTGGCCAAAAGCACGAAGCCATTAACTTATGAAAAGTGAGTAAGTAAAGTAAATAGCCTATAACTGTATATAACTGCCTCCATCGTTGAAATCAAGTTACACTACAATTGGTGGGTAATAGCATAATCACCACGCTTGCCAAATGCAGGTCCGTGATCACAAACCCGGGCTATGCATCAAAAAATCCGAAACATAGGAAAACACACTTCGGGTATCGGGTCCAAAAAAAAAGAAAAAAAGGAGACTTACCTAACTGCAGTATGCCCATGACGAGCTCGACGCAGCCGGAGAGGAAGGCGAGCAGCACAGCGAACTCAGGCCCCAGCCCGTGCAGGTTCTCGCGCGTGAGGATGGCCGCGATGGCCGTGGGCCCGATGGCAGAGTCCTTCACCGAGCCGAACACCGAATACACGAAGCAGGCCATGAACGAGGAGTACAGCCCGTACTGCGGCGGAAGCCCTGCCACGCCCGCGTACGCGATCGCCTGCGGGATCACCGTCAGCCCCACCGTGATGCCTGCAACCAAACACGAATAGATTATAGCAGCAAAAAATTAGTCCTACTGCTCGAGAAAGGTCTCCATAATTGAAATAAAGACATTGCTAGAATTGATGGGTATGGAATGTCAAATGCGGGTTGATGGTCACATACCCTAGTTACGTACGTATCGAAAGATACCCGGGATCTGTATGCATGTGTGTGTATCGGGCCGAGCGACAATTAATTCATTTTATTAACTACGGGTCAGCACTCGGCCTTCATCTCACCTGATGTCAAGTGATGATAAGGCTGAAGGTGGAAGCTCACTTCACCCGGACTCCTCAACTACTGAGGCACTGGCTATCTTTACCTCTAACTACCGCAACACAAAATGCTACTAACATTGATGTTATGGCGACATTTTAGGCAAGATGGTGGTAGATAGCCATAGCCAGACGGACAAACCAGCACTACCATCAACCAAACCGAGTACACAAACGTGTACCCGCTGGGAATCGAACCCGTGACCTCTGAGTCTAAGACCGGTTAGACCACAGAGGCGATTATGAAGGGCCCACATTAGACTATTATTTTACAAAAAAATAATGGAAAATATCCAAAACTGAAACCAATCTGTAAAAGTATACATTTTTAATTGTGATCTATGTATGTGGAACCCAGCAGTTATTAGAAGCTTCAGTAGCCGACCGGCGAGATTCTCGGCATGAATGCGGGAAACCCCCAGAGCCTCGGGGAAAACTTAAGCGAACCCACTTCCAGTCAAAGACATTTAATTGCTTCCAGTAGAAGCGTCAGCACAGAAGAAAGACACAGCGTCAGCTTATAAGATGCGTCAGGGTTACATTACAAATGGTTTCAACCTTAACAAAAATCTCTACGAAAAAAGTATACTTATAATGTTAAAATAATATTGAACTAGTAAAATGTTAAACACCAAGCGGTCAGTAGCAGAACAAACCGCGATCGGCACAAAGGTTTAAATAGATCGTGTTTCTTAAACACGAATGCGTTTCATTAACGAGGAATTTAATATCCTTTTGTTCATATTTCTAGAAACAACAAGCCACCTCACGCAGCTGCGTCGGACAGCTCTCACTCAGCTCTGGAATCTTCTAACGCACATCTAACTAAATCAATATAAGAATGTGGTGTTATGCAAACATACTCGCGAAACTAGTCATGCTTTTTCTTTTGTTTCAGTAATAACACTCGTTTTGCGCGAGAATTCGTCCGAGTGCCAATAGTGGCTGCTGCAGTACGCCGATGAAACTGAAGGCTAAGCTGCGACTTAGTTTTGTTGACATCGCGATTTAAACGATGTCTGCTTACATATCCACAACCAGCGATTAGCAGCGTAATATCAGGATACCAATGCTTTGCTTAACACTTTTGTATTTTTGTGTATAAGCAAATCAGCCTCTGAGCTATCTATATTTTGTGCATCTGCAGCACACATGCATTTTTTTTTCAGCCTTAACTGCGTTGTAACTTGATAACATGCGGCAGATTGGTGAATGCTGACCGAGTCTGTATGACAACGAGGAGGTTCAAATGTTTTTCGGTTGTGTAAGCGACTACTGATACGTGGGATAGAGAATGTAATTTTTTGTATTGTATAAAAAATTATAATTGTTATTATTATTGTTATTTTTAATAGATTTTTTATTTTTTATTTTTGTTATGTGTGTGATGTATTAGGTACAAATAAAGTGTTTCTATTCTATTCTATTCTGTTCTGTTATATTTAGACTTTCTTGACACAAAGAGAAAACAAATTGTTCAATATCAATGTTATTTGCGTAAACTTTACATCATCATCATCAGCTCATTTTATATCCCCACTGTTAGGGCACGAGCCTTCCCTATGGATGGATAGGGAGAACGGGCCATAAACCACTACGCGGCGCGGGCCCAGTGCGGTGCGGTGGTTATTTACAACTGCTAATGCAGCCGGGACTAACGGCTTTAAGTGCTTTCCGAAGCACGGAGGAGCTCGAGATGAAAAATTATGGTCACCCATCCGATGACCGGCCTTTGCGAAAGTTACTTAACCTCAGCACTCGCAGACCAAGCGCTTTAACACTGTCCCATCGAGCTCCTCAAACTTTACTTAACAATTGACAAATCATTACTTATTCTTTATTAAGTATCCCCTGAAGTGTCGATCGACTACCAGGTGGTCGATAACAATTAAAATTCTATTGTGTCTGGTATTCGCGCGCTCGAGCTCTTAAAAAATAGGTATAGTGTCACGGGTCAGCCGTTTAAATGAAACACAAGGCAGACAGTGATCAACAAAAATATTTATATATAAAAAAAATAAATTGATATTATTAATAGGGTCGTGGGGCACAGGGCCCCACGACCCAATGTGCCCCTTAATTTCCGGTTCTGTCCGGCACTTCCCTGTGTCTGCGGTGCTCGGGAATCCAGCTTGGTCGGTGACGGATGGTAGTGGGCCACAAGCAGGTTGGTAGGTACGTGCGCGCCCGATCGGGTATACAGCAGCCGCAGCAGTCCAGTCGTAATAACTCTAGCCGTAAAAGTCCAGCCGTAAAAGTCCAGCCGTAAGACTCCAGCCTTAAAAGCTCCAGCCGTAAAAGCTCCAGCCGTAAAACCCTGGAATCTACCCATCGTGTGCACTAGGCAACGTCCACCGCATCAAGCTATCCAGTCATGATAAGCAGAAGGCTACAAGGAGTGACCGATAAGAGTGGTGTAGCGGCTCGAATAAAAATAAAGGCAGATAGGAATTTACACATCAAAATACTAAATTATGGCCTCTAATCAACTAATTAATCAATATGTTAAAATGTAACAAACAAACAAAATACTGAACGTTATTTCGTAACTTTATTAATTTTATTTTGTTGAGGTAGCAAATTAAATATCAATACTAAATTTTATGAGCCGCAACGGCTAACTGAAATCTTCTATAGTGAATGTTTCTAAACAATGATTTACATTTCTCTTACCTACTTTTCTAGTACAAGGAGCGTCTTGTAATTAACCACCAAACTACAATAATTTCTAAGCATAGAAATAAAATCAAATAGGTCACTATTTACTACTACTACGGTTGCAAGCTAACACAAATAATCTGTTCAACACTCACCCAATTGGGGGTGAAAACACGTTTAGAAGCAGTATATTACGATACTGAAGATGTTTAATTATTGTATTTAAGGGGGTGCCGCGCGGAATTTCGAAAATTTACGTGTTTTTAAGTCACTGGTGCTAGGCGCTGAATAGGTCTTACAAATTAAAAGGACTAGTGTAGGTTAGCTTAATCCTTTCACAAGGCCATGGTTGTCTTGGAATTTGAAACTAATACCCAGAAACTGCATGAACAATACGTAAAAGTAATGATATCTAAAAACTTATTTCTTCAGAAACTTTGTAAATATAGCACATGAAACAATAATCCGACATCAAAATGTTTGTATTGATATTCCGCAGGCCACTGTTGTCTTATTTTTCATTAAAAAATATGAATCATCATCATCATCATCATCATCTCAGCCAAAAGACGTCCACTGCTGGACAAAGGCCTCCCCCAAGGATATGAGGGGTATTTGCCGTAATCGCCACGCTTGGCAGGCGGGTTGGCGATCGCAGTAGGTTGAAGGTAACCTCAGAGAGATGTTGCTGCCCATCCTCTGGAATGGTCCTTTAGCCGGCTTTTACGACACCCACGGGAAGAGATGGGGTGGTGCAATTCTTTATCCCCGGCACCACACAGGGTATAAAAAAAAAAAAAAGTGTGCGTGCGTATTCTTGTCGTGCGCCGTTGTGATACCACTGCCATGCGCCGCTCGCTCGCTATCATAAAGAAACTTGAAATTCGCAGTATTGTGTCCGCGCGGATGATTTGATTTGGTAACGAGACGCCACCATTCCACTTTAGTGTGATCTGCGCGCAGTTAACCTTTGAATGACGCTTCGAGACCAACGCCGGCCGGTCGCGATAGCGAAACAAAAGAAACAAGTGGTCACATATCACAGATGACACTTTATATTCAATTTATTTAATTTGGTGATTACTCTTTTTATCTATTTTCTTTTTAATGAAGTAGTCGTTGTGTTAGTTATTAATATTTATGTAAATGCGTAGTTTTAGTACCTACCATAGTTTTAATGTTAACATAAGCAATTTTATTATTATTTAGTTAAAGGTTGTAAATAGATTCTTTGTTTTATTCTTAATATATAATAAATATTATAGTTTTATTTGGTTTTCTTTATATTATTGAAAAAATGTAAATATTTAAAAATTTGAATCTCTTTTTTTATAAATATGTACGTGCAACGTTACAATAGGTACCTTAAATAAAATCTGGTTGTCTGTTTTACTACATAGAGACCAGATGTAATGACTTATTAGATTTGGTACTGAAACAAGCTAATTTACTTGTTAATTAAATCGCATAGAACTTGGGCTAGAAACTTGAGTATTGTACATTATCATGATGATGTCACAATAGGATACGTACATTTCTTCAGGAAATAGAAGATACTTTTTACTCGCTGTAGGAAACAGAACAAGTAGGGAGTTAGTGAAAAGCGAGTGGGCGTTGCTTCAGGCACAGAATACATAATAGTACCAGTCTTCAGGCCGCGTCATTTCCTTCCGCTTGCTCGTGGTTTTTGCTTCACAGTCTGAAATTGCCAGTTCGCATTGATCTATTAGAACGATTTGAGAGAAAAATATTTATAACTATTCAATCACATTTAAAACAATATTATAACCTACTAACCTACTACCATACAATTATTGACTAGGTTAATAACCTACTGCACCTTTTTTTAGGGATTGCTATTTTCTACAATACTTTTATGATATTGAAAACCAGGGCTTATCTTTAATATAATCGTAGTAGAATCTACGTCTAATTTTGGGAAGATTTAGCTGTTGGCCACCTAATTGACCTTATTGAAAAAAACTAAATTATTGCTTTATTGGTTTACCAGATTTATATGGGCGGCGACAAAAATAAAGTTCCTGAAGCCGTATTGATGGACGAACATTCCGCGGAGTTTTTTTTAAGGAGATTGCAGATGTAATCCCTTTAAAGGAAATGGCAGATGCAATCCCTTTCTAGATTTTCCGAGGATATTGAGTTAGATATCGAAAGTAGAAAATCCGAGAGCGCCTTAAAATACTAGGACTAGGGCTCGGGTTGACAGTGTCCTAGAAAATTGAAACTTATGAAACTTTGAAACACTTTGTATTTTTGAGATATTGACCAAACAAGTATATGAAACGGGTGTAAATCGAGGGCGATCAAGTCGAGGGCATTTTAACGAAAGACCAGGTCAAGACTATCTAAACCGGCAAGCATGTATGAACAAATTAATGAGAGAAGATGAAGCTAAAAATGTAAGAATAATAATATAAAAAAAGATAAATGTACCTGGAACGTTTTACTCACTTCATTGCGTTCTCTTGAAATGTTTATAATCTTATGTTTCTGTGTACGTTGCAATAGTTTTTATTTGATAAAAAGCGCGGATCCCACTGCTGGATATTGTGTAGCGTGGGGTGGTTCCCACACTCACACGGTCAGGCGGGTGTGGGACCAACGAGCGGCACTCTCGATAAACAAACGCTTGTTTGCGGAAACGATTATTATTTTTGAATACCTACAACGTTTAAAAGACATCGATATGAATTCAAACCAAAATGGAAGTAGAATCAGGAATATCGCTTCTGTCTTCCCCACATGAAAATAATTTGGATAACATGCAATTTATGAAAAGTTTTAAAAGTGTACACGGATTGGTTATCAAAATATTGAATGTTTTTATTGAGCCGAAAAGCAATTGAGCGAGTCATATCAATAAGAAAATATTGCGCTACAGCACTAATGTGGCGAAAGCCAGCCTCAGAGAAAATAAACTGTTTAGTTGGAGACTATTTACTGGAACCATCTAGAACGCAGCGCCCGCCGCTGTCCTTTGCCAAAGCTCTGATCCTTTTTTTAAACTAATAAATAAAGGTCTTCGCGCGTTTACCAAGGCTATAAGCGACCCCGGGCTATGTGGGGGGCGACCCCGGGCTATTCTCTTTCTCTTCCCTCGTCCAGCTACTAAAAGCTCGACTAGGGGAGGGGAAGGAAGGTATACACACTAAAGTTCACCCCTTCACTGCCATTGGGATGGCTCGGGATCACGTATGGCAAGCAACTAGTTCACGTTTGCTTAGACCGGGGCTAATTATTTGTTTTTTTCATTATAATATTAATTTTTCCTGATTTCAGACGCAAATTTTACATGATTTTTACACTAATACAATAACCGAATTGGATACTTTATGTCATCGATTTGCAATACTCTAAAGTGGTGAATTTTATTTGCAGCTTAGGCAATTTGTCGTTCTTAAGAAGCAGGAGTCAATGACGTTATCATCATCATCTGGGTGTACGACTTCAGCAAACACGGAAGTGCGACAGCACAGTGTTTATTCTTCTTTAACTTTCTAATTAGTTACGTAATACCACAGTAAACATTTTTTCTTAATACGTAGCACGACATTTCACCTGATGTTAAGTGAATATGGAATCCAGATGCGACGACAACTGGTGCAGCGTGAAAACAACGTAGCATCAGTTACCCTCACTCTGCCGGCCCACAAGGTGCCTCTTCACGCCTCGTTTGAAGAACCCCATATCATAGGAAGGAGGGAAAACGTGTGCTGGTAAACTATTCCATGTTTTGGAGGTGCGACAGAGAAACGAGTCACCAAATTTCTTAGTGCGCGATGGAATATTTGAGACAGTGAAGCGGTGACTCCGGAGAAGAGCACGTGTACTCCTATGGAGGAAGGGAGAAGGTGGGATCAAGTCAAAGAGTTCTTCAGAGCACTTCCCATAGTATAAGCGGTATAACATGCTGAGTGACGCAATATCTCTACGCAATTGCAGAGATTCAAGAGTATTTGTAACTTCTGCGTTGCCGATAATGCGTACAGCGCGACGCTGCAATCTGTCCAAGGCATCAAGAAGGTACTTTGCGGAACCGTCCCAGATGTGCGAGCAATACTCCACGCAAGACCGTACCTGTGTCTTGTACAAAAGGCACAACTGGTCAGGCGTAAAGAATCACCGCACCCTGTTCAGAGTACCGAGTTTTCGTGAGGCTGTTTTGATCACGGCTTCGATGTAGTCCTTTTGTTTCAGATCGCAGCGAATCGTCATAACGAGCATGTTGATACTGCTCTGCAGCTTAGAGATGTACCCTGAAGAGTAGGAAGGGGAAGGAATAGTGACTTTTGTGCCGTGAACGCACACACCTGTGTTTTTTTGGCATTGAACTCAACAAGATTATTGGAGCCCCATTTAGATATGAGGTCCAATAGCCGATTGAGCTCAATGACAACATTCACTCGATTGACTTCGGTTTCAACCCGCCCTGCCGCTGGGTGACCATTATATCCCCCGTGCACTGTGCTATCATCTGCATAGCAATGAATATTTCCAAGTGGAAGCATATCATTGATATGCAGAAGGAACAGCGTGGGGGACAGAACGGAACCTTGACGGACAACAGCGTTCACTGACATGAACCGCGAAGCGGTATCAGACAGGACCCGGATTCTACGTTCATGTAGGAAGCTAGCGACCCAGTTGCAGAACTGAGCAGGCAGACCGTATGCCGGGAAAGTTGGAGAGAATAGTTTTGTGCCAGACCCGATCAAAAGCCTTGGCTATGTCAAGGCTAACAGCCACCGACTCACCACGCTTGTAATAACCTCACCCCAGAGATGTGCAACGTACGCTAGAAGATCACCCGTTGACCGTTTCGTCGAAACCCGTATTGGCGATCTGAATTATGGAGTGTTCTTCCAGGTACATTAATTTGAAAGATTTTTTAAACCGTAAGTTCCTCCTCAAGTCGGCTCAAGTCTACCTTTGAACTGGTACGATTTACTTTCACAAACAAATCTTTAGTTTAGCTACTAGATAAATATATAATATATTATTTAATTTGCCGTACCCAACCGGTAACTAAGTTTTTAAGTACCTTTTTTACTCCACTACATATATCCACATCACCTATGTAGGTTTTTTATGTATAATATAAGGTCAATAATTCTGTTCAACCTATGGTTAGAGGCAGCAGAGTCGTCCAGACTCAAAAAGCTCAAAAAGTGGTGCAGGATTGCGCCGCATGCGCACTAGCCGTTTCACCTTCCCGACCCGCAAGTTGCTTCTTCACACCTCGTATCTATCTAGGACTCGTATTGATTTTGTAAACTATCATTTCGAAACGTCCATTCAGTGTGTCGTTCGCGTAAACTTTAGAAGACAATGTTGATTACATTACACAAAGCGTGCAATTTATATTGAACGCAGCATTTTCAGTAGATTAGCAATAGCAAAGCGTACTGTCACAATAACAACAATGTCGCCTCCAAATGGTCCATTTCACGCTCCAGTAGCGGCGCAGACGCTGCACTTTTTGTGCCTTTACCCAAGGACGGAGAGTTCAAAGTCCTTTTGTCGCCACGCTGAAATCTGCGCTTGAGTTATAGATATAATACCCAGGTACAGGTACTCAATAATTTAGAGGTCAATGACCCTCGATCTCTATGTCGATTACCTTTATACAAAACGTAGTAGATTGATCCGACTAATTTGAAGTAGGTACCTACCTATCTATAATAATTATTTATCAAAATCCTATTTCACGACATAGTGGCTAAACATCAGTATTGAGATAGTGAGATTCTCACTAACGAAGGTCATGTATTTTCTAGCTACTAGAGCACTGAGCAGTATAATGTCAACAAGAACAGGACGAATGACGAATGACGAATCAATGTGTTCTACACTGGAGTAATGAAAAGGCCAGCCTGTCGCCTCTGCGGAGATTAAAGTGCAGCAGAGCGTGCCCAAACAGGCATGTGCTACACTTCGAACCAAGCGACATTTCATATGGATCCTTAATCAACTATTATAAGAGAACTGATTAGTTAGTAACGACTTTACTGCAGCCGCAGCAGCGCGGTGGGAGGACTTTGCCCAGAATAGGACTGGACGGCGAACACCCTGGTAGTTATTACAACTGGCTGCAGCGAGGAAGGTGGCCGGCAGGGCCGGCGTGTACCTGCGATGGCGTCGGCCAGGCCGCGGCGCAGCGAGTACTGCGGCAGCCACGCGAGGATGGGCACCCGTCGCAGCAGCATCTTCTTGGAGAAGCAGGCGCGCGCGCGCCGCCGCGCTGCCCGCCGCCACCCCTCGTCCTCCGAGCTTGCTGCCTCCGCTTTTTCAGGGAAGCCGTTTGGGTATCCATTTGTGTCTGTTAGAAAAAATGCATAAAATTATTATAAGGTTATAGAGAATATTATAATATATTGAAAAAGATTTTGCTTTCAAAAGTTTGACATAAATTATCAGTTTATCCATTAACTTTTAATTGAATGTCTCACAGCTGGGTTTGGTAGCCGCCCACGGACATGAGTACATGATGGGAAGAGCCACAACAGAAGCGGTAAAGCACCAGCCCAGCTGGAATACTGCATTCCGCGACGGAACGGAACTAACCCGCTCCCAAACAAGCTATGAAGGAAGTCAAAGCATGCGATTAGCCTTCGTGACAATGCAACCAATTACTGAAAACTGTAGTTTATTAATGTATTAAAAGATTTGCTTAATCGGTGGTTGGCCTTGCCTGGCGCATGCGGTCGCCCGCCGGCGCACGCGCCGCGAAAGCCTTACGTAACGGCCTGCGACAATGTTGCTGAACGAATTATACGTAAAACATTACATTTACGCTGATTTTTACACTTGCGTCATGTTATAGGGTTTTATGGCTTTTTAAGCCTACACCGCCTTTCAAATCAAGCGGTTTATTGACCTTTTTTTAATTGATATTAAACCATCTCACAACTGTGTCACCGAGCCAAGATCATATTATCTTATTGAATTGGCTGGAACTGTGTATATTCGTCGTTTTTTAACTAGGTAAAATGCTACCCTACGCAGCAGTACACTTTGGCCAGGATCGACAACAGGTGTGGGACTCTCCTCCATTCCCCGTCCAACTTCGAAAAGCTCGATGGACCTAAATACCCACCAAACAAAACCTAGAACTATCCCTTCTCTGCCAAAGGAATGACTCGGGCGAACGTAGGTTTATTTCGCTCGCGTTTATTTTACTCATTGATTAAATTAATGATTTATTGTGAAGTTTCGAATGCTTTGCAGGGTCCGTAGTCACAGTCTCTCTGTGTAGATTACGTGAACACTACTTATTTTAGAAAACAATACTACATTTCTATGACGAACTACGAAGACGTCATTCAATCTCGTATTCTAAAACACGGTATAAAGTTTGCAGCCTGCTTAAAATGTACGTTGTCTTACTATTGTTCGTAAAAGCCTATGGAGACAAATAACAGAGTTATTTCTTTTCGCTGTAAAACAAATAGGTGTAGCTGTGGAGATCGGATGCGCACGTGTGAGTACACACCTCGCTGGTCCCTCGAGCACGATCAAGCCTAACCATGCCTGTCTACTTATCTGAAATACTACGCAATAACGCGTTAAAGTTCATGCTTGATAACGCCTAATAAACACAAACACTAGAAATAAATAGAAAAATTGACAAGAAAACTAATATTTCGGTAAGTACCTATATATTGAATGAGAAGTCGGTTAGACAGTAAGAGGATTCTATTAATATTTATTTTCTCTACACTAATTGATAAGTATTACATATAGGCGGGCATCATTAATACAACAATTACTAATATAATATGACGTGTGTACATAAAAACATTAAAAAAAATACTATTGATACAGAGTCCATAAAATGATTTTTGGGAATATTTTTCAATCTGTCTGTGTGTCTACGTTTTTAGCATGTTAGGTTAAGTCTAGCTTGAATCATTTGGCCGACGTAAATAAACCATGACAATGTGTATTGAGGTTCGCGTAATGTACCTACTTACCTTGGGGAAACGGGCACGGCGACCGCGGGGAGACTTTCTAGTTTAAACGTTATTTATTAATTTGAATACTCATTGATTACTAAACTAGTGGAAGTTTTCCTAACTCACGGAGATCAAATTTCACTTTAAAAGTATTTTCTGACTGACTGTTTACGACAGACGCATCTCCGATTTGGTCAAAACACAAAGGATGTGGAAGTTGCACAAACACAATCAACTAGGTAGCTATTTATTTTTTTATTTTATTTTATTCAGGACAATAAACTATTACACAATAACATATATATCATACATAGTTATAACCAAATGGACTCGTTGTGCAACCAGCGACATTGTCCACAACTGAGGTAAAAAAAACAACCCAACGTCAGACAGGAACATTAAAATGCAACAAGAAAAGATTTGCATAAAAAATAAAAAATAAATCCACAATACTATTATATTGGTGACATTTCATGATCATTACATGATCCGGGCCAGCCCCAACGGTATACTAAGAGTGTTTGCAAGTAGGTTTGACTGCGAGTACCTAAACCACTGTAGTACAGTACATGGGGAGTATAATAATATATAGTATAATTATTTAGTGTGTTGTAATTTTAATGTTAATGTTATTTTAAATGTTAAAAATACTTTACTAACATATTTATAAGTCAAATTGTTACTAACAAAAATGGATCTTTGTTGTCTAAATAAATAAATAAATTATTATTATTATTTTATTATTTCAATTGTGCTTTGTATAAAGAATTGTATATAAACAATCATATACGAATTTGTATATGATTAAAACTATTTTAAATATTTTAAATAAAACTACTCAACCATTTATTTTAGCTATTTAGCATAAGCCTCTCCTCGTGCAAGCCACCGAGCACAATTAGCGGCTACTCTCATCCAGCTCTTGCCAGCCACCTTGCAAAGATCCTCGCTCCAATGATTCCATTTGGTTATAACTATATATGATATATATGTTATTGTGTGTTATTGTCCAGCAGTGGACTAGTCTATACTATCAGCCTATGCTGATAATGATGATGATGATGATGATTTAGCATAGATAGCTGTAAATTTTTTTTTATGGAAGAGTTGGCAAATGATTCCCCTATTTCTTATGTTTACCAGTAGCAGAGTCCAGATGCAAAGATTAATGGAGCAGGATTGTGGCTCGCAGCGTCCTCACTCTGTCGACCCGCAAGTTGCTTATTCGCAACTCGTTTAATGTATGGTACATTTAACGAGGTGTGAAGAAGCAACTTAAACACGCTGGTTAACCTAACCATTTACTTACGTGAATCAATCATACAATCTTCAAACTTATTCTGTTAGCGACACGATACTGCGGCATGCGGCATGTCAAGGTCTAGGTTATCGTTTATAGCCAAACATTATTGTTGCCGGTAAATAATATTCACCTTTACGACTATTTGTATTTGTCAATTTTGTTATATTTTTATTAACAAAACATTACATAGGATCTTCAAAGAGAAACAGCAGTTTTTCCGTGTACCCTTAATCGTCAATATAACACATATTTAACATAGTTTACTTAGGACATGTCATGTAGTCAGTCAATAAACATATCTTTTTCTAACTGCCAAGTTTTGTCCCGGCCTATTATTAAGACGTATTACTTACTTATACTCGTAGTCCAATACTTTAAAATAAAAGCAGATAGAAAAATAATCATAGTACAATACAATATGCTGTGTCATCGCTTAGAAGAAGGCGGAACTTTACAGTTTGCGGAGAGAGTCAAATAAAACATTTGTAAAAGAACAACATACAGTTAGACAGCCATTTGTATGATCTTTAAAAAAAGTGAGCTGAACAGAGCCTAGATTTTGCTTTTTAAAAACGTCTTCAATTGATACCCAGTGGTTTGATTATGATTTATCCCATTGTACAATGTCGAAAACAGGCGACTGAGAAGAAGGCAAATCACATCACTCTCAGCGTGTATTTTAATACGATTTCTGACTGCAAGCCTCTTTAATCAGCGAGCCAGTGTCAGTTACACGGCGATTAAGATAAGCTATCCATAACTACTGATATTTGACACGTCCGGATGCATTACGGCGGCGCGGGCGCAAGCCGCACGTGCGCGCCGCGCCGCGCCGTGCGCTATGTCTGCGTGCGTACAGTAGTACATAGGTACTTCTTATTAGTCTGTAGATTTTATTACCAGACTATAAACGTCCAGCTAGTTTCGAAAATTACCAAAGTGTAAAAGTGTTACATACTTGTATTTTTATGCAGTAGTGTATTTTAATAAATAATAATGTTTATCAGTGTTACATAGAAATAATAATTAGAATATTAATTGACTATAGAAGAAAATCGACAATAACTCACCGGTCGTTTATCGTTTTTGACCATCGTGATCGGTCAGATTCAGTCATTTTATTTATTCTTTTACACTTATTTTACTTCTCTATCCAATTGTTAAACCTTCCCACATAAACAATAGCGCATTTGAGATTGGGCAATCGTAATAAATATAATAATATTATTTTAAACTTACATCCATTTATACAATAAACCATTATGTTGATGGGATTAACAAGTCTTGCGATTACAACGGTGGCCAACGGCTCATGGCCTTTTGAATCTCTACAGATTAATGTTTGGTCAATCCGGTGACCGGTATCGCGACAGTTGCTTAGGACAGCTGCTGCGCGATCGATCGCACCGCCCTCTGTAGGTACTATGCAGTAAAAACATAATCAATTTGCGTAAATTAAAACCGGTCGCTGAGGAGATCCTCGGGGGAAGTCTTTCTCCAGCAGTGGACGTCTTTTGGATGGAAATGAAATGAAATGAAAAACGAGGTTCACGGATTTAATACAAGGAATCAAAATAAATGATGTGCCCCGAAGCTCAGACTCGGCAAGAGTAGTAAACCCTTTATAGGACTCAATTCGATTTTATAACAAAATACCTGATGATATACATATATAACTGCGTTGACAGATATTAAATTCAAAACGCACGTTAAACTTGTTTTAATTAAGAAAGCTTATTATTATAATAAGGTAAGTAAATGACTATATTGCAGACAAATGCGTGTGGAAATAAGTCGCCTGCACTGGCTTGAATATTATTATTAATATGTACAAAATTGTACAAAATTGTACAAAATTTGTATATTATATTATATTACATGATTTTGGTTGAAAAGATGGAGAAATTGAAATAAGCCCCCTGAGTGTGTTGCCAGCTCTCCTCGGTCGGAGGCTCTCCCAAAACCCGAACTGGTTCAAATTCAAATTCAAATTCAAATTCAAAATCATTTTATTCAGTTTAGGCTACAAGTAGCTCTTATGAATGTCACTATGCCATCGGTTCGTAAGTCTACTCTGGGCGGGAGATCTTGTACTGAGAAGAACCGGCAAGAAACAGCGTCAAAAATATTGGAAAATGCCCGATCATAGCAGGACACTTTCCATTACAAATAAACACAAAACATACTTACAGAAGACAACCACAAAATGTAAAAAAAAAAAAAAATTCTAGGTTAACTAATTTACATCAGGCAAAAGTTTCAATTTCCACAATGTCATACAGTACCACTACAGCATTCTAGTAAAAGTCAAAAATTGTTTTAGAAGAACAAAGTCAAACTATAGTGAATAATACTAAAAATAAGATAAGTATGCAAGAGCAGACCAGCCTCCACAGGCGGCACCCGTTCACGAGTATGACATATGAATCAGCCATCGCTTAGATCGGTGGTAGATTCAATAGTTTAGTCTAAACTATTTTTTTTATTTTTTTGATTTATAGTTTTGACGTCAATAAGTGCCTGTAAAGGGTTATGTTGAATAAAATGAATTGACTTTGACTTTGACTTTGATGAGATTATGATGATGATGATGAAAAGGAAAATTTGCAAGGGGAATCGACAAAACGAACGCCTCATCGACTGAGAAACATGTTAAACATTTTAGCATACTTTAAAAAGTAAGTATTCGTAAATAAATAAAGAAAAAACAATTTTGGAGAGAGTATACTTATTCTCTCTCTTACTAGATTCTCCGAGGGTTTCGGTCAGATCGGGAGCGGAACCAAACGAGGGCGCCTCTAACGGCTCGCCAGGATCTCGGCTCGGATTGACCGGGTCGGGCCAGTGTTCAGGCACATGCCTGTACCTGGTATAGAGCGAGTGTGAACCGGGTGGTCGTACCCTTATTCTACGAGTACGGTGTCTTCGGCCTAAGCGAGTGTGCATGTTTAGTGTAACTATTACGTGAACGTGTAGTGGTATTTTAAGGATCGGGCTGGAAAAGTGTGTATAAGAACTGACGATTAAATGCAGGCATAGGTGTTCAATTTGGGTAGTAGATATTCTTTTTCGCAGGAATTTACATCGTAAAAGTTGTCTATGATTTATCATTTTATTTGTTGTCTATTACTCGTTCAATTTGTCTCATTGTCAATTGAAGAAACTCTCACCCGGCTGTGTGGTCATCCGTCGGCCATTAGTGTTAACAAGCATCGCTTATGGAAATGAGAGAAAACACGAGGCAGTTTCCCAGAGCGTCCGGCGTGCACCTCGACGAATCGGGGTCGCATTTATATAATTAATTATTGCACACATTAGATAGGTACAAGTTGGTTACAAATCACACATACAAAGGGAAGCTGATATATAGAAAAAAACTTTTTTTATCCCCTTCGTTTCTTTTAAATAATAACAGACTTACAAAACTACTTTAACTGAAGGAGATAACATCCTGTCTTGACACGCGTTAACTAAAATCGTTTGTTTTTGTCCTCTACGGGAAAGCACTATCTTCATTTCAACTGACAATAAGGCCGAAGGTGGAAGCATCCTTATACAGGTATTCTTAATTTCTGAGTAACAATTAATGCTACTAAGAATATTGTTATGGCAACACATTTAGATATAAGAAGGTATAAAGTAACGTATGCTTGAGCTGTGTAAAATGTGACGTCCACGGCTGGCCACCGTTTTTGTGGTGGAAAAAACAGCGGGAGTGTCGAGGAAGCTGCAGTCGGGTGGCTGCCTTGACCGCGCAATCAGATAACTAAAAACTTAATTAGCCTTTCCAACGGAGCTCAGGAAATTGAAATTGCAGCAAAAACTCTATTTGCATTTGACAGGTTTTAATAGATATTGTGTGAATAGCAAAAAAATTGATTTTAATCAAAGTTAGGTACTGTATGTAATTACGTAAGATAAAGACGTGAACGATGAAAATAATGCCGTGTAAGTGTAGTTGTTGAGAAGCGGCCATTATGGCTCATAACCGTTTAGCGACAACACTAATGGCACAGATTAAGTAATAGCTAATAGCTTAATTTAGACTTTGATAACCACTCTACCGGCAATGGTGATTGTCTAATTGATTCATTATATACCATTGTATGTCTTTAAATTTTAAGAACCTAAAAATATATAGTCAATTTCTGAACATAATCTATGTATACCTTCGATATTATCGTATTTTTTAATCTCTTCAGATACATTTGAGACAAGATATTTTACTCTATTTAATTTTTTCGTAGATAATTAGATCATCAAAAGATATAGTTATGATATGTTTCAGTGCTTTTTACATAACATGTAGGTATTATACTAGGGGAGAGTAAGTAAAATTAGATACTACTAACTTTCTCAGAATTAGTTAGTAGATGCTCTTAGTAATCAGTACCTACTAGGGCGAATAAGTTGTCAACAGAAAATTCCAAAATGCCTGCGTGAATAAGTGAAAGTGTGTAATGAACAGATCCAATGCAAAGCCATAGCGAATCAATGAAACTTTTTGTGCGTGTTTTTTTCGGAACGAATTACTATTCCGTGGAATTGGTATATTTAATTACAACATTGTTTATTTTGTACTTTTTTGTACGATTATCTAGTTCTGTGCGTGACGGGTTAATCTAACACTTTTGAGAGCGTCACTTTCAATACGCTGGAGTTATCGTTACGCGACAAAATGTTCTGTTGACCAAGCACCAGAGTCCTGATGTTGTGTTTTCAAAATGTTTGCTAGTGATGGTTTTGACAACAGTCTATTGAGAATATAAAGGAAGCAGGTCACTGCTGAGGCAGAATGTGGTCGTTTTAAAATACCAGACTTAAGGAGTAAACATGATGGTAAACATGCTTTATTAACACAATCTGCTTTGGTATCCTAGCTAGGCGGTAGGCGCATCATACAAAACCTATGCTTATTCAAAATGTATGAATTAAAAACATTATCAGCTGAGCTGTAGGTATCTATATCGTAGTTACTGTTTATACTTGTAAGTGTTACAGAGTAAATACTCCTTTTTAAATGTATACCCTACCAACTTTTTATTTTTTCTAATTGTTAACCTTGTTTTTAAAATGTTAGGGAAGGAGGTAAAAGGGAATTAAGTGGTTATAAAAAACATATGAAAACAAACCAAGAAAGCAGCAACAACAACTATGTCAGTAAAAAGGAAGAAGTGAAACAAAAGAATGATAATTTGAAAATTTGAAAAAAATAAAAAGTATAGTAATTTAAAAAGGAGTAGGTATTAATTCCGTAACAACACGTATAAATGTTTATATTGCCGGAAAATGAAAGAACTAAGAGTACTCGTCTACTGCGAATTGTTCAATTGCTAACAACTTAAGGCCATAAGCAGCCAAAAACAAGTTAGAAATAAAAAAAACTACTTAAAATGTTAATAACTCAAAATGACAAGCTGTTGTGATTCGTGACATTATCAAACTAATATTTATCTATTCAGGATGATTTCTTCTTTTTAGCTTTGTACGAGTAATAAGACATTTTCATTCGTGTTTATGTAAATCATCAAATTACATGGTTTGGTTTTACAGGAAATAGTTAGATAGTTAGATTGGTTAAATAACATAGCATGTGGGTGCAGTGGAGCGGCACTCTGCGGCACGGACGGACTGTAGGTACAATAGTTGTTATGACGTGCGCGGTGAACAGTGAGGAAAAGAAATATACATATTAATTTTGACAGTTTATCTTCTTAACTACTTACTTATTATTATTATATTACTTACTTATTATTACTTACTAGTAACTGCCTTTGTGGTCTAGTGGTTAAGACCACCGGTTTAGACCCAGAGGTCCCGGGTTCGATTCCCATCGGGGGGTACATCTTTGTGTACTCGGTTTGGTTGGTGGTAGGACTTGTTTGTCCGCCTGGCTAGCTACCACCATCTTATCTAAATATGTCGCCATAACATCAATGTTTGTAGCATTGTTGTGTTCCGGCAGCTAGAGATAAGATAGCCAGTGCCTCACTAGTTAAGGTTCCCGGGTGAAGTGCACTTCCACCAAATGGCCCTATCATCACTTAACATCAGGTGAGATCAAGGCACTGTGCTTACCCGTAAATATATATAAAAAAAAATACTTACATACAATTTTCTTTTTTAATGTAGGTAAGTTTGTTACTTATTAGAGATCAGTGTAATGTAATAAGCAATTTTATATTTTTAATAATAATCGTAAATACGTGCATTTCGTCTAAGTATACCATATTTTGTATTTCTTCGTTTTCATTTTTTTTTTTTAAATTAAGTTTACACGACGTGAACAAAACACGGAATATCTATTCCTCCGTTTCTAAGTAAGACGTGGTAAGGCACTTGGAGTTTATTGAAATGAGCCCTAAACATGATATTTCCCAGACAACCTCTAGAAGCAAGCACAAGAACAAATGAAGTAAAGAGTCATGGAGTCAACGTGCATCGGCACCGCGAAGACACCTTTATTTGTCCGTCTCCTTTCTTGAGATGGCTGTCAAGTGTTTTTTGTGTACAATAGAGTATTAATCTTATCATAAGAAGGCAAATGTGACGGACTTACCAAATTAACCTAAAACGAATAAAAATAAAGTAACCATGCAATAGCTGCCATAACTAATTGCTTTTCAAAACAAAATGAGAACCACCTGTGGAATGTATTACTCACGTAGGAAATATTTTTTTATTAGACATTATTGCTTTTGCTTTATCTATGATTTACCTTCGCGCGCTTCGGCTAGTATTCCAGCTGTTACTCAAAATGTTTATTAATTATTTTCAGGTTAATTTACTGAATACTATCCTCATAATAGCTTTTTTTGTTGAATTAGAAATAGAAAAGTTCGCCGTCATCCGACACGCCGGGGAAGTGTATAGAGTATAGAACTACATAGAGTTTTATGTAAGAATGGCAATATGGATCTATTTGCTTACAACACCGCTTCACTGTCTCAAATATTCCATTACGCACTAAGAAATTTGGTGACTCATTTTTTTGTCGCACTTCCAAAACATGGAATAGTTTGCCTGCACACGTTTTCCCTCCTTCCTATGATATGGGGTCCTTCAAACGAGGCGTGAAGAGGCACCTTGTGGGCCGGCAGAGTGAGGGTAACTGATGCTGCGTTATTTTCACGCTGCACCAGTTGTCATCGCATCTGGATTCCATATTCACTTAACATCAGGTGAAATGGAGTCATTTGCCGTGCTATGTATAAAAAAAAAAAAAAAAACACGATGAGTGCAGGAGGTGATTTTAGACCCAGTGAGTGATTATCACGCTATGATATCAGTTTCGAGTTCTTCTTTTACCATTGAAAATGGTTATCAGATGCAAATCGCCTGAGACGTATTTTTGGCCATAGCTCCGAGGATTTTAAGAGAATCGAAATGAAAATAGTACCAAGAGTTGAGGAATTTATCAAGACACGTGTGAGCGTTTGAATTTTGAAAATCGGCTGGAAGCCTTTCTGGAATTTTGAAAAATGTAAAAAAAAATGGGTTTTTTGGAGTGTTTGTATTTTAAATTGTAAATATTTAAAAAAAAAACTGATTTAAGAAAAAATTAAAAAAAGGGTCCTAGGGTATTAGTTTAGCAACAAAACAACGAAAAATTTTTGAAAATCGGTTAATAATTGTGACCTGTAGGTGCTCCCTTTAGATTTGGTGTTGTAGAAAAAAGGGTATTTCCGTATATAAAAAGTGTTGTAGCTTCTTTGATTATTGACCGATCGTCATGGTAATGGTGTCAAAAGATGAGGATGCAGGCGAGAAGTGCATTTAAGTTGGAATTGAGTTATTTAAAATAAAATGTTTTTTTCGTAAATTGTTGAATTCATTTACAATGCTCCGATTCTTGCGAGGACTGCGAAATCTGTGATTTTGTTTTTGTTTAAGGTCATGGTTTTTTACACTTACTTTAACACCGAAAATTCTCGATCAATCTTAATCAAATTGTACTAATTATAACTTAGGTAGTGCTTATCTAAGTTAATGTATTTTTCATTTTGACTTATTACGTTAAATATTTTGTTTTAGATTAGAATAGAATATTTATTTATTAAAGTGACCAAGACTCATAATAGGGTCTTACAAATAAACAAAGAATAAACTTCGAATAGTTATTTCGTGTTTTGTCTCTTTCACTCTAATTTAAAATGACGTTTACATGACAGGAACAAAACACAGAATAACTATTCGGAGCTTATTTATTGTTTATTTGTAAGAAGGGTAATGCGTTAGTATTAAATTATTCTCTGTTAGTTACATGTTGTTTTGCTTTATCTTGTCGTCGTGCCATACAAAACAATTAACAGGAAATTTCGCATTGAAAAACAGATAATTTTACATTGTATGTTAACAACTATAATGATAATAATATCATCACCATCATCATCAAGCGCCATCTTCATAATAACATACGTGCTGCTAAATGTCTTCATTTAATTTATTTAAATGTTTTGCCATTGCCGAGAAAGCCATTTACAAATGAATTGAGAACTAATTGACTTTGTTGTGGTTAGATGTAAGTATCTAATGATGGGAAATACAACATAATCGAAGACAATGAGTTTCAAACTTACTTCTTCTAATATGTGTAGTGTATAACGTCATCGCTTTAATGAACAAGACGTTACGACATCAATTTTACTTTATATATAAAGTTGATTATAATCAAATGTATCTTCATTTACGGACTCCAAAAAAGGAGCAAATATTGCAGTGGTTTTGCATCAGAAGGCATGCCGCCGATAACATCGTGTTTTGTCATTTAAGAGCTCGAGCGCGCGAATACCAGACACAATAGAATTTTATTTGTTATCGGCCACCTGGTGGTCGATCGACACTCCAGGGGATATGCTATATGTATAGCTTTGGCATTATTATAGGCTGCTTTCAGCGAGCGGGTTTCGGGCTCCACAAGAGCTTAGCCCCTGATCCAAGCGCGGTATGCCGCCTGCTTGTTATCAACAGCGTTGCCACACTCGCGGTTGAACCATCGGTTGCGCCTGCCTTTGCTGATAAGATAGGAGTGCGGAATATAGTATTCCAATAATAAGACTATCTCATCAGCAACTGCAATCTCACTAGCTGTCGGGTCCTTCCCACTAAAGCAGCGCTGCCCCCAAGGAACGGATCCTAAATAGTCCCGCATACCATCCCAATCTGCCGACGAGTAGTGCCTATTCTGGCGTTTCGATAACGCTGAGGGCAGTAGCGGGGCCAGAGGCACTTTGCTGGATACCAAGCAGTGATCCGAAGATCCTAAAGAAGCTCGAACCTCCAGTTTGTAACCAGCTGGGCGACTCGTCAGCAGAAGGTCCAACAAAGAGGGCGCGTGACCGACTATATCTGGGATCCTGGTGGGCTGGTTCACCAGTTGAGTCAAGTCGTGTGTGAGAGCGAATGCGTGGGCAGTTCTACCAGCATGGTCAGTTTTGGCGGAACTTAACCACAACTCGTTGGTGAGCATTGAAATCCCCCAAAAACACCAATTCCGCTGGAAACCGCTCCTGAGCATCGTCTGCTACCTGACTGAGGTGTTCCATAAGTCGAGTTGTCTCCATGTCGCCATTATGGGATCGGTAGACGCAGACGTAGACACGGCTATGAGAGCCCAAGTCGACGTGTACCACAAGGAGGGAAAAGGAAGGGTCCTCCAGACAGCGCAGACGACGACAGCAAACATCCGTCCGAAAGAATAAGCAAACTCCGGCTTTGGCTTTGAAGGATTCTTCAAGCACAAAGCCCGGATAGTGCAGGTAGCTGATGTCGGCCGGACAGATTACTTGCGTCTCCGTCAAAAACAACATTGCTGGCCGTGCCGTCTCAAGATGGTGGTGGACGGCATTGAGGTTTGCATGGAGTCCGCGAATGTTAGCGAACTCGACCGCAAACGGTATAGTTGTGGTGGGGGTGTGCACCGATGTATGACCAGTTTTAATGTTAGGCGCTGTCATGGTGGAGAAAAGGAGGGAGGCGTGAATCGATTAAATGCTACCGCGATGCAAATGGTCAAAGTGCAGCGGCCTGTTTCACCAGGGATCTGCCTACAGACGAGTATCATTAACCCGCCGAACGGAAGGGCCCCCGAACCCCTCCGAACCCCCCAGGTAATGGCCGCCGGGACCCCACCTTCCGGTCACCAACCGGCACGACGGACCACCCCGCGATTATGCGTGGCATGGTGAGGCAGCTTCACGAGCTGGTTAGGCTCGAAAAAGCTAGGGCTTTTTTAAGCCGCAATAACGTTTCTCATGTTGAAAATTCATTTGATTCGTTATGCTGCCACGAAGTGTTGGAACAACTTACCCCCACCGATAAGGCTTTATAAATCATTGGCCTCTTTTAAAAAGCATCTTAAAGAGTATTTAATTAATTTACAAAGAGATTTACAATATAGCACCTAACTATATTTCATTGTTATTTTATACACGTATGTAATATGTATTCAGTAAAAGAGACATGTTACAAATCGCACTTAAAGAATGAACCTAATACTAAAAACCTTAAAAAATATAATAAAATAAATTATTAAAAGTAGTCCCTTTAGGCAAGGTTCCGAAGATACTGGTATATATGTTATGTAGGATATATGTTTTTGTAGGGAAGCATATTCCTTTTGTTTTCTATTCTGCCGGATTGTACTAAAACTGGACGCAAATTAAAATAAGACGTAAGTAAATCTTTATTAGCCTCTCAGTGGTTTCCACTGAAAACCAGCGTCATGGCTCGCCATGACACATGCTGAGTGGCGACCACTTTGGCTGCATTACTTGTTCGTTTTTAATATTTAATTGTAATACCTATTCTAGATGTAAGGAATTTGATATTATTGTTCTCAATGTGTTGTTTGTGCACCAAATAAACATTTCCTTATGCTTATTCTTATTCTTATATAGTGCTAATTATTTATATGTGTAGGTAATGGCACAAAAGTATTAAAAAAAGCTTAGCGAGACAATTTAATCGTAGCGATCATTCTAACATCATCAGCATCACCATCAGCTGGTCAACGTATATTCTTAATTAGAACTTTTTTTTTCTATTTTTAAATTTATAAGTCTCAGGGCAAACATTTGCGCTGGTGGGTAACGAATCAAGAAAAGGGTGCATTTTCCATGAACAGCTATTTTGGCTTAACCCGAGTGCTATCATAGTTTTTCTACCAAAACAAGAAACAATAATCATTGATAATAGAGAAGCTTGTTAACATAGGTTATTGAAGTAAAACAAAATACTAAAATATGTGGAAAATGTAAGTAGGTACTAATATAGGATTAGACGCGGTGCATCCTGCCCTTAACTCCTGGACCAAGCGCAAACATGGAGCGCTAACATTCCGTCTGGTGCAGGCACCATTGTACCACCATTATACCGGAAGGTACTGCCACAGATACTGCTTAGCATTGCCTGCAAAAGTGCACGACTTAGGAACAGCAACGCCGCACCCTAACGACGGTGATTGGCTCCGATCTCTCGCTAGCTGGGGTGGTAAAGAAAGGCCATAACTGGGCATCGCTATATGATGGGTAATTTTGCGAAGAGTTAAAGCTTATTGGACGTGATCTATCCTTAGTTTAAAGTAGCACGACCCCCCCCCTCTCTTGGGAACCATCACCATCTTGGGAAATTGGAAGTACATAAGTAATAACTGCCGTGTTTTCGCAAGAAACAATTTCTATAATGTTTATAATTTTTGATTCGGGAAACGTAGTATTTATTTATGTACACGTGGACGAAGTCGCGGGCAAACTGCTAGTCGACCAATATGATGGTTTTTCGAAACAACAAACAAACTTGGCTTGTATTATTATGGAAGAACTTTGTCAAATCTTAATAAGGTATGTAATGAACGCGTAACAGTAGGTACTCAATATATTTATTGCAAAACCTAACTATTACTATTTTGAAGAAGCCGTCCTGGTAATGACGTCGTGCAGCGCCGGTGCCGGTCGCCCGGGAAGTGGCCGCTAAGTGGTTAATGTGACACACGTGCGCATACGCAGGTGCAGGTGACCGCCAATCAGGGGAGAGGGGACCAACATACAGGAAAAAAAAGAGATTGATACCTTTGAACAAAATGCAATGTAGGATAAAGATATCCTCAATGTTCCACATAACCAGTCGTAACATCATACGATAGTCTTCCAATGTCAGATTGTCGATAGAAAAAAGGTAGAGGAGTAGAGGTAGTTCCCCGTGTGGTGCCGGGGGTAAAGAATTGCACCACCCCATCTCTTCCCGTGGGTGTCGTAGAAGGCGACTATGGGACCATTCCAGAGGATGGGCAGCAGCGTCTCTCTGTGAATATTCTCACCTTACTGCGATCGCCAACCCGCCTGCCAAGCGTGGCGATTATGGCAAATTCCCCTCAAAATTATTTATCCTTGAGGGAGGCCTTTGTCCAGCAGTGGACGTTTTTTTGGCTGAGATGATAGAGGAGTAGAAAAAACACCATTTTAAACATCGCCTTATTAATCCTTCGAAACCATCAACTCACAGTGGCCTAGCGTGATGATGATGGCCCGTACTCCTTATGTGCTATTTTTAATGTCATAAGGCCTATGCCCAACAGTGGTTCGTCGCAGGCTGATGATGATTCAAGTAGACAAGTCATTAGGTGCCATGCATTTTCAAAGCGTGTTGGTAGTATACCTTAAACGTAATTGGTACCTCAATCGACGTGACCCCTAGTTTATCAATGGACCAAATGGTCCTCACCTCAGAAACGCTAAATTACCTGTTTAGAGGTTAACATTGTTTTAATTGAGGAGCTCGATGGCGCAGTGGTTAACGCGCCCGGTCTGCGAGTGCTGAGGTTAAGCAACTTTCGCAAAGGCCGGTCATCGGATGGGTGACCAAAAAATTATCATCTCGAGCTCCTCCGTGCTTCGGAAGGCACGTAAAGCCGTTGGTCCCGGCTGCATTAGCAGTCGTTAATAACCACCAATCTGCACTGGGCCCGCGTGGTGGTTTATGGCCCGTTCTCCCTATCCATCCATAGGGAAGGCTCGTGCCCCAGCAGTGGGGACATAAAATGAGCTGATGATGATGATGATGATGATGATTGTTTTAATTTATGGGTTATAATATTATGGTTATAATAAGTGATCGGAAATAATGGGGGATAGAATACCTAATGTTGCCGACATGAAATGACAAATCTAAAGCCACCAAAGTGTTATAATTCTTTTTTTATTGAAACCCGGATCTCGGAAATAGGTTCGCTGAAATGACCCGTAGTGCTGTATTACCTACCTACAGCAATTCCAACGTCCGCTTCAAAATGAAATATGACTTTGAACTAGCTCAGACTATTTTATGATGATAGATTTAAGTTTTTTTCCTTGTCGTTCCATTTTCTTACTTGAACGTACGATATAGTGTGATGTATATGCACATGATATTGACACAAAACAGCAAAATATACTCTGAAGACAATCATAACATAAATATTTTCATAAACAGCTGACTAACTAAATATATAAACAGCATCGAATTGCGCGCGCCACAATAATCAGTAACAGACAGCGATCTGATTCACGTTTTATACAATGGCTAAATAGGCTCAGGATGACATTTATAATGTATATAACATGTAGTACACCCCTTGTAGTACCCTATTTAATACGAATAATGATTATAATTATGTAAAAGGTGAGTCTACATTAGGTAGGTATAAGATTGTTTTATTGGCTTATTCCCACGCGCTCCAAATCCCACACTAATAAAACATGCTATATGCATAACTATGCTATCATCATACATTGAGAGTATACAAGCTACTAACTAATTATGAGACGACCTACACCTTAGTCTCCCTGTGACCACGGACCTTGCAAAGGGTTTGAAATGTCAGGATAAACATTAAAAAGTAATGCGTAAAATAAACGCGAGTAGATCCGTAAAAGTTGTTTTATTTTAATGTGTAGTGTTCGTGTAAACTTTAGAAAACAATATCATACATTTTTTATAGTCTGGACGCACCTTTAGAGTTCTTTAAAATATAACAACTTGATCATAAAATTAAAAAAGAAAGGCAAAACTAAAATCTCATTGGAACATACTTTATCATAAAACAATTGCGATTATTTGTGACATATTTAATGATTCCTTAAGTATACTCTAAAGAAAGTTTCAACATCTTGCGAAACAAAACGGTGCTTTGTATGAACGAATGAAAAAGTTGTTTATTATCTGTGGATATCGTTCAAACAATGGACGAACTTAGACGAACTATGTTACTTTCTAGTCCTTGAATAGTCTTCGATTTGTGTTTAGAATTGAAGCAATTTAGATCTGGAACTTCAATAAGCCTAAACTTTATTAAAGTCTTGGTTTAAGCCATGTCTGAAGTAGTTTTTGTAATAAGACGGCAATAGTAGGTACGTCAAAAGATCACACATTAAAAGAGATATCAGCCAAATAATTCTTTAAAAAAATATAGTGTTTTTAAGAACTCCGGTTAAGATTATTGAAACATTTGGCAGACTAATATACCGGATAGCTATGAATGAAGATGTCAATAAAAAAACCAAGTATTTGTTTTTTTATTGTTTTTTATTAAAATTACATTGACTTGACTAGTCTAGACTAGTCAAGACTAAACAACCTAGTTTATTACTAGTGTTGGGGCGGCGACAATCTGAAATGGTTCTAGAGAGAACGGCATCAAGCTCGTGTGTTCTCATTATCTACTCGATTTTCCTTGGGTTCGGATCGCGTCGGGAGCGGAACCATCCGTGGGCACCTCTAAAGGCTAGAAGTTCGTCTCGGGTGGACCGGGCAGTGTGTAACAGCAATACATTTAAGGGTGGATTCGACCAAACTTGAATTTATACGAGATTAACTATACCAAGAGTATATCTATTCAATGATTTGATTCGCGAGTAAAGGAATGGTTATTTATCCACGCAATCCACAGATAGTTACTCTTGGAATTGTTATTCTTCATTATTGAGTGAATAGCATATGAATGGTGAATGAACGTATTATCCCGCCAATGGCCATTGTTCTACAAACGAACTATTTAAAAGGCAAAGTCCTGACAACTCTATTTTGTCGTCAAGAGCATAACTGTAGCTGTCAAAGGTCGAATGTCAATGTCATGTGGTACGCGAACACCATTAAAATACTCTCGGATTATCTCTGTTATTCCACGCTGGACGGTGGTATAGTGACTATTCCCGAATAGGCAAGCTACTCCGAGAATAATGCGTGGTAAAACGAAATTTCTATTTAATCTAAGAATAAAAGTTACTCTCGCTTGGTCGAATCCACCCAAAGTGAGCTTGCTTGACTGTCATAATCATAAGTCATAAAACCTCTCGGGATGGCTCCGCACGGAGGACGCGCGCACCGTCCAGCGAACGTGTCCAGTTGTCCAATGCATGCAGTTGATAAGGCACACACCGAATCACCCGCAATCGATCAAGTTAGCGCCGGCGGCGGAATGCCACGCTCCATTACACGATCAACAAGCAAATTGCCTCTGGAAAAGTGTTTTTCCATTGCGGCATTCTTAAGCTTTTTTATGGTTAAAGTAATCGCTTTATCAAACTCCATGCTTGTGTTTTAATTTTCTTTATCGTGTTGGAGGCAAAGTTATCGGTTTGCAATAAGGGAAAGGAACGAAATCATCATCAGACTATAATCATACTAATATTATAAAGCTGAAGAAGTTTGTTTGTTTGGTTGAACGCGCTAATCTCAGGAACTACTGGTTCGAATTGAAAAAATATTTGATGAAAATGAGATGATGACACCTTAGATGCCCGCTAGTAGCTGACCAGTGTAGTGGGTTAACTACTGCCATTTGACGACAACAGATATTTGATCACCCATCTTTTCGCATTACGAAAGTTTGCAATCCGAATTAAGTTTAAATGGGATTCCGAAATGATCTTGAACTAAAAAGTTTTCTAAAAGTTTTTAGTGATATTTTAGAAGTTAGAAGTAGACAAATGCGTTTGTAGTAACACTGATCTGTTGTTAAGTTGTCAACAGTTCTGCTTTAACAGATTTTTTTGCTGCAAGCAAGTTCTAATTACTAAGTAAATTACTTTACGATCTGAACTACAATTAAATTATAATTTAATTGGCGTTTAGATCTCATTGTCATTCATTTAATAGCACTTATAATTGGTTTAATTATAAAGCTTACCAATTAGAACATAAACTTAATTGCCAAATAGGTATGCAAATAAAAAATATTTGTCATTGTTAAAATCGAATATTTGATGAATAATTTATCTAAAATATTGTCTAGATTTCATTATCTTATTGATTCAATAGGTAATGTAGTAAACATTTGTGGTTTACGTAAGCTCATTAAAAATACAAAGAGAAATGACATGAGTCTGCAATAGAAATATTCATGTATGTAAATAAGCTATTGCCAGATCTCTAATTGCCGTTTGCCCTCTCTTTGCTAAGATATTTTTTATTTAATTATGTTAAATGACTGTTTGTCATCGACAGAACATTATTTTCCTAAGAGCGATGATAGTATTTTCTTATTTACTTTAACAGCTATTAGTTTTTAATGGTGCTGGTGTCAGTAGGTCTCGGTTCCGGCTGTTGTAGGTTTTGATGTCATGTTGATATTATTACTGGTTTCGTATTTTATGCTAAGCCATTATAAAATTAAATTTCTAAATAATTTATTCAGTTCAGTTTATGCTACAAAAATAAGCTCTTATGAATGTCACTATGCCATATATTCATGAAATCAATAAGTCTTCAAAACTGAAAGTTCATAGTAAAATAAAAAAATCACTATCAACATTATCATTATACAACAATTCAATAGGTTCGAAAAGTTATGAGAATAATGACGTCTAAGTGACGACGAAAAATTTCTCGAAGAATTCACGTCATTTATGCAAATTAGTAAATTTAAAAACGCAAACAGCAAAACAAAGTCTTTGTAATGGAGGTTCTACAATGCAGTGAAATGTCAACGCCTAGACGTTCCGCATTCCGCGCGGAAAAACTAACATGACACAACCCGTTACCTTCCAAAACAATACCTAAATCATAAGCAATTTCCATTGTCAATTAATTGTTTTTAACACGGAAGTTAATAGATGCGGAAACCTAAAGCTATTATAGATAGGTATTGCAAAATCATTGCGTTGCTGAAAAAACTAGACTCTAAACTAGTATGTACTCACTGTTGTAGTGTGTGGTAGGTGGGTGGTGGCAGGTTCGGCAGGGCTCCCTGGCGTTGAGGCCGAGGCCGAGCGCGGGGGCGGGGGCGGGGGCGGAGGCCGGCGTGGGGCGCGGGCACAACTTGCAGCCGCCGTTGTAGCGCGCACACAGGCACGCGTCCACGCGTAGCTCGTTCAGCCCGAACCCGTCGCCCTGCTTGGCCAGCGACGCCACCAGCTTGCCGCTGTCCTGCAGGAACTCGCACGAGTGCGGGCACACGTGGCACGTCCTCGCGCCCTCCAAGTTTCTGTTCGATTCCGAGTTGAAGTTGTCGTTCTGGTTCGTGTCTAGCTCCGGGATCTGGTAGTGCCTCTCGTCCTTCCTGCTCTCCATGCTGCCGGTCATGTACGAGGTGAGGGTCACCTCCGACGCCGATCGCGCAGTATTGTTCAACTTGTACTTTGTCATTATCACTTTTGATTTTGAGAATGTTAAAATTTAAAATAACGTTTTGTACGTAGACTTTCTGAACATCTTAAATGTCTATTTATCCACATTTGTGTTTATAAATATATTTTAAAAAAATACTTTTTTAATTCACGTCACTTAAAGTACTTTTATCACAGATTAATTAGGAATGTTTTGTTTAAAAAAAAGTATTTGTATTGTGTCCGTGTGGTTTTGGCGCGCTTTGCACGAGTGGTGGCAATGGCCGTCGCTGCAGCAATGGCGGACTCGCGGCCTGCGGCGCCGGCGGCAGCCGCAGCATCTGCAAAAAGTGATACAATTAGAAACCAGATAGCGTAGGGTTTGTGATGGGATTTTTTGTGTACACAGAAATAATCACGGATAAAATTTTGCACCTTCATCAACGTGCAAAAAATTAATAAATTAATTTACTCTGCAATTTAATTGAATGCCTTGTCGTATACCATTTCATTTTAACGTATTCCATATCGACGACAGGTAGCTATATTGGTGTTGTCTTTAGCTACTGCCCAAAAAGTCACGGTTTGTTTCCCGTTAAGAGCATTTTTCTGTGCGATAGACCTACATGGTCTTGATATCCTGTACAATGTTTTGTTTGGTATCATCAAATACATTGTTAAAATATTTTGTCCGCATGCCTTAAGGCTAAAACACTGTCATACCACCTATGGCTTGACAGGGTTGTATAGGTTCTAACCTATCATCATCAACTTAGCTTTCGGTATTATTGTTGGTACGATAGCCTCTGAAAGGCAAATATTCTTAGAATGTAGCTGGTATCGCTTTTTAAAAAGTAAAAGAATACACTTACGTTAAGTTTGGTACGTTGCTTTATTATTTGTATTTTCTCCCCTTATCAATCCTCACACCTGCGCAGCGCACGGTCGGATGTTTTGTTAGGGGTTAGGGGAAACCTATTATTTATAATGATTTCAGTCTTTATCAAATGCTGACACTTTCTATGACATTTTTTGCCTGATCGTGACAATATAAATAAATGTACCGAGACTGTCTACGGTGCTTAATCCCATGCGAAAACCAAATTGAGTTTTTGATAATCTATTATTGTTCTCTAAAAACCACTCTAAACGGTTGTTGATAAGATTGCTTGTATTGCTTTCTCAACACGAAAATCGGTAGTAGGCGTATTTCTGGACGTAGCGTCCGCATACGACAATGTTCTTCTCCCGGTGCTCAGGCAGAAAATGCTGCAGCTGAACATTCCTGAGAAGATTGTTAACTTTCTTTTCAACTCTCGATCAGACAGGTTGGTTATTAATTGTTCTCAAAACTCTACGCTCCCACCGAGAAGAGTCTGGAAGGGCCTTCCCCAGGGATCAGTCCTTGGCCCTTTACTGTACAATGTATATACCTATGACCTAGATCAAACAGTCAATTGTTTTTGTGATGTTCTGCAGTATGCAGATGATCTCGCTCTGTATATGGCTGCAGGTAATATGTTCTGTGAATAGACTTAACTCGGCTATTTATTATCTTAATAATTGGTTATTGGATCATGGTTTATCCCTCTCAATCTCAAATAATTTTTTCAAGAGCTAGGTCTATTCCTGACATCGAATTATCCAGTAATGGTTAAGTTTTTCCAGTCCACGTCAGAGTCAAATTTCTTGGAATGCTTATTGATTCAAGATTGTCTGGAGCACATCACTTGAATTATATTAGTAAAACATGCGCAAAAATATTAACGTACTGAGAGCACTATCTGGGGTTTGGTGGGGAGCTCATCCATCTACCCAGAAATTACTTAATAATGCGCTTATACGCAGCCTACTGGATTATGGGTCTTTTCTTTTGGAGCCTAGTAATAGAACGTCTCTGGTTTATTTGGATATAATTCAAGCAAAATGTCTTCGGATTATTCTTGGTGCTATGAAGTCTTCCCCTATAAACGCTATGCAAATTGAGTGTGTCGAATCCCCTCTCTAATTTCGTAGGCAATATTTGTCAGATAGATTTATATCTAAAAGTTACCAACTGTCATCACACCCATTAATTTCTAAGTTAGACACTTTAAATAAACTAATACCTCACAATGACTATTGGTCCCACAAAAAATTACTTTGCCCTCTTGTAAGTTAAAGAAAACTCATCAATATGCCGTCCCCTATTTATCAGTTTAAGCTTAACCCCTTTTTGAAACTTCATATGAAGCCATAATCTTTCAACCGGAAGTAATTCATGACATACGCGTAGACAAATGTTCCTGAGACGCGCATAGTCAACTCAATGTCATAGTATCAAACAAATGGCCTGACTAGCTGACTATTTACACCGATGCATCCAAATTGTCTGAAGATGGTTATGTCGAATCGGCGGTCTGGATCCCTAAATATAAAATAATACTCAATTTTAAATGCTCTCCTTTTGCTTCAGTTTTTACTGGTGAAGCCATTGCCATTTGGAAGCTCCTAAGTTTGTCTAGTCTCATAGTATTAGTAACGTAATTATTTTCTCAGACTTTAAAAGCTGCCTCCAACCAAGCAACCATTGCTAATCAATTCCGGTACAAGATTCAGTTTCAGTTTATTTTAAAAATTAAGATTAGCCTATTTGAATGTCATAGTCTGGGTTTACGTATAGCCCTTGTATGGATTCCAGGCCATGTAGGCATCAAAGGCAACGAAACTGCAGACACCTGTGCTAAGCAAGCCACTATTAACGGATCTGCTACCCATTCTGGCGTATACACAAGCGATGTCTCGTTATTGGCTAGGAAGGACCTTTTCTCGAATTGGACTGACTATTGGGAAAACAGTCGCGTTCTTATGGGTTTACATTATGCCGCCACCCAACTGGACATCTCCCATATACCATAGTTTTATAAATTCCGCGGTGCAGATAAGAGAGTTACTTCCATTGTATGCAGACTTAGATTGGGCCATGTGTGCACTCCTGTATTTCTAGCAAAGATTAGGGTGAAAGACAGTTCCCTGTGCGAATGTGGACTCGACAAGGGTTCGACAGAACATATATTTTTTAATTGCCCTAAAAATAACCCCTCCTTATAATCCCTCCTTTGTCCGTACATACCGCGGCCTACTAATTTTAAACCTATATTATCGTATATAAATTCTGATTTTGTGAATGTCCTGTGTTCGTACATTATGTCTAGAAATATTAAATTATAAATTTTATCTGCTGCACTAACTCGCTTAGTTAGTTATTTGTCTTTGTTTCAGGTATCCCAACAGAATCAATCAGTAGCTACCTGTATCATCAAAATTTGGTCTCAGTTTTGGATATTTTCTATCTTTTACAAGCACAACGCCTATTAAAGTTGTAAGCTGAGTTACGGACAGGGTCAAAACACTAATAACCTGCCTTAAAACTTAACATTGGCTAAATCATAGCGAGAGCCATGATACAAGAAATTGAATTGACAATATAAATTCGAGCTCCTATAATTACGAGTTAAATAAAGGCAATAGTATTTTTTTATTGAGTGAAGTGAATTTTAGCCTAAAGTAATACTAATTTAATATTTTTTAAGTTGTGAGCGTTTAGGGGCCGCGATTTTGATAAAAGTTAAGACCGCATAATAGTTATTTTATTAAAAAAATAAAATAAAACTAAATCAAATAAATCGATTAGAAAATACCTATGGCGAGTTTACAATAACCCCATTATCTCACCAAGGATCTTCTAACGATTATATTCCTATAGGAAATTATATTTAAAAAAAACACCGAATTTAGAATCTTCTCTCTTTTTTAGTCGGTTAAAAAAAAGGATGAGTAAAACCGCTATAATGACGCAAGAAAATCAGGCATAAAAATAAGGCATAATTTCTACCTTCATTAAAAAAACCGTCTTCACAAGTTTTTTTAAATTAAGGTTTTTTCATACCGATAACAAAAATATTTAAACTCTTTGAAAATACATAAAATTTTAAAAAAATATAGAAATTTTAAGTTATCTTTTCTTAATTTATCTAAAAACCAACTATCAAAAATTTTACAAACAAAAAATGCAAAATAGATACCGCCCGAACAGGGACTTGAACCCTGGACCCTTGGATTAAAAGTCCAATGCTCTACCGACTGAGCTATCCGGGCTTCGGAAGAAGCGTTGAAATACGTTAATACTTGCTTGAGACGATTTCGTCATAGAAATTATTGTCTTGGACAAGTAAATATTGCTATTTCATATAGATGGCGTAATATCTGAAATAATCTTGAGCGTCTTGAATCTTTAAACGAGCAATTCTTGTATATGTACTCGTATATGTATATATATATACTTAATCTGAATCTCGGAAACGGCTCCAACGATTTGCATGAAATTTAGTATGCAGGGGGTTTCGGGGGCGATAAATCGATCTAGCTAGGTTTCATTTTTAGAAAACGTCGTTTTATCCGAAAAAAATATACCGAGCAAAGCCGGTCATCCAGGTACCTACTGTAATAATAATGTGAATAATGTTTAAAAAATATATTGTCGTAAACTATCCTTTCATGAAAATCGTTGGAGCTGTTTCCGAGATTCAGATTATATATATACATATATCGCATCGGGGATGTTCGCCGAGGCGCGGGTGGATTGCTCCTACGCAACCATGCGCAAGCGGTGCGCATCCTTGGTGCGCCGGGTGCGGGGCGGCCGCAATGCTATCCTGCAGGCCCTTGCGGAACGTTTTGACTGTCAGTACTTGAACCATTGCAACATGGTTCATGTACTGAATGATTTCAAAATACTTTTTTAAATACTGTGGTTTTGCTTAAAATTTTGTAATGTAATTTAATTTGAATTTTATTTTATGTGACAGTGTAATTTTATTTGATTTATTAATTTGTATTGAATTTTATTTAGTTTAATTGATTGTAATTTTATTTTATTAAGTGTAATTTAATTGATTTATTTTAATTTCTGTATTTTTATATTAATTGCGTTAATGACCCAAGTTGGTTGAAATAAATTGATTCATTCATTCAATCATATAAAAGAATTGCTCGTTTAAAAGTATTAGATCATAACACCTATGTGAAAATGTAATTTGTAGTTATCGGCAGAACTCATAAATCAACGTATTGATTTGCGCGACAATCGCCTCTGGTGTTTTACTTACTAAGTATGACGGGCCTGGAAATAACAGATTGTATTGAGTAAATTTGAATTTACGCGATTTAAAGTGTGTGGCAAGAAATACAAAAATGGAGCTAAAAGTTTGTGAAAGCAACGCAACCATACAGAAAAAGCCATGTGTCGAAACGGCGCGGCGCCCCAGCACACGAGTGCCATAAACACCCTTTTTTTCTCCAAGGTCAGGTTCCTGCGAGTGCATTGGGGACATTGGGGTCGGAACAAGAGGGTGCAGAACTACCTATTCGTTTGACCCTAGTTTCTCGCGACGTACTTTTATTGTTTTCTTTTATTCCAAAACGACCTTCACCTTACCTGATAGTAAGAGCTATGAAATATCATGTACCCGTTCCTTTTCAATATTTCTTCAACAACTCTTTCTCTTTCGGTATAAAAATATATTCGCAATAAGATTGCTAATATTACATGATTTATAATGTCACCTTTAGATCACCGGCAAGGTGCGAAATGTTAATGAATTGTTTTCATCCACTAATCGGGGTCAGGGCAACCGCCGCCAGCTCGCAATAGCCTCAGCAATCAGTTACACAACTTACAGGTCCATCCTTACAAGCATTGGAAGCATTATTTTTTATTTTGCTACTTATGAACACACAAACAGACGTTAAAAATTGGAACTTCAAACAAAATTTTATAAAGAGTGCGAAGGTTGTACGAGTTGCTGTAAAAACGACAATATATTCAATGTATTTGTAAGGTAAGTACAATAATGTAGTTTGAAAATAAACAAGTTGACATAACCGTTTGAAAAACGTACAAAAGACGTAATACTTATACTCGTTAGTCTACTCAAATTAAATGTTAAACAACAGCCTGCTTTTATTTATTAGCCCACATTGCAAATTTGATACATGTAGTGTCTAATGACTTAAAGGCAGACACGATTGAAAAAAAGAAACTTTTGATATCACACGACTTGTTTAAAAAGGAACAAGGCCAAGCTTGCGGCCATTCGAAAGAAAGTTAGGTTTAAAATAAGCTTAGGAAAAAATTTCGAAAGAAGTTAGTTTTCCGTTTAGTATAACTGCTACAAAAACTAGATATCTAAAATCTAGAGACTAGCATATTGTCTAGAGTCTAGACAAAAAGCCGCAGCCTTCAGAACTGCATGGGAACCTCTATCAGCAACGGCCTTCCGGCTCAAATAATGATGGTGATTCAATCTTTAATTACTTCAGATGAAGATGTCTTATCATTGTCCTATCATTGTTTAGCTAACATCAAGGAACAAAAGATAAATGCTTGTCGTTGGGCAGCATTTCTAGTTTACGACTTCGTAAATAGTTATTTCTCTCGATATTGACAAATATCAACTTGACCTTTTGTAACATTGTGACACTTATTTTTTAATGTTCTTCCTTTTAATTGGCGCAGCTACTATCAGACCTTAGCACGACGTCCAATAAGATGAGCTACGAAATAAAGCAAACTGAGGATTTACAGCTAGGTCACCCATGATCTGCTGACTTCAAGAAAGTAAATTGGCTAATTAGCTGCAGGTCGTAACGCCGCCATGCCATGGACTTCCACGTGAGACACGTTGCAATGTGGATATTGTAATGAAGGAATTCCATTTACTCGTAATCTTGGAAGGCTTGATGTAATTCTTTTGTGTGAGTAATACAAATAGAAATGAACACTTGGCGATAAGCGATATAAGCAGTAGTCAGATAAATCTTACTCGTACCTAGTTTCGTGAAAAAAAAATTACTTATGTAAAGTACATACTCTTTGAATTAAAAACATAGACTTTGAATTTTATGCAAATATGACACCACAATTGGTTGAACATAATCTTACACCATTAACGGCTAATATTAATCGAAACTACATTTTTTTCTAAAATATCAATCAACCTAAGAAATTTAACAGTTTGGGATAGGTTGATTGATATTTTAGAAAAAATGTAGTTTCGATTAACATATATACATACACACAAAAATACATACACCCTCACACACACACACACACCCCCCTACACACTTACACACACACACACACCCCCTCACACACCCCCTCACACACAAACACACCCCCACATACACACTAACACTTATACACTTAGTTATAATTCGCTTATTTTGTAGTAAATGATTCTCTTCCAAATGTATAATTTAATCGCAATGATGTACTTTAAGTAAAACCCATGTACTACGAGGGTCGGAGGCCTGGAGTTCTAAAATTACCGGCAGGGCACTGCCTAGTTTAGACTCCAGTCTCCCACAAATATTAAATTTATGTTATAGGTTAAGCAC
Source organism: Eudonia mercurella (assembly GCA_963082485.1). Taxonomy (NCBI): domain Eukaryota; kingdom Metazoa; phylum Arthropoda; class Insecta; order Lepidoptera; family Crambidae; genus Eudonia; species Eudonia mercurella. Next base: position 56,791 of record OY720029.1, read on the forward strand.
ATTGTTTATTGTAGTTTTGTGGAGAGAAATTAAATAAATTTATTATTATTATTATATTATTATTATTATTAGCCGTTAATGTTGTTGGCCGTTATTGTTTATAGATAAAACCATAATATCAGTTGCGTGATTGTGGTAAATAAATAAACATGACTTGTACTATACTTTTAATTTGAATTTCTTACCCATATCCATACAAATTGTACCAGTCAAACATGTAAATAATTATGATAAGAGAAAGTTTGAAGAAAAAGGAACATTATTCGAAATGGACATTTTGCGAAGCGGACATTCTGCGAAAGATACATATTGCGAAATGGACATTCTGAGAAAGGGATGTTTTGCGAAAGAGACATTTTCGAAATGGATCTTTTGCGACCAGTGGACATTTTGCGAAGTGGACATCTTGCGCCTGAGCCAAACTCTTTCAATATCTACTAACGAACCAATTGGCTTATTATCTTGTGAATTAATCTTAAAACGTGATATAATATGAAAGTGTTTTAAATTGTCTAACCTGTTGGTCACACAGCATTTAGTGCTAGCCTAAGGTCGCGCGGTCTAGATGCCTAGGCGTCACGCTCGGCGTTGGCGGGATCCTCCAAGTGCACAGCTAATTAGCGGATTGGTCTTGCTTGCGAACCGCCGGCTGATTACTCGAGCAACGCTGGAGGTCGTGGACTCTTAGATAATGTATTAAATGTTTTACTATTGCTCGTTTTTCAAAATGCAACTACACAGTCACATGATACACGAAACATGCAGACTCGCATCGATAGGCCCAAGACACCGTACTCGTAGAACGAGTTCGAAGACCCGGTTCACACGCGCTCACTCTGTTTCAGGTACAGACTGGTACCTATACCTGGGCGCTTCTCCTCACTCCCACGATCAATAACTAACTAATTTTCAATCTGAAACAGCTAAATAATAGACGTCCTGAATGGGTAGTAGGTAAAAAAATGTATGGACGATTCAAAAGCACTTTTCTTAAGTTTATTTGAAGTATGAATTTGGCTTTGACTTTGACTTTGACTGTTCAACCCAAGCAAAAATTAGGAACCTGGCTGGTGAGCATCAATAACAAAATAAAAATACAAATAAATTTATTTGATAAATGCTTACATACAAATTTAAAAATACAGTGGAAAACAGTAACTTACACTAAACGCACGTGATTTAAATGTTTAAATAATTTTTAATGCAAATTTTGTTGCGAAACAAATTACAAAAACACAAATGTTGAAAAATTTTTTCGGGCGGGCTGGCTAGAACTACGATAGCTCAATTGGGAGAGCACCTGACCCGGTATGTCAGAAGGGTGCAGGTTCAAATCCTGCTCGTGGAAATTTTTTCAACATTTGTGTTTTTGTAGCACGTGATTAAATTTAAAAGAGGTTATACAAGCTAGCTACTAACTAATTACGACCAACACCTCAGTCTCCCTGTGACCACGGACCCTGCAAAGGGTTCGAAACGTCAGGATAAACATTAATAAAACTAATGTATAAAATAAACGCGAGTAGATCCGTAAAAGTTGTTTCATTTCAATGTGTAGTGTTCGCATAAACTTTAGAAAACAATATCATAATTATATTTCGTTTCTAATGTTTTACAACGGGTGTGACCCTTTGTAATAAGTTATCTTGTAAGTTTGCAGTAAGTAGTGTTGGTACAGACGGGAAGTAGGCGCCTTGAACTTGCGTAAGTCGTAAACACAATATTACCGTTTGTGCGTATGCCGCCGAATTGGCCGGCGCTCCCCGGCTGTAACGCGCCCCGGAATGGCCGCTCATATCGCTCATGACTCCCGGTGACGTCACCAGTACACACATCTACCGCAACGGTGACGGAATGTTTTCTTAGACTGTACCACAAGAAAAGGAGACTGCAGAAGGTAACCTTTATACATACCGCGCTCGAACAACGCACACACAAACCCTCTCACGGACACGAAGTTCGGAACAGCTCGCAACAAACTTTTATCGGGTTTGTTCCATTTCCGACTCGAACCCCTCGGAGAATCTAGTAGGGCGCGGGGACACGCATAGTGCATGTTGCCGATCCCTCTAGAAAACCTCCCAGGTAGCAAGAGACGTAAAAAATCACGTCATTTTGAAGTCATATTCGACGTAGGATTCACGTGAGGATGTCACAAAATTCGACGGCAAAAACAACGTTAGGTGTCACGTGATTTTTGCCATTACTGCGACGTTATATTTACGTGAGTATGTTAACGTCCTACTAACGTTAAATCCGACGTTTGTTAACGTGATTTTTTTACGTTACATTAACGTAAGGATGTCACAAAATTCGACGGCAAAAACAACGTTAATAGTCACGTGATTTTTGCCATTACTGCGACGTTATTTTTACGTCCTACTAACGTTAAATCAGACGTTTGTTAACGTGATTTTATAAGTTATATTGACGTGATATTCGACGTTAATTTACGTTATATTAACGTCAGTTGAGTGGAAGGGGTGACGTCGAATAGACGTATCATATAAGTTATATGACGTTACTGTAACGTTACATTAACGTCAGTTTAAGGGGAGGGTATGACGTCGACTAGACGTGACCACTGACGTATCATATACGTCGGTAAATCCGTCCAGTGACGTTGTTGTTGGCGCAATTAACCTATTGGAACCAATATCGCCCCGACCAGCAATGTTATGCCGATATCGCTTGCTGGGCCGATAGTTGCGCCAACTACGACCTCGCTGACGTATACGCCATATTGGGTTCAATAGTTAAATTGCGCCAACAACAACGTCGCTTCACTGGATGTATTTACTGACGTATACTCTTATGATATTTACGTCAGTGATCACGTTTAGTCTAGTCCTATATGATTAAAAAACAATTTATGTTGACTTTATACAAAAATTTATTCTACATCATAAAATTTTCAAGACAACAAAATGCGCTAAGTACCTTATGCAACTTACAACACTACTTAGCGTTTAGGAGCCATTCTGACTTAATAATAATTCACCGTGCGTTCACCAGACATACCAGCCATAGGGCATAATCACGTTTATGTCAGACAAAGCATTTTTCACAACACTATATAATATGGCGGAGATAAATTACGGTAAGCGTGCTATGTGTTGACACTTGTCAATTTAATAAAATATATTTTGGAAAAACCATCGTAAAAAGAAATTATGATGATATGTATTATCCTGTATATCCTTACAGCAAGGATTATCGAAAAAAAATTATTGGTCTTCGAAGATTTGTACCCTGCCTATTATAAAGTTCATAGGAACATATATATATATAGTACATATTATATCGCCGGGTGACAACCAAAACTCACTAAAATTTCTGTCACTGCTCTTCAAAACCTCGTATCTAGTTATGAGTTTTGTATTAAGTAGTTTTTTGTTACTTAGTGAGTTTTGGTTGTCAACAGACGATATTAGATAGTATTATATGACATTCTAGTTAAGAATCCCGAAAAATAACATTTAATATAGATATCTACCTACTTTAGTGTTATAAGATCTTGTATGCTTATGCTAGATCGCCTCGCTAGTCTACTTTTCTACATGCCGCAGCGGTAATGCTACGTATTTATCAAAAAATGGAATTACCATACATTTATTCAGAACATCAGAGAATGCTTTGAGTATAAAATGTTCTGACATTTCGCTTACCAAAACTATATCCAAATATTTAGAAGGACAAGGGTCCATATAAAAATTCTCAATTTTTGCATAAATATTGCCATACAGCATTGAATCATCTCCATCTATAACAATATTTACAATTCTAAAAATGGTCTTGTCCTTTAACATACAAACAGAATCAGCAACAGTATTAACACTAAGCACAAAATCATTGCAAGTTAATTTCCTATACTGTTTGAAATTACTGTTAGGAGGCACAGGACCGTCATAATGCTGTTGAGAATATTGTATTTTAGCAGCAATGCCAGTATTATCAGGAAAACTTTTGGCAGTGAGTCTGTTACAAACTTGCTGCAATGGTTTATGTGGATTCCTGACTAAACTCTTAAGTGTGCCTAAAAAATTTTCAAACCGAAATGCAGAGATATTATCTAATGCGCCAAATCTTTCAACATCATCTGCGAGGTGTATTAATGAATGAACATTATATACAAGATACTGCCTACCGTAAACGTTCATACAGTCCTTAACAAATTCTTTCAACAAGTATTTAGCATAGTTTGAATATTTATTTGTCAATTGTTGAGAAACTAATATAGATATAGAACAGTGTAAAATCAAAAAATGTCGGTATACAGGTTTTTTCAATATTCCATATAAAACTACAGGACCGATGTATAACAATAGCATTCTGTATTCAGTGGCTTTCCACCTATCAATTTCCTTAACACTTCTAGGTTTTCGGTTAAATTCGATAGGCACAAATTGACGGACATATTGTAACCTTTCATTTATCAATGATATACTGTGACTATCCAATTTCACATGTTTAACATCTCCTCTGACTGGTTTAATCCACGAATGAAGCAATTTTCTTACTACACCCAGGCAGACGCTGTGCATATAATCAATAGGAAACATGGTCACTAAACCAATTGGCAGAGTAGTCAAAGGAGATATTCCAGTGTGATAATCTTCATCGTTTTGCAATATAAATGAATTATCGGATCTTAAAGGAGAATATAAATCATCCAATACTACACGGTGCTCTACATAACTGCCGTAGCAAGTGCATTTGTCGCAACTGGAATAAGCATTATGCGATTTAACACATTTTAAAAATGCTCGAGCTGGCATGTCACATACAAAACAATTAACAGTAACTTTTATATAATATTGCTTGTAATTGAAGCCATTTTCTAAGATTTCTTTTAACTCATTTATAAAGTCTTCTAAATAAATATGTAGTGGATCAGGTTTTGATTTGCCACAAAATATGCCAACAACGAATACACTGTCTTTAAAACCAAATATGTCTGCCAATATTGGCCAAAATTGAACACTAGAACTGTGAAATAGAGGCAAGCCATCTATGTTAAATGTAAGTTTTATTTCAGTCAAAGAAGTTAAGGAAACTGCTTGTAAAAAATTTGAAAGTGATTTGCCAATACCTAAATGAATATACTCTCCATTATTAAGTACCTTGCAACTCCATTGACAACTTGTATTTAATAATGTCCGGGCATCAGCCATAAGGTCTGGATGGTCCACCTTTAGATATTTTAATAAAGCGGTCAATGCTGTATTTGAAATATTAAATTTTAGAGTCCATTCTTTTAAAAATGTTGGCAAATCCAGTGAAGAGCTTTCAGGCACAAGAACAGCACTATTATTATTATTATGCGAAATGTTCTCACAGTCGATATTAACATTAATTAAATCTAGTTCACTACTTAAAGCATTAGACATATTTAAAACTTGAGATTCAAGTACAGAGTTATTTTCAGAGTCAGAGTCACAGTTGTTTTCACTATCTAATATTACCACATTATTCATTTGTTGAGCTATTCGTCTATACAGTTGCCTTCTGCTCAAGAGCGACATTATAGTGATGGTAATTTATGTACTACGATCCAAGCGAGCTCGAATTTTTTTGTCTTGTAAAATTATTCTTTGCGGAGCGTGTTTTAGCCAAACTTTCATGTCATCTTCAATTGGTTGGTCTCGTACCACATTGCAAATTTTCTTCACAGCACCTAAGCAAAATATTAGAATTTCAGTTCCTTCAAATAATTCTGGAGAATTTGATTAAGTATAAAAAAACCGGCCAAGTGCGAGTCTGACTCGCGCACCGAGGGTTCCGTACAAACACTTATCCTATATTCCTATCTTAACTGGCCGGGTTAAGTTAAGTTTGCACCTGGTAAGTATGGCGCCGGATACAAATGTATGGATTAAAAGTGATACGTATATACATATATATTTATATCAGCGATAAGAGCCACAATAGAGGCAACGTGTGAGTAGAAATAGACACCACTATAGGAGGGGTAATTTGTGTTTGATTAGAAGTGATGAGAAAATTAAAAAAATAATAACTTACGAACAATAGCCGTTTTTAAAGTGAGATCTTCAAATGCTCTCTTCCCTTTCTTGCCTCTGAAGCTATATGTTGCAGCGAGACGATTTGTCAGAGTATGCTTTAGAATACTATTGACAGTTCCTGTCACAGTGGGGCCCGCAAACTCACTAAAGTATTCACACTGCAAAAAAAATGTTATCAAATCAATAGGTAGAACACAAACGATTTAGCGTGAATGTAAGAACCAAATAAGAAATGAATGTGAGAAATACTTACTAAATCTGTAAAATTTTGGTTGCTTGCTAAGAACGATTCCAGTTGTAGCAGATGTTCATGGTCATTTAAAGGAAATTCAACAGGCAATTGCAGGTCTCTTTGTTTAAATTGGAATTCCTTTGCATTTTGTTTTCTAATCCATTCTAGGATAACTGTATTTTGTTCTTTAATTGTTGTTAGCATTTGCATAACATTATAATCATAGCCTAAAATAACAAAATATGAGTTAGCCACTGGTTCTAATTCTAATACTACAAAGTTAAGTAAAATGTTACTAACATTTTAATACTTAACTTTGTTAATTAATGAAACACATGCTTAACAATCATACCAGTTTTCGCTGCAGACAATGTAGAAGTGTGATGTGCTGCTAATGGTGAGGATGCTGTAACATTGGAATTAGCCCAACCCTGGGATCCCCGATGGATTCCATTCAATTCACAGGGTCCTGAAAATACATATGGTGTGTAGTATACCATAATACAGTCATAGAATTTACATATATGTATGCAATATATGCAGTCAACAGAAAGAGGATAAAATTTAAATTTTTAAATTTGAGCCACACAAACATACTTTTACCTACATATTTTACTTTGGGTACTCTTATATGAAATAAGTAGGTATATTATATAAATGTAAGTTTATGGAATATCTATACTATAATAAAATTCTAGATTTGTATTGAGAATCATTTTTCTATAGAGCGGGGACCATGATTTCAGGAAAAATCTTAATAGCATGATGCAGGATCGTCATTTGTTTTGTATGGGCGCGCGGCGCCATGCCAGCCTGGAGACATCTGTTGGGCATAATTTTCATTACCCTCGCATCACGCCGAAACGGCTGGACAAATTTTAACCAATTTTGGTACAGGGATGGCTGGACATCCAAAGATAGGCTACTGGTTCTAATTTTAATACTTATTACAAAAAGTTAAGTAAAATGTTACTTTAATAACATTTTAATACTTAACTTTGTTAATTAATGAAACACATGCTTAACAATCATACCAGTTTTCGCTGCAGACAATGTAGAAGTGTGATGTGCTGCTAATGGTGAGGATGCTGTAACATTGGAATTAGCCCAACCCTGGGATCCCCGATGGATTCCATTCACTTCACAGGGTCCTGAAAATACATATGGTGTGTAGTGTACAGTCATAGAATTTACATATATGTATGCCATATAATTATGCAGTCAACAGAAAGAGGATAAAATTTAAATTTTTAGATTTGAGCTGCATAAACATACTTTTACCTACATATTTTACTTTGGGTACATATCTTATTTGTAGGTATATTATATAAAGTATTCATGTAAGTTTATGGAATATCTATTTTTAATTTTTCTATGGAGCGGGGTCATGATTTCAGGAAAAATCTTAATAGCATGATGCAGGATCGTCATTTGTTTTGTATGGGCGCGCGTGTAACCAATTTTGGTACAGGGATGGCTGGACATCTAAAGATAGTTATAAAAATATAAGATACTTTTAACCCGACTACGGTATAAACAAATTACACGTACGAAGTTGCGGGCATCTTCTAGTATATCCATATATTCTTCACTTGACTGATTTGTGTCTGTATTACTCTTTTTATCTGTACTCTGTTATCCTGCACCAACTACATATTTCTATTTAACCCAGTAACCCAGACTGGTAGAGAATGCCTTAAGGCATAAGGTTTATTAAGTCCGCCGTTTGTACTTTTTTTATTGTGCAATAAAGTTTAAATAAAATAAATAAATAAATATACTATGTACTAGGGCAAATAAAAGAAAGTTAAATAAATTATCTTGATAAATACCAGATTCTTCTGCAGGTGATGGTGGCCGTGAAGTTGCAAATCGTGAAGGAGAGTAATGTCCTTCATTCAAGCTGGCATTCATTTCACGATTTCCTGAAAGTTTGTTTAAAGTTTACACCTACCTAACTTAACAATAAAAACCGGCCAAGTGCGTGTCGGGCCAGGATTTAAATATATCGCGTATATTCATTATTTGAGCCTCCTTGACGTATCGGCAACTTTCCATTTACCTGATAGTCGATATTATCCGTTTAAATTGTTTAATTTAAATGTGTGACAGTCGCGGAAACAGAAGAAAATTAAACAGACTTCAAAAACTAAAAAGGGAAAAATAAGTTTCATATTTTAAAAAATCTATATATGGTGCGAAGCCGAGGCGGGTCTCTAGTAATATATAATACAGAACTAACCAGGATTTTCGAAAATAGACTTTGTTGCAGTTTTTCTGGTTTTGTGTTTATTGAAAATATCTTCATCACCACTGCTGCTAGATTCAACAGCCTTGGATCTGTATCTTTTCCTTTTAGCACAAATTTCACCATCAGTAAGGTCGCTAGTCATTTCTGCATCCTGTGCTTTTTTTCTGGCAACTAGTAAGTCATCTAAAAAGGAAAACATAAATAAATCATAGGTAACATGACAAAAACTGTTACAGTTTCGCTACAACCAACTTTTATTTATTATTATTATGAAATAAAAAAGAATGACTTTTATGATTATATTTAAAAATAACGTTGACATTATCACATGTTGTATGGGAGCCCCCTTACATATTTATTTTATTGTTTTTAGTATTTGTTGTTATAGCGGCAACAGAAATACATCTGTGAAAATTTTAACTGACTAAATATCACAATTCATGGGCTACTCTGGTGATAGACGGGCAGACAGACGGACGGACACACGGACAGACAGACAGACAGACAGACAGACAGACGGGCAGCGGAGTATAAAAATGATTGATGATGATTTAGACGACCCCCAAAGATGAATGATGAGCACTCAATCCATGAGATGCCAACGACTCCCCAGAGAGCCAGATAACAACAAACACTCACCAGGCTGTGTGTTTGCCAGGGCTTAGTACCTGTATTTATTAAAATAGAAATATCTTTCAATCTCACGTTTTTTTTCAAATGTTATTAAATAGAATTTTGTTATCTTTGAAACTAGCCCACTAAAATAAATAAAAAGTGTAATAAAAAGTACTCACCACATTCATAGAACTTTCTTTTTATTTTGATGACAGCCCAGTCTTCATGAGGGTTTTCATGGTTTTTTAGTAGTTTATTAAAACTGGCTTGGGTTTTGGTAGGCGGCCAAAAAGATTCTGTTTTTTTCGGAGTAAACCAATTTGAACTGACAATGACAATTGTTCCAGCGGTTTCTTCATTATCTTCTTCTGCCACGACATACATACCTAATCTAACAAAGAGAAAGAAAATTAACATAGGATAATGGCACCAACGATATTGAAAAGTTAAAGTAACTCATTAAGTCGGCTTAGAAAGTAGTGATTGAAGTAATGACGCGGTGCAAAGATGTATGTTAGAAAACAAAATGGCCATTAATCGTGGTGGTAGGTTAATTTTTTCCCCCTGGACCCCCAATAGTGTGTACAACGATCAGTTACACTTCTTCTTTTTGGCAGTCGTGTAAAAATTATTTAGCGGTGAAAATGTTAGCTGATGCACGAGATGACCGTCTAACTATTCTGAAATTGTACCTAAGTAATACGAATAAACATGTCTAAAAGATCTGATTCAAGTTAGCACACTGCCACTACCGCTACTTTATTAGGAGCAAATAAAATATAAACAAAACTCACCATTAGTAAATGGGAACAAAACACTAATTACAGAATAAAATTCACTTGACTGACCTGACACAGCTGCTCGCTCGCTCGCATTCGCACGTAAATAAATAAAAGGCGCGAAGCAGTGTTGCCAGATGCCGCCTGCCGTAATACAAAAAGCGGGAGCTGTGCTTTTAAAACGCGGATTTTTAAATGCAAATGCGAATTCGCGGAAGATTATAGACGAAAGACTTTGTTTGAATGCACATTTATTAAAAATACATATTTATTATTTACAACGACATAGTAACATGACAAGGCGATGGATCAATAAAATTTTCAACATTTGACATACTTAAAATATGAAACATTAAAGAAGTCTACCTGGTTTAGTTCCTCCCATTGTTCACCTGTTACACACTTTGACATTATGCTATCTATTTTTTAAAAAACGCAGTTAATACAAATCTTCATTGATATACAAACTCAACAATGTTTATTGTTTTTTTTTAACATGTTGAAAAGCCGAAGCAAAATCATAATAAATTCCTTAAAAATATATTTAGTAGTGAGTTATTGCCAATTTCACCCGACCTTTGTTTTCTGATTTTATTATTACTAATAAGGCTTTCAAACCATATTTATCTAAACCAAGTTATTATTTTGTAAACGGTAAACGGTTAGAACAGAACTTATGGCTGGACTAGGTATGTCTAGACATGTCAATAATTACATACACTTATTTGGATCTAAATAATATTAAGTGAGACTTAAAAAAATATATACAAAAATACTTACAATAAAACTAAACTGGGACAATCCTCGGCAGGCGTGACTGATGTCAACCCCAAATCTCCAAAGGCATGTTCACGCCACTCTTTAATGATTTGTTGACGATCAGTGTATTTGTGGACAATCGGAAACCGTTTAATTGCCGCTGATAAATATTTATATCGTATTTCTGTGCGATTTGGGGATTGAAGATTTCGATTGAAAAGGGGGTCTTCAAATGTGAACCGGCTCTTTATTTCTTTTATTGTTTCAACGTTACTTTTTTTTCTCTTTTCTAACTTATTCAAGTAATTAAAACTATTATCACGTTTTGAATAAAAAAAACTTGCTGTGACCTTTTCGGCGATATTTACATATTTTTACATATTTGGCTACCTTTACTAATATTATAAAGCTGAAGAGTTTGTTTGTTTGTTTGTTTGTTTGTTTGAACGCGCTAATCTCAGGAACTACTGGTTCGAATTGAAAAATTCTTTTTGTGTTGAATAGTACATTTATTGAGGAAGGCTATAGGCTATATTACATCACGCTATGACTAATAGGAGTGGAACAGTCGCTAATTAACGCGGGTGAAAATACGCAGTTGAAGTAGGAGCGAGAGGTATACCTACCAGCGAAATCTCTCTATAACCTACCTACTTAAAGACACAAATTACAAACCTAAGGCTTCGTTATCAAAATTAGAATCAGAATCTGGCGTCTCTTGCTGTTGAATTTGTTAAACTTCAATCATCCAGGAGATTAATATAAAATAGTAGAACAGTAAATATACATATACATATACAAAACAATAGATCTGTAAAAACAGGAGATCTTGCAACACTGCGACAGCGAGCCGAGCGGTAAGCGTCGCTTCGTTGGTAATATGGCGCGAAACGGAACGGGCGAAATAAAAATATCGATCAAAATACTTACTTCATTAAGGGCTGATTTTTCAATCATCAGATTAAACTTATCCTTCTGATAAAGTATTACGCAATCAAGCTAAAATGTCACCTGTTTAAAAAGAAAAGTCATGTTATGACAATACATTTTAAAAATGGTTTTCTAATACTTTATCAAGCGAATAAGGTCGAATGACCGTCGTTAAAATATATTTCGAATTAAGATAATGATTTGACCTTTTTCGCCGTCATTCGTCGACATCAACGCGAGGCGAGCTCTTGTTGCATCCCGTTCGAATGGCATAGAATGATAGAAACAAATACTAAAATATTTATACGATGTTTTGCTTTTCTTACATTCCTTTTGTAAATTAAACCTATATGGAAACAAAACAATCTAGGAAACTATTAAGGAAACAAATTCTTCTCTAAAAAGATAATTTGAAACTGACGAATATCATTGATTGCTTTTAGGTCTCGTTTTTCAAGGGTTTTATTTACCTAATTTTTATTAAGTATAACTACTTTGAAAAATGTACTTACATTCCTCGAATGTAAATATTAAGCCTAGAGCATGTCGGGCCATGCTCAGTGTACGTACGGTTCCATTTACAGCCGTTACAACAAAGAAATGCATGTTGATAAAAAGTGCACCAGCACGTCATGTGATTGTCATCGAATAGCCGACAATATTGATCCAGAATAACGTGATTAATGTCGTCATCAGTAACGGCATGTGACTGTCGTCGAATATACGATAGAATTGATCTAGTTTAACGTGATTAATGTCGTCATCAGTAACGTCATGTGACTGTCGTCGAATAAACGACAGAATTGATCTAGTTTAACATAGTTAATGTCGTCATCAGTAACGTCATGTGACTGTCGTCGAATATACGATAGAATTGATCTAGTTTAACGTGATTAATGTCGTCATCAGTAACGTCATGTGACTGTCGTCGAATAAACGACAGAATTGATCTAGTTTAACATAGTTAATGTCGTCATCAGGAACGTCATGTGATTTTCATCAAATAAACGACACAAAATTGATCTAGTTTAACGTGATTAATGTCGTACTCAGTAATGTCATGTGACTGTCGTCGAATAAACGATAGAGTTGATCTAATTTAACGTGATTAATGTCGTCATCAGTAACGTCATGTGACTGTCGTCGAATAAACGATAGAGTTGATCTACTTTAACGTGATAAATGTTGTCATCAGTAACGTTATGCGACTGTCGTCGAATAAACGATAGAATGGATCTAGTTTAACGTGATTAATATCGTCATCAGTAATGTCATATGACTGTCGTCAAATAAACGACAGAATTGATCTAGTTTAACGTGGTTAATGTCGTCATCAGTGACGTCATGTGACTGTCGTCGAATAACCGACAGAGTTGATCTAATTTAACGTGATTAATGTCGTCATCAGTAACGTCATGTGACTGTCGTCGAATAAACGATAGAGTTGATCTACTTTAACGTGATAAATGTCGTCATCAGTAACGTCATGCGACTGTCGTCGAATAAACGATAGAATTGATCTAGTTTAACGTGATTAATATCGTCATCAGTAACGTCATGTGAATGTCGTAGAATAACCGACAGAGTTGATCTAATTTAACGTGATTAATGTCGTCATCAGTAACGTCATGTGACTGTCGTCGAATAAACGATAAAGTTGATCTACTTTAACGTGATTAATGTCGTCATTAGTAACGTCATGTGACTGTCGTAAATTACATGTCGAATAATGACGACATATATGACGTCGATAATGAAAAAAGACGACATCGTTGCGAATTTAACGTCGAAATGCCGTGACTTCGACGTCACCTTGTTACTTGGGCTCTGACGGTGCTTCATTTCACACGGCTATATAGGAACCCTTTGAGTTTCTCACCGCCCTCAAAAAATCCCGGTGAAGCTGAAAATGCCCACAGGCAATCAGCAAACTCTCTCTCCAAAAATAGCAGATTCCGTGTCCGCGAGAGGTTGCCCGCGCACGTCGCTCGATCGCGATATGTATTAAGCTTGCCTTCTGCAGTCTCCTTATCTTGTGACTATAGTTTTTTCTTAGAGTGGTTAATTTGAAAAAGTAAAGGGTTGTTTATACGATTTATACGACTTGAGACTGTAAGGAAAAATGACGATGTATAAAAATGTCTACTTTCTAAAAATAAATTCGTCTGAGTATTATAAAGCCAAGGTATACAAACGTCTTAGTCTAATAAAACCGATGTATAAAAATGTCTACTATCACAGTATAAAAACGTCTACAATTACAGGAAGTTTGGTCTAAAATGAAAAATGTCAACGTACCTATACAAATGTCTACTTTACACTTCACAAAGGGCCGAAATTAATATAATTATAATATAATTATAATTATAATTGTCGGTCGAGATGTCCACTGCTTGAACTGGGACCCAAAGGACGCCACCATGACTGTCTAAAGCATAGGTATACGCCCTTGATAAGAATGTATTATGTTATCATCACCATCATCAGCTCATTTTATGTCCCCACTGCTGGGGCACGAGCCTTCCCTATGGATAGATAGGGAGAACGGGCCATTAACCACCACGCGGGCCCAGCGCGGATTGGTGGTATTATACATCGAGTGTAGAATCTCAACCTTTTTTGAAGTCGGTTAAAAAATCTTATTAATCACTAAAGTAGTCATTTTTATACTTCGACAATTTTACTCATTGTCAGTTATATTTTTCACCAATTATCAAAGCGACATTTTTTACATCGACATACACATACCATGTTAATATTATACTGGGACGAAATAAGACCAGTAGACATTTTTATGCATCGTCATTTTTCCTTATAGTCTCAAGTCGCATAAATCTACAATGTATTTAATTGCCTGTTTATTTACAAATAAGTGATTTTGTATTTGTATTAAATTGTATTAACAAATAATATTTGCACGTACTATTTTCATTTAAGATTGCAAATTGTATTTCATGTTTGTAATAAGAAACTATGGTTGTTTTCCTAATTACATTTAATCGATTTTTTTGTACTTAATTGTGAACATTTATATGGAACATAGGGGTGTAATTTGCAGATGAGATAAGTGTACGATGACAACAAAGTTATGTTATTATAAATGACGGACATAATGAGACAAAAAGTTTAGTTTCCGTCATATTTAATTGTTAATGTGAAAAAAACACATTACGCTATCTTTTATAATGATTGAAGAATTAGCTGTAATCGCGCGTTACCATTCCTATATTTTATTTCATAAGCGCCGTTCAGGGCCGGAAGTGACTCCGCGTTATACCTGCGCGAGCGCTGTTTAGTTGAGGGCGCGCGGCGCGGCGTGTCCGATCGATTTCCCGTTCAGATCGAACTGTTTATAATGTCCACACTATTATGAAGCACAGCTGTTATGCCAACAATAGGTGGCCTGAAAGGTTGACAACTCACGTTTCATGTATTTACCGTTACAATGTTACAACGTTACTATTTATCATACTTATCATTAAAAATATATTATGTTATTGGTTACTTTATGTTTTTTTATCATTCTTTAGCTTAGATACATATAATAATTTAATATTATGTAAGTTTATGTAATTTAATTAAGACTGTAATTTAAATTGAATCAAAGTTTTGTTTTAATCTGAGTGTCGGTAAAATTTTACAGTGGCTTTTTGGATAACAGCGCTCAAAATTGTGGCTTATATTCTGACGTTCCTAACCTATTTATTATAGAAAAAAATATTTAATAAATTATTTGCATGAGGTTGTTAGTGTTTCTGTTGCGCGAGTTGCCTGCGAGTAACCCTGATGGCTGCTTTGTTGACGGCGACCTCGGTGGCGTAAGGCCGTGGTTTCAGTAGGTCCTCAAACAATCACTGGACAGCAGCACGCCGGCCGCACAAACGCCGCACAAACGCGGAAACAAACGCCGCACAAACGCCGCGGACCCGCCACAATCCGACGCGGACGTTGCAATTGTATTTATTGAATTGTAACAACAAAGCGTATATTTAATATAATGAAACATTGTCATGTTAATAGGTTAGAAATCTACTGAAGTTTGAAAGGAACAACTGATAGACGTTTTACATATCAAGATGTTTTAGTTCAAAAGATACTTACTAATAGATAGAAACGTTAATAACTAATAGGTGGGTCAAAACTAAATAAGTTTTTTTAAATATCATACGGATCAGCACAGTGCCTTCATCTCATCATATCCGTGATGATAAAGGCCAATGGTGGAAGCGCACTTCACCCGGAATCCTCAACCATTGAGGCACTGGCTATCTTATCTCAAGCTGCCGGAACACAACAATGCTACAAACATTGATGTTATGGCGACATATTTAGATAAGATGGTGGTAGCTAGCCAGGCGGACAAACCAGCCTTACCACCAACTAAACCGAGTACACAAACATGTACCTCCCGCTGGGAATCGAACCCGGGACCTCCGGGTCTATACTGGTGGTCTTAACCACTAGATCACAGAGGTGGTTAAAATGTATGTGTTAAAATTTATGGGCAGCTAGGCTTAGCCTGAGTCCAGAGCTATTACTCGTGTGAGCGTAAGCGTACCTAAGCAATATCACGTGGGGTATAGAACCTCCCTGTCCTACCCGTACTCTCACATTGCCAATACCCAATGCCCAAAACAGTGTCACATCGAAAACGCTACAAAATGCATTAAATCTGGATTTAAAGCTATTTGATGATAAAGCTATTTGTAAAGCTATTGATTGGTGAGCCTGGATAAGCTAGAAACAACATTGAACCAGCGAGATGGTTCAATGAGTCCATCGTCTCATGAAATTCGACCGTTCTGCACAGATTGTTTCCTAAGCAATGAAAAATTAAAAAAGATAGAATGTGTGTTTGGATTCTTTGGATTGGCATTGACAGATGTCGGCCGCATTGAAGAAAAACAATACGTGTGTGTCAAATATATATGCTTGTATGTCAAATTCATGGTAGTGTGTGTAGTCTTGTTTTTGTTGATTTAATGTATTTTTATGCATAATTTAAAAAAAATATTAACATTTGCATAACCTTCTCTATATAAACTATAAGTGTGCGAAATTTCATACTCCTCCGTCCGCGCAAGTTTCGTAAAAACGGGTACAAAATTTTTGCTTTACGTATTAATATATAGATAGTGAAAAAAACAGCTGATCATGACGATTCACACCTTTCGAAAGATTTTTTGATACACATGAATTATACGATATTGTTGCTTCATTCGTCCCCGGCTTTCTGTTATACACAATAATAATAAGCGATGAGTATGGAGAATGTTTTTGTGATCAACTTTTACAAAAGAACGTTCTCTACGTATGCGCATTTTGTTTCTGTCTATAGAACACATTTTTGTTAATTTTTTTAACAACTACATCGAGTGGGGTCCAAAAATCCAAAAATCCCCATTAGGCTGTTTGTTTAACGATGCAGTGGGGATATATGAAAAAGGAAATGACAATCCCCAATATTGGGGATACGTAGGTAGGGATCTCTGGAATAATCCGTCCTTTTGGATGTGCGAACAATCGCGGCGAGGCACTTGCGGGCGTCACTCAAAACTTCCTAAATTAGACATAAACGCGCTCCTGATTAGGGTAACATACCTACTTGTAATGTTTTTTCATAAATAACAAGAAAAGCAAGAGATTTTATATTTTATTTTATAACAGCACCATATAAAAATATCGTATTAAATTGTCACATCTAATGCACCTCTACATTAAAGCCTAGAAACGAATGTACTAATTATTAAATTAATGTTTATCATAATACTAATATATATTAAAATTAACACTATTCATGTTTTAGCTTTTCTGTGCTGTAAGTTTACGGTAAATAAATAAATAATGAAAACGAACACGACAGGAAACAAATTTGAACTATGTGCTGTTATCCTATCTTGATATTAAAATAGATTTCAGTGAAATGCGAAATGATGGGTGTAAGTAGGTATATAGCCGTCAGCTTCACACAACCATCGTCAGCCTGCATACGAAATGTCTGGAGACTGTATACGTCTCACTGCTGGGCAACCCTTCCAGATTGTGGGCGGTACATGGAGAGAACAATAGATTGACCACATTACGTACAATGAATCTTTAACGATATGTTGCCACTGGTGGTGACCCATCTTGGAATAATGGATTCATTTTTATTAAGAACGTTACTTGCGATTATTCACTTCCACTTGTGGTTGGGCAAGCATATAAAATTATTTTTAAAGCTAGTGTAAGGCGTGTTTGAAATTATTGAATGTTTACGATTCGCAATTTTTAGGGTTCCGTACCCAAAGGGTAAAACGGGACCCTATTACTAAGACTCCGTCGTCCGTCCGTCTGTCTGTCTGTCCGTCTGTCACCAGGCTGTATCTCATGAACTGTAAGTAATAGTAAGACAGTTGAAATTTTCACAGATGATGTATTTCTGTTACCGCTATAACAACAAATACTAAAAAACAGAATAAAATTAATATTTAAGGGGGCTCTCATACAATAAACGTGATTTTTTCAAATTTTTTTCTCGGTCTTAATAACGATAACAGGTAAAAACTTGATTTTTTTTAATATCAAAAGGAGGCAAACGAGCAGGCAGGTCACCTGATGGAAAATAATCGCCGCCGCCCATGGACACCCGCAAAACCAAAGTAATCGCAGATGCGTTGCCGGCAAGAAGTAGGAATTGGGAGGGGGGAGGAGTGAGAGATGGGCCTCCGGTACTTTCACTCATCAGACGAAACACAACAGTAACGAGTGCCATTGTTTTACGCAGATATTCTGTGAGGGGGTGGTATTACGCCGGGTGAGCTGCCCCATTTCGTGCTGCAACGCAGCGTGGCTCTACCACTCAGACAGTGTCACTCATTTAGCACCACCCAGGGGTCACGTGTAGGGTCTCAAGGGTAAACCTACGGACGCGAGTAACTTTAACCCCCAAACTTTTTTATAGATAATGGTACGGAGCCCTTCGTGCGCGAGTCCGACTCGCACTTGGACGGTTTTTATGCCGCGTTAAGTGTGCGGCCAAAACAAAGTTGACTTTGAATCAGCATGAACGTTTCAGTGTGCTAGAAACCAACAGCCGACTCCAATAAATTGCTTATTATACAATATTTGAACAATACGTTTTTGGTAAACAAGGTAAATTGTACAATAATAATAAAGTCATATACTCCGCATTGATTATTATTGTGGTTAACGCGAACGGTTTCGGTCAATTGGTTAGTTAATTACATTTACCTATTTATCGGACAAAACTTATTGAAATTTGTTACCTAAAACAAACTTTACAAAAACTGTTTAAAACGACAAACAATTTCATAATTGCGAATCACTCGTATATCGTAAAGTAAAATAAACTTTCTCAAACGACTTACAAAATAAACAAACGCTGGTCACGAATTCGCCAGCTGCTTTCTCTTAGACGAGATGTGTGTGACAGACGGGAGGACGCGCGGGCCGGACACGCAAGCGGACACACGAGCCGGACACGGACACACGGACACACGGACGCGGACTCGCGGGCTCGGACACGCGGGCTCGTCGGACGCCGGCGCGCGACTGACTATGCCTCATTGTTTTGGTTTCGAGTTGACAAGTTGACAGCAGTGGTGTGGTAAGGGCGGCGGTACACTGCATCAGTGCTCTTAAAGTACCTAGCTGTAAATATTATTTATTTTATTTTATTTTATTTTTATTTTTATTTTTTTTGGAAAACTTACAGCTAATACATAAATTAAAAGTGTTTATAAATTAAATATAGCCAATTACAAGTTTCCACTTATAGCTTAATACATATTAATACAGATTATATAATCTCTTCGATTTTCGATGCAAAGCGGAAAATGTTGGTAAGACTTTTTTTTTTACATAAAGAAGTTATTATTAAATTTGTTTTTAAACTGGTTCAGGGATGAGTTAAATAAGTCTATGTTCATATCCTTATCAACACTATTATACAGTTTTGACACTCTGATAGCAAAGGAGTTGCTACGATAATTAGTTCGAGAAAGCGGTACATGCAGTATATTAGTGTGGCGCGTTACTTTTTTAGGAGCATTAATAGTAATGAGGCTTAGTAATTCAGAGGAGTCAACATTACCTTGAAATATTTTCAGAAGTAATGCAATATCGGACATATCTCTTCGCAAGTGTAATGGCAAGAAATGGAAATGTTTGCAACGTAGTGTGTAGTCCTGAATATACATACGGCATTTAAATTGCAGATGGCGTAGAAATCGTTTTTGTATGGACTCGAGCCGAGCTATGTATGTTTTGTAGTTGGGATTCCACACTTGCGAGGCATACTCCAAGTGGCTGCGCACGAAAGCGCAGTACAACATTTTAATTGTTTTTATATCAGAAAACTCGGCTGACATCCGTATAACAAACCCTAAAGCCTTGCTAGCTTTAGCTACAATGTGGTCCATATGAATGTCGAATAGAAGCTTAGAATCAAATACTACCCCTAGATCTTTCATAAAGTCTACTCTAGAAATTATTTTATTGTCTAATGAGTAATCGTGGGTTATGAGTTGTGACTTTCTAGAAAAAGTACAGACATAGCATTTAGAAGTGTTGAGATTGAGACCGTTAGTTGAGCAATAATTTACAAAGGCATTCAAAATCATTTTGCAGTTTTAAGCAATCGGATTCCGTTTCAATAGGACAAAGTATTTTCATATCATCAGCATACAGTAGTATTTTGCTAAACAGGAAACAAGAGTCTATGTCATTTACAAATATCGTAAACAATAACGGACCCAAGAGCGAGCCTTGTGGCACGCCAGAGGGTATAAATAAGGTGGATGACGTGTAACCGTTCAACACCACTGTTTGACAGCGATTACTGACGTACGAACTGAACCATCTAAAGAGGCTGCCATGTATACCGACCAGTTGAAGTTTATGCAGCAGTATGTTGTGGTCAATTCTATCGAAACATTTACTGTAATCGGTATACACGACATCCACTTGTGTCTGTGAGGCCATATGCTCAGTAATAAAATTGTGACACAGGAGCAAGTTAGTCGTTGTGGATCTACCATTGAGAAACCCATGCTGAGATTCAGTTAAAGTCTGTTTTATGCTGGTGAATACTTGCTGATACACAATTTTTTCAAGTATTTTTGCAAAGATACACAGTTTAGAAATTGGTCTGTAATTTTCAATAAGATTTTTAGGACCTTTTTTATGAACAGGTGTTACTAGAGCAGATTTCCAGATAGGAGGCACACATCCAGACTCTAATGACAGTCTAAAAAGGTATGCCAGAGGGGATACAAGGCTGCTTGCACAATTAATTATGAATAAAGGAGATATGCTGTCAGGGCCAGCGGTTTTGTTGGTGTCAATTTGTTTTAGGAGCTTAAGTAGATTGTCTTCTTTTATTTCTATTGAGCTGAGATGGGATACGGAGTTACAGTGTTTAGATTGCGAACCTGACTGAGTGCATGGAGACTGAAACATGGAGTGGAAATAATCAGCAAATAAGTTACAAATATCATGCCCAGAGCTAGAAGAGCGGTTGCCGTGAATCATAGTCGACGGGAGTGAATTATGTGATCTCTTGCTGTGTATATATGTCCAAAATGCCTTGGGGTTGATTTTAATATCTTTTTCTATTTTGAGAATATAGTTCTTATAGCAGTCGGCTTCTAAACTTTTTACACGGTTTCTCAATGTTATAAAAGACAGGTAGTCTGAGTAATTCTTATATTTTAAATATTTTTTGTGATATTTATGTTTTTCTTTAATCATTTTGACTAAAGGAATATTGTACCAAGTAGGATATTTAGATACCGCTGTCCCTTTTTTGACAGGTATGTGCTCGTCACGAAGTGAGTACAATAGAGTGTAAAAGTTCGATGTAGCATCATCTATAGTAAGCGTGGAGAAGAAATTATGCCAATCTATATCATCAAGCCTTTTACATATACCCTCGTAATCACCTCTTTTATACAGATATGTAGTTTTAGTAGCAGGTGCAAGGGTGGGCTCGTTATGGATTGGTACCACAACACAAATTGCCGGATGGTAAGGATCGGGCGAAACCAATGGAACAGCATTGTCGGAGATACAGAGAAGAATATTACTAAAGATTAAATCTAATAATCTGTCCGACGAGTTGTATATGTGGTTATACTGTAAAAGATTACATATGTTCATATTGTCAAAGAAAACTGTCTGATGTGTACCCATAATATTGCAAGGTGTGCGATCGGTGCCTTGCGAGGAAGCTTTCCAGGTCACATTAGGCATATTGAAGTCACCAAGTATAATAAACCCATCATCAGCATTATTTAAAGCAATGTCTACACAATTGTTTGAGAAATTTACAAGCTGCGCCGACATTGAGTTTCCTAAACCCTGCATACAAATGTAGGCGCAACATATGTGTATTTTATGTGCTGCGGTAGTGGAAGATTTACGTATATTAATGGTGACCCAAAGGTCTTCAGCCGACGAACACCATCCATATTTTACATCCGCCGCCAATTCGCGCTTTATAGCCATCAACACCCCACCACCCAAAGACTGGCCGGTATTATTATAATTTCTATCGCGCCGCCAAACCAAATAACGGTCGCCAAAAAGTTCACTATCAAACACGCTATCTGTCAGCCAAGTTTCGGTCAAAGCTATGATGTCGTACGAATTAACTAGAATATTTCTTAAGAGTGTATTCGCTTTCGTGCGCAAGCCCCTCACGTTTTGGTACAATCGTCATAAAGGTGGGTGAAACCGTTGATATAATAACAAATAGTGATCATCTTAATAAGTTGGACTGGGCTGGACATGTCTGGATGCAAAACGAAATACGGGCGAGGATCAACGGGGCGGGGGGTGTGGATACGAAATACGAAATGACCTTGATAATGAATTTCATTACATTATATTGCGCTATTTCTCTTCAAACTTTTGTTTCAAATAAAATTATTTTTTCTCACTCGTAGATAACTCTATTATTTGTAACTTCTAAATAGCACTGGAAACTTTGTTTTTCACGACAAAACAACGATTAACGATTACCTGTTACGGCGGCTTTTAAGGCAGTCATGATGTTGAAAATATAGAACACCATAATAATTCAACAACAAAAGTAAACGTTTGGTTGAATGTCATTCTATCAAACAGAGAAATCCGACCTCAGAATACATATCTGTATTCTGAGGCTGCGACACAGATTAAATGTTTATAGCTTCGCTCCTCAGTGGAGGAGCGCCTCGGTGAGGTGCAAACCGTTGGTTGCCTGTAACGAGCGATGGCTCGGGTTCGAGTTCCGTCCCGCGGAATGCCTGCACTCTAGATGGTTCACGGTAATCGCATAATCGGCCGTCCACATGACATAACATTGCAGTGACCGACCGTACGCACCAATGTTCTCGGTTCTGCGTTTGGATGCCCACTATTTTCCAACTAAATGCGTAGTTTGATGTGTATCCCCCAACCCTCCTTCCAGAGCAACCTATTATCCATCCAGACTGGTCTCAGTCTCTTAGGTATGGACATACACAGCGACCTCAACCCGAAGAGCTATATTGAGAGCATCATAACCATAGCCTCACGTAAACTCGGAATCCTGAACAAAGTGAAGCGGTTCTTCACGCCGGAGCAACGTTATCTTTTGTATAAGACTCAGGTGCGCTCCTGCGTGGAGTATTGCTCTCATCTTTGGGACGGATCCGCCAAGTACTTGCTCGAAGCTCTTGACAGGTTGCAGAGACGTGCTGTTCGTATTATTGGTAACAATGACGTTACGACCAGTCTGGAGCCGTTTTACAGCTACGTAGGGACATTGCTTCCCTTAGTGCTTTCTACCGCCTTTACCACGGTAATGCTCTGAGGAGCTCTTTGACCTCATTCTTCCCTCTCCATTCCTTTCCAGATCGACGCGTGCAGGTCTGAGAAGCCACCCTCATACCGTGCTGACCATCAAGACACGTACATACCAAAAAGTTTGGACAATCGTTCCTTTGCCGAACTGCCCGTATGTGGAATGCGCTTCCCGCACATGTGTTTCCCTCCTCTTTCTCCCCCGGGTTATTTAAGCGGGGTGTGAAAAAGCGTTTATGCAGACCGCCATAGTGTGAGCGTTCGGCATAGCATGGTTGCGCTGTGATGAACGCTTTCACTTCTTGGGCTTTACTGGCTGCTTTTCATCAGGCAGGGTGAGGTCATTTTAGCGTGCCACAATAAAAACAAAAAAAAACGCATTAAATACACACTACGTCTAGTAAAGAAAAGTTTACAAAAGCTTATTATTGGTTTGTATTTATGTTACCTAATGTGTTTTTTTTTTGTTATGTGTGTGATGTATTCTATTTATTTTAAGTAATTTAGGTACCTACCTACTGCTAGGGAAAGGTCTACATGTAATCTACTATAATCAAGTTATCACTAAAACAAAAGATATTGGCTTAACCACGCTTGTCAAATCGTTATCATCATCGTCATCACCAACTCTTTTTATGTCTCCACTGCTGGGCATCAAAAGAGCACGAGCCTTCCCTATTGATGGATGAGTAGGGAGAACATGCCAAGTTTCTCGCTGCCCCCAATACCACCGGTTTAGATCCAGAGGTCCTGGGTTCAATTCCCAGCGGGGGGTACATGTTTGTGTACTCGGTTTGGTTGGTGGTAGGATTTGTTTGTCCGCCTGGCTAGCTACCACCATTTATCTAAATATGTCGCCATAACATCAATATTTGTAGCATTGTTGTGTTCCGGCAGCTAGAGATAAGATAGCCAGTGCCTCACTAGTTGAGGATCCCGGGTGAAGTGCGCTTCCACCAAATGGCCTTTTATAACTTAACATCAGGTGAGGCACTGTGCTTACCCGTAAATATAAAAAATAAGTTCGGTGACTTGAAAGGCCATCAGTAAACTTTAAAAAAAAAAAATAGAATATCACTAAGGTGAATATCCCCTGAACTATTCCACTCAGATTACTTACTAGTGATTTACAGCCGAAATTAATAACCTAACCTCAGCAAGAGATAGGCCTAATAGAGCTTTGTTACTTAGTTATTTCTGTTAATTATCGGAAAATAACAGCGGTTGCTTGGTAACTAAACTAAGATAGGCGTATCTCTTACCAGAGATAGGTTATTAATTTCGGCTGTTAGTGTGTTTTATTTTCAGTGTATTGAATAACACCACTAAAAATATGTAGTAAGTTGGTACCTACTGTAAATTTATATAATTGTGCAAATTATATTATTTTAAGAATTATGACTTGTAAAAAACATAATGTACCGGCCTATTAGTTGCTGTGATTGTTTGTTTCAGGCAACTTGGTGGAAACGTCACTCACAACCCGGAAGCCGGCTGTTCGACCCCTGGACCGGAACAGCCATTGGCGTAAACGCTGGTCACATCAAATTTTCTATTCCGAATTTAGACTTTAACAATATTAAATGGGCAGTTGTTTTAATTGATTCGAGGTCAAATACCAGAACGGCACATACACAACGTCGCAGCATGCACACTACAATGCAGTTTTAGTTTTTGCAGCCATGAACCAGCTAAAGAATGTCTCAACTTTTCTTGAAGAGTATCTAAACCCTACTTACTTCGTTAAAAATTACATTAGCCTTAGCTTAAGGTTTTGTAATAAGCCTGGCAAAAAATTGAAAAAAAAAATGTTTTTTTTTTTTATTTTTGATTTGATTTTATGGCCTTACACAAGCATTTAGCCAATGAAAAAGTGTAAATTTTCTTTTACAAGTAATACATAAATAAACAATATTTCTTTCCTGTATGATGATGATGAATGATAATAGAAATGTCAAATGAGAAGTGAGAAATTATATTCCCTCGTGTAGGTATCTCAGTAAAGATGTGGGTCCTTTACTAAGTCGTCGGGCGGACTTCTTGAAAGAATTTGAAAAGTGATGTTGCATTGTTTTGTTTCATTTGCCAACACTCATGCACACTCACGAACACTTAACGGTCAATAATCCACCATTACATTCGCCACCAAATATTCGACATAACACAAATTTAGGAAAATAAAACTAAACCGCAGACATGACTCTTCACTTTCCCGCCAAGAAGCAAGAAGCAGAAACCTTTTGTACTTTTTCGAATATTCGAATCTGAGCACTGCTCTCGAGGATACTTCAGGCTTTTCGTTACATTGTTTATAGGTAAAAATAATATTCATATACATAGTGCCTTACAGATAAACAAAAAAAAAGCTCCGAATAGATTATTCCGTGTTTTGTTCCTGTCATGTAAACGTCATATCAAATATAATAGGAGACAAAACACCGAAGAAATATTCGAAGCTTATTCTTTGTTTATTTGTAAGACCCCTAGTGTGGTGTACACATACGAGTAGTATACCTTTATTGAAGTATAATAATGTACACGTATACCTAGTAGGTGCTACAAATAATCGGAGCAAAAATATCTTCACGAGTCCACCCGCATTACACAAATCTATTTAATTATTCACAGATATAATTATTAATGTTAAATTCAAAAGACTAGAAAAAGGCTTTATCAGCGCCGAGCGCCTACTGATGAGCTGATGATGAAACAATGGCACGCGTTGCTGCACCGCCACCGCCAGCCCTTCGCGGAACGGCCGGAGCCTCGCGGGTCAATTACCATTGTTCACTTTCATAATTGCTAATTGTTGATTCACCTCATTAATGGAAGGTCTTTAAACTGTTATGGGATTTTGAATTCAATTGACATCTTCTTTCAGTTATGTATTACACGCTACAAACATAATATCTACGTAAGGTGTGGGTACTTTTCCATTGAATTCCATGCGGTTGAGAAATAGTAATAAAATTTTAAATTTTACGAGTTTCATAAAAGTGTGTACTAGTTACACATCTATGTAAATCGATACTTTACTTACATCGAATCACATGGTCACTCTAGCCATATTCACGAAAAATACGAAAGACTGTCAATAGAGATCAGAATTTAGAGTTCTATTTTATAAATACAGAGGGATCCCACTATTCTTTCGCTTTGTTTGAAGTAAACTGACACTTATGTGTCACAGCCATCCGATTGTCCCGGAAGACGAGCTGTCCGAGCTTCCGGTACTCCGACGTCGTATCTAGATTAATTAAAATAACAGAGGTCACAGCTAATTCGTTAAGCGAAGCCTTCTTCGCTTTAAGAAAAAAGTTAAAAACGGTTGACGGCTTAAACTTTAGGTGTCGACTCTATTTTGACCAAAAGTTATTCATTAACAGTGACAATAGGTTGGGTAAAGTGTGATTCGGTTTTTTCGATACATAGCCCGGGTTTGTGGTGATTAACCCATACCCATCAATTGTAGAGATGACTTGATATCAATGACGGAGGCCTTGCCCAGCAGTGGGACAAGTGGCTGTAGTTACGTGCTTATTATTGTAGTAGGTACTTATTTTCCTACCTATCTTATTATTTGTTAGGAAACATTCTGGTTGCCTGTTTCTTTTTCCCTGTTCAAGTTTTATTAAGTGGTCGACGTCGCTGACCCTGGATAGAAGTTGTAGCTGTGAGGATTAGTTTTATAATTTTACCTCGTATTTTAATAACCTGATATTTTTAGTTGTCTTACAAGTTTTGTTACAATGCAAACTCTTCTCGCGTTAACTTTAAACCACCGGACACCCTAATAGTTGAAAGAGCTATCTATGATCATGATGGTAATCTGAAACTTTTACGACTGATGCCGCAGCACCCGTGACCGCTTAACAGAGCGGTGGCGATGCGGCGGGCAGTGCTTTTTGCCGATGACGCCCGTGGGAAAAATGGTGGAGCGTCGCATGCGGCACGGTACAACATACATTATTTATTAACTACGTCTTCTTTCAAATAAACATGCAAAAAGGTATTTGCAATACGTATTTCAGTTACATCATTCGCAGTAACTGCTTAATTTTGGTTTTTGTTAGACAGAACGTTCGTTTGGTCTTTTGACACACTTAAAAGGTCAAGACTGGCTGAAACGTATCTTCGTGACGTAACGTATTCAATGCAAGCATTCGCATGGGTAGAGTGCCCAGTGTGGGTTTTGTTTACTATTCGTATTCATTCGATTACGAAAACGAAAATTTGTATGGATTTTTTTTAACTCTTCTCGTATGTCGCCAGGGGCGCTGCTTCAATAGGTACCATGATAATGTTCGTTTTGGTTAACGTGGTCGAATGTTACGAACACTAGGCACCGTGTACAATGAGCTGAGTCATATCATCTGTCAGTCGGCATTGACGTATCGAGCTCGCCGAGAATGGTACGTTACGGTTACGTTAGTCTACACCATGTCTACACCTTATGACTATAAAAGCTCGATGTTGTAGTGAATAACAGATTAAATACGATTCTGTTTTCCGGATTTTCTCAAGCAAAGAGTTTTTTATTTCGTCATCCTGAGATTAGATTATTTTGGCAACCAAATATGCAGTAGGTACTTACCTATTTTAGCATTGGTTTTACGTAGATTTTGGCTTTCCAGCGACGATAAAACCTTTACCAAAAATGATGATAGTTTTGTTGTAATCCATCAATCCCTTTTCGCTTGCTGCTGTGGTAGGTTTATATTTGGTCAACTGTCCATTACTAACATCCATGATTCCCTGATGATTGTGTTTTTCGGGCGGAAGCCGCGAGGCCGCCGCC
Organism: Eudonia mercurella; assembly: GCA_963082485.1. NCBI lineage: Eukaryota > Metazoa > Arthropoda > Insecta > Lepidoptera > Crambidae > Eudonia > Eudonia mercurella. Next base: position 85,010 of record OY720029.1, read on the forward strand.
ATTTCCGCGTGCGACCCGCAGATGACGTGACAACAAGATGGCCGCTTCAGGTCGGCGTACGTTTGGGTGCTGTGCTGTAACTAATTCTTTAATTCACATCCGATGATTTTTACTAGATAGAGGTAATCCTTGACTGATAACAATCACTAAATGATTATGTATTGTTTAAAAGTGCAGGTTAAAAAAATTTTTTCTGTATTTAAGTGTTTCTTATGTAGAGCTGGTCGCTGGATAAACCTGGATGCGATCAGCTCAAAACAAAAGGGAATGGCGTAACCTGGAGGAAGCCTATGCCCAGCAGTAGGTACATGCGAACTGAAAATAAAAAAATGAATGAAAACGAAAGTGTTTTTAGCAAACATTTCTCTTTTTCATCTTTTGATTTGCAGTAACACTGCATGCACTTACTCCTTAAATATTTGTTAAAAGTTAGACCAAAAGCGACACATCAACACCTCACAACAGAATTCGTTCATAATGTTATTATCGTCATTAAATATAACTGAAAACTTAAAGTTTGATGCAACTAGCAACGTAAGACTGCGCATTTGTAGGTTTTGTTTGAATAACGATCATATTAGTCGTGAATTCATGGAAGTAAAATAATAATAAAGGATTTTGTTTCCTAATGTCTGTAAATCGGCAATATGTAGTTTGCTAGCCAACTCCAATAGTGTCCCAATAGCCCAAAAGTGCCAATTGTAAAAGGAATAACTCTTATCCCGTTATAAAACACTAGCTGACCCGGCGGACTTCGTACCGCTTTGTAGTTTCCATCATTGAGTTAAATATACAACAATGGTTTCCATGACAACAAAACAAACAAATCATTTTGTATTGGAAAATTAAATTAAAATGGGCTATATTCAAAAATATATTTTTTTTAATATAGGCTATTATACTCAGCGCTAATGTAGCATTCTAAAGGTGAAAAATTTTTTTAAAAACAGTCCCATTATTTTGAGTTTATTCGTTGCAAACATAGGTACATACATACAAAAATACAAAGGTTTCCTCTTTATAATATTAGTATATAGATATCCTATGTAATGAATAATACACGCTTCATCTGTTTGGGTGTGACTTAAGGCAAACCAACATTTTTACTTATTAGTGGAATGAGTTTATCTAGCGAGGGCTGATTGGATGAGAATTGGAGAGGCGTACATCCAGCAGTGGATTGATTCTCTTTGTAACAACTTAGAAAAAATTAATTTTTTTAATTTTAGAAATATTACCTTATATCAGATGAAAATCAGTATCGTTATTGACCTTCCTGCACTTATTGCTGCATTTGCATGCCTTACCAGCGCCGGTCATACATACGGTAGAGCAAGCGCTCTAGGCTCTAGGTGGCAAGTTGCGCCAAAATGCTAAAAGTAAACAATTTCATGCAAAAAATAATAGTTTTAAGATTACTGTAATATCTCTTTATTTTAAATCTGTTCAAGTCTAGGACCGGCGCTAAGTTTATAGTTGTCACTGTAATAAAATTCTAATTTTAAGCCTCCGAATTTGAAAGCATTAGAAATCCCTGCAATAACAGAATGCTCACACTTTATAGGTATTTAGGCATGATTTAGGTAATGCCGCTAGCTTGATGGCCTACTCCACTTGATGGGGATGATCTAGGGCAAACAATTTATTTGTATATTTTTTAGTATAGTTGTAAAAAATTGTAAATTCTGATTGTTTATTATGTTAAAATTATTATTTAATTCAATGCCATCTCGCGGATTGTTGGTGCACTAAGTTCTAGTTTCGCGTTGACGAACTCGGCCGCCTGCTTGAGCAGACTGTGTCGGGCCGTAATGATTAGTTTTATATTTTGATGTTAGATGGCGCTATTAAAAATACTATTCTAAATATAGTCAAGTAGGAGACTGAAGAAGTCGTGATTGATTATATTGAAATAAACTTGCAACAAATTTTAATTTTAATTTATTTTTGTATGGATTGGTATAAACTTTCGTAGAAGCCATAACTGTAAATAGTATTTAGGAGGCTCTATCATTATGACAAGTTAGTGTGTAGATGCACGGTGTGCGTGTATTATACAATACGCTATACACAGTGTAAATATAACTTAAATAAAACTAAAATATACGTGTGAGAGATGTTCTTAAAAATATTATATCTGTTCTAGTATTTATTAAAAAAATATTTTCTTGTATAATAATATTAATAATAATAATATGGACATAGAGTAATAAATAGGTATATACTGTATAGGTAGGTACTAATAAAAATATTCAAAAACAGTGACTACAGCGCCGTCATAAACACATAAACATACCTCACCTCACCAGTTCACTTTTATGTCCCCACAGCTGGAGTACGAGCATTCCCTATGGATGGATAGGGAGAACGGGCCGTATACCACCACGCGGGCCCAGTGCGGATTGGTTGCGACTGCGACTAACGACTGCTAATGCAGCCGGGACCAACGGCTTTACGTGCCTTCTGAATCACGGAGGAACACATAAACATAAACAAATTTTCGCAAATTTGTTCCAAAATGCTTACACTGCCTTTACTGTACGAGGTAATTGCGACCTCAGAGCCAACTGTCATGCTGGATGTGCGCTCCACTGTACGCAAGCAAGCGATATCAATCTGAGGAGTGCTTGGATGTCACCGCGTGAGTCAGCTGTCAGCCTTACGTAAGTCTCCTTAAGGCTGCATCCTCAACGCACGCGACAGCCGCCGGCGCGGCGCGGCCTCCGCGGAGGCTTCGGCGCCTTTACGAGCGCCGCGTGCCTGCTTTAATAATAGAACCTAAGGTACTCGTGCACAGCGCAAGACTTCCAATTACTGTATAAAAGTGAATTTGAAAAGTCGCATTCTGTATTAACATTCTTTAGAAGGTTTAATTGACTTTTATTAATTTGTCAGTATCCTTACTGTGGAATTACAATTCTAGTTAACACGGCCTTTAATACACACATAGAAGCATTAATTTTGCATAAAAAAATCGAATAAAATCAATATCAGTCTCTCAGTCTCTCACATAACTTAATCATTAATGAAATTGTAACACTTAAGGATTCTCATTAGAGAGAAAAATAAATGTAAGTATTTCTTATTATTATTATTATTCTCTTTATTAAATATACATCTTAAGAAATTTTTTTTACAACTCGTCGCCAAAATTTGTTATTTTGTACACAAATTAGTTCTGCAGTCGCTTAATTAATAGCGTATTAAATGTTGTGGTTGTGGTTGTCTGGTGCACGTTCTGAGCAATTAATAAAAATAATAATAGCGTAGCAATAAATACACCGGACCGGGCTATCGCTCGCCTGATGTTACGGTATGGTACTGAACTATTATTTAATAGACGAATTTATTGTATAATAATTTTTATTTTTGTAGGCTTTTAACAGAAGTTGTTTATTGATTCTCCCAACAAACAGAACAGGACAAGGAGGTAGACAATCAAGTTAGGGAAATGGCTGTAATTATTAATAATTCATGGCAGTATTGACTGACGTCAAATTCGTCATCATCATCATCATCAGCTCATTTTATGTCCCCACTGCTGGGGCACGAGCCTTCCCTATGGATGGGTAGGGAGAACGAGCCATAAACCACCACGCGGGCCCACTGCGGATTGGTGGTTGTTAACGACTGCTAATGCAGCCGGGACCAACGGCTTTACGTGCCTTCCGAAGCACGGAGGAGCTCGAGATGATAAATTTTTGGTCACCCATCCGATGACCGGCCTTTACGAAAGTTGCTTAACCTCAGCACTCGCAGACCGGGCGCGTTAACCACTGCGCCATCGAGCTCCACAACGTCAAATTACTACTTTATTTTAAGTGCTTGTTTTTGCTAAATGTAATACCTAATTAGCTTTATCTTAATAAATAAGTTAAAATATAAATTTAGTATTTCTGTACAAATGAACTGTGTTGTTTTACTTCGTAGTTTAGCCACGAATTTATTATTTTACTTGTGGGGGTTTATAATTAGCTTTAAGACGTGACATACTTAGTTTAATATTTCTTGTATAATGGCTGTAAACCTTCCTTAAAAATAAAATAAAAATAAAATTATGATGCTAAGTACTATAAAGTCTTGCTTGTATCTGAATGCACTCACTCATAAACAAATCTTGATTCTTCTAGCTTATCTAACAATAAATTAAATTAAATAACTTCCTCATTAAATAAACGCGGCGGAGCTCGCCGAGATCGTTACATGCAAGCAAAAATGTTAATAACAATGATATCAATTTCTATAATATATATTTTGTCTAGAAAATAATTCAATTCATGCTGTGTACAGTATTTGTAGATTAGTATCTAGTTTGCTTAGTAATATATTTTTCATAATGTGTGTAACTATTTTAAATAAATAAAAAATTAGAATAGCATGAAGCATAACTTTATCGATAGTACTCATATATCAAAGTTCTTCGTATCTCATTCTTCATTGAATCACTTCGCCAGCGACTTTCGGACGCGTAGTGTGTGCGGTTAGCTGAATCGATTAAGATGCATGTACAGTGCACGCGACCGCGGCGCAGGTCGAGGCTGCCCCGGGCGCTGCTGGAGCGTCAGGGTTGCAGCCTCAGGATCACGGCGCGGCCGTGTGGCCACTGACCGCCACCAAACCTGACACAATAGAAGTTTTATTGTTTGTTGGTCATCGTGGTGACTGCCATAACGCTTAAAGTGTTATTTACCCCCTTATTCATAAAAACTATTCATGCATTATTTTTAACTAAATTGTATTGTCAATATTATTTTGTCAAAGTCACACAAACGTCATTTTGAATTTGAGAAAAAGAGACAAAACAATGATTAACTAAATAATGCTTAAATAGTTTTTATGAACAAGGGGGTAAGTGCCTAACAAATAATCAAATAAATGTATTTAAACTAATATGAGTTGGCGATGACGATGATGATAATGAAATAAACAAAGAATAAGGTCCGAATAGTTATTCCATGTTTTGGTCCTGTCATGTAAACGTCATTTCAAATTGGAGTAAAAAAGACAAAACACGGAATAACTATTCCAAGCTTATTCTTTGTTTATTTGTGAGATTCTAACTGTAACAACATTATTTGTATTATTTTAATTTTTGAATTCACATTGCCATACAAAATAGTGGTCTCGGTAGCTCAGCGGTCAGAGCATTGGATTCGTAATCGGAGGGTTAGGGGCATAGATGTTGGGTAGTGGGGGGTTTGTTTCCCACTCCAGCTTCCTGAGATTGGTTGATTTTTTTGACATTATTTGTAAAAAATCAAGTAAAATTTTGTTCGAGTGTCAAGAATGAAGAGGGCATGGGCTGAACACCTCCGTCGCCGTAATGATGGAAAAAAAGAGCAACTACGTTTTGTTTTTGGCCTTAAGGCAAGGAACGGGAACGCAGTCCATCGACTGACCACCTGCCTATCAGTCCGACGACATTAAAGCAGTCGCCGATCTCTACCTAGATATGCTAGCGATAGTGCTGATTTTAATAATATTGGAGAGCCATCCAGCAGAGGACGATAGGCGCTGAAGATGAAGAAAGATGCCCCGGGCACGAATGACTGGCGGGAGTACATATTGCGCTTGATGATGAATGTTGCAAGCATTCTCCTTATAAAGAGAAGAGAAGCAGAAGAGAAGAAAAGCATTATTTTTATAAACAGGTACTTAGTATCGAAGCTGGGATTCGAAGTCGGATTTGGAAGTCCGCCGCCCATCGCCATGCTAGCCAACCAGTAAGTACAGTCACTGCTCCTTATCTGCCGATTGCGTGTTCCCATTGTTGCGGCTATCGGACGTTCACTCGACTTGAGTCAGACCATCGGCATCGACATCACGCGTCACGCGTCACGCCAGCTCAACTGTCTAATAGTAAGTGAGTAACTGGAAATCAATATCACATTGTTTATTGTTTTCTAAAGTTTACGTGGAAACTACACATTGAATTGAAACACTTTGTACTAATCTCACTCACTTTAATTTTTAAGTGTTATGCTATCCTGACGTTTGGAGCCGTTGCAGGACTCACGAGTCCTGCAACGGCTTCACAAACCTTAAATTCTCGCTAAAGTTCAAAGGATTCATATTGATTTTAATAGATTAGAATAGAATATAATAAAATACTTTATTATACACATAAAAAAACACAAGAAAACAAAAAATAGGAGTCATACAATGGGCGGCCTTATGACTAAAAGCGATATCTTCCAGGCAAAATGGAGGCGTTAAAAAAAGTGTACAGTAATAATAAATTACTTAAACAGATTACAACTTTTTATTTATTACCTTCCACTCACTCACGGCTTCGCCTGCGTAGTAGTGCAAGATGTTTTCTCGTATCCTATGTCAGATTATGCTCTGCTAGTATACAGAATTCCATCCAAATCCGTTCAGCCTCTTCGGCGTGATTGCAGAACTAACAAGCAGCAAGGCAACTTTCACATTTACATAATGTATTAGTATAATGTATTATAGTTATATTTTCTCTTTCTTTGTGTAGTAGTTTCTCTTTTGTTTTTATGTTGTTCCCACGAGTATTGGACCATCCAGCTCTATCATCAGACCCTGGTTACCATCTAGCACCAAAGTGCTTGTCAAGACGAATCATAAGAGCCTAAACTCGATGGGGTTGTGTCGTTTAATTACCGAGTTCCTATGGCCATCTTCCAGCTCCATCATCAGACCCTGGTTACCATCTAGCACCAAAGTACCCGTCAAGTTGGATCAAACGAGTCCAAACTCGATTGGGTTGTTTTGTTTAACTACCGAGTTCCTATGGCCACCTTCCGGTTCCATCATCAGATCAGCTCCATGCCATAATAATTTTTCATTTTCATAACCGGGAAGTGGATCAAATTTAACTTGCAAGATTTGATTACAGACAAACATCGGGACAGGTGAACTAAATAAAAGCTTGTAATAGGCAAGCGCGCTGTGCTAGGCGCGAGCATCGGCGGTAGTGAATGGCATCGGGAAATCCTAACAACAAAGTCATCTCTAAAGTTTTCAAATCTTATCCTCTGCTGCTAGCTAGCGGGTGGACACGATTAAATATGTTTTTTTTAATAAGTACGTCGAAACTAGTTTGATGGCTTTTGATTTTAATGACTATCGGAGCTTACCAATCTAATATTTTTCTATGGTTAGCGATATAGCGATACTGAGACTGGGTTTTTATTAATGTAGGTGCTTTTAATGTGTGATGATCACAATGGAGTTTAGATCGTAGAATATTAATATACCTAAGTATTTTATCGTTGGGGTATATACGTGTGACGAATCGTGACGTCTATGGACGCTTGTTGTTGTAGGTGTAGGCAATTCGCGCGTTGCTGAAATTAATGCAGCAACTTGTCTCCAAACCTCCATATTATAAAAATAACGTGTTTTTCGTTAGATATTTTACATGAAGAAAGAAAGGAAGACAGCAACTATTGACTTACATATACCTATTAGTTTAAATAAGTTTTGCCAAATAGCATTTCCAAACCACAAAGCCTTTTAATAGCCTCTGTAGCGAGGTCTCGGGTTCGATTCCGAGCGGGGGTACATGTGTGTACTCGGTTTGGTTAGTGGCTATATAGCTAGCTACCACCATGTTATCTAAATATGTCGCCATAACATCAGTTGTTTGTAGCTTTGTTCTGTTCCGGCAGCTAGAGATAAGATAGCCAGTGCCTCAGTAGTTGAGGAACCCGGTGAAGTGCGCTTTCACCTCCGGCCTTGTCACCACTTAACATCAGGTGAGTTAAAAAACCTAATTACATTTCCCACATATAGATAGTCACGGTTAAACTTAAAATAACTTAAAAACTGACAATTTTTTTTATATTATTAACACAGTATAATTCAATTCAATTGAATCCAAAATCATTTATTCAGTTTAGGCTACAAGTAGCTCTTGTGAATGTCACTATGCCATCGGTTCGTAAGTCTACTCTGGGCGGGAGACCTTGTACTGAGAAGAACCGGCAAGAAACTCAGCAAGTGTCCAGCTCTTTTCTCCCTTACAGTGTCAAAAATATTGGAAAATGCCCGATCATAGCAGGACACATGTAAAAAAAAACACAAAATAAAAAATATACGTTAACAAATTTACATCAGGTGGGTTACTCTTGAAACACAATTGCAATAATCAATTTCCAATCCCAAATCTAAAAAATTCAAATGGCAATCTTAAAAGCGATAATAGCGCTACATTGGAATTAAATTGCGTGGAAATTGAGTGAACAAATTATTATCGAGATGGAGCGTTCCGAAATTGCGAAAGTTATCCCAATATCGATACATAATAATCGCATTGGAATTGTATTGAGATTGAGTTTGCGTCAAGAGTAGCCTATCTGGTAAAAGTTTATTTTCACAATGTCATACAGTACTACTACAGTACTCTCGTAAAAGTCAAAAATTGTTTAAGAAAAACAAAGTCAAATTATAGTGAATAATACCAAAAATAAGATAAGTATGCATAAGATGTAAAAATAAAAATTTCATGCTATGCTACTATGCTATATCGACATCCTGATGTGTCTACATGCAAGAGGTTGCAGCTATCAATGATACGGGAAATTGAACTTGTAACTTGTACTGAAAAAGCAAAAAAACATAACTTCTCGTTTACCCCTACGAGAATGCAAGTCCCACCTAACCTATAATCATCAAGACAACTAGTCATCACCTGTTCCCGATGATAATTAAAACAATATAATAGGTAAGTACATTGTGTCCGAAGCTCGTCCAACTAAAAGCTTATTTATTGCCGGCTAATGGTCTTTAATCGGCGTCTGTCCGTACATTGTCACTATTTTCCTCATTCCACATAATATTTTATTATGTAGCATACTTAACCTTCCGGTACTCGATGTAAGAGGTAAACATGGATTAACACGTCCCCGCCAGGAATGTTTGATAGGATTATAGGATAATTAAGTTAGGATCAAAACAAATACGATGTCACAAAATAATTAAAAAAAGGTAATATGCCTCGGGAGCGACTTGAACCCTTTCGCGATCGGACACATACCATATATCCGGACGACAGCACAACCAATTAGGTTCAGTTGTATTGTCTTTTTTCAGTATCTATCTTGTTTCAGTTTTGAGTACCTGGATGACCGAGTTTTGCTCGATTCTTTTTACGGATAAAACGATGCTTTCTGAAAATGAAACCTAGCTAGATCGATTTATTGCCCCCGAAACCCCCTGCATATTAAATTTCATGAAAATCGTTGGAGCCGTTTCCGAGATTCAGATTAAGTATATATACGCAAATATACAAGAATTGCTCGTTTAAAGGTACAATAGATATACAAACAACCCAAAGTAGTTCTTTTGCTTGTTTCTCTACCATTTTGAGAGAACCCAATTCAATTAAATAGTTTAAATTCTAAATTCAATTTAGTCTATGATTTTTCTAGTTTTTTTTTGGCGTGTAGTGATTTTCAGGATTAAAGTTATGAATGAATGCATAAAAGTTTATCTTGCGCAAACAACAACATACAAGTAAAAAGTAAAAAAAAGTAAATAGCCTATAACTGTCCCACTGCTGGGCCTCCACCATTGAAATCGAGCACAACTACAATTGATGGGTAACGGGTTGGTGATTAATCACAAATCTGAGCTGTGCCTCGAAAAATCCGAAACACACTTTGCCCGAGCTGGGAGTTGAATCTGGGACCATCTGGTATCGGGCCGAGCGCTTTGGCACTATGCTACCGGGGCGTTTAAAGCAAAATAGGTACCTTGCCTAGCCACGCGTGTGCCGTACACAAAATAAAACCTACGTAACTTTATTCTAGAAACTCATCATCATCGTCATCATCAGCTCATTTTATGTCCCCACTGCTGGGGCACTAGCCTTCCCTATGGATGGATAGGGAGAACGGGCCATAAACCACCACGCGGGCCCAGTGCGGATTGGTGGCTGTTAACGACTGCTAATGCAGCCGGGACCAACGGCTTTACGTGCCTTTCTAAGCACGGAGGAGTTCGAGATGAAACATTTTTGGTCACCCATCCGATGACCGGCCTTTGCGAAAGTTGCTTAACCTCAGCACTCGCAAACCGGGCGCGTTAACCACTGCGCCATTGAGCTGCTCAAGAAATTACTGATGTGAAAATTATTACAATACTAGCGACCCGCTCGCGACTTCGTTCGCTTAAGTACCGGGTCCAATTCTATGCATGTATTATACATATAAACCTTCCTCTTGAATCACTCTATCTATTAAAAAAATGCGCATCAAAATCCGTTGCGTAGTTTTAAAGATCTAAGCATACATACATACATACATACTTATATAGGGACAGCAGGAAGCGACTTTGTTTTATACTATGTAGTGATGATGATTTGAGGATATTTCTAAAACATTTGATTGTTAGGTTCCTACAATGCAGGTTTACCACAAAGGCACCAGGTTCGATGCAGCCGGTCACCCCGGGCTAAATTTAGGCCCGACGATAACATACCGCACCTCGTGTACCTATGAACCAATTGTTAGCACATTTTCCTGTTTCTGTTATTAAATTATACTTCTCTTGGTTGGCATTCCGCCCTACGTGGCTAAGTATAAAATGTGAACCGATAATTAAGGGTTTTTCTGGACCTTAAATGGTTAAGGAAAAATAATTATACATATTAAAGCTGTAGATAGTTAATTGTTTACCGAAATACCTATGTTCCGTTACTGAACATAATTTTAACCCACAGATTAAAAACGTTGACAGGCAACCAATTTAATACAGCTTTATATACGGCTGTGTGATGAAATGACTGACTTGGACTTATAATAAGTAGTATTATAAATTCATGGTATCGATAAATGTGTTGTCAGTCGCATTATAGATTATGGAGGTAAGTTTTCATGCAAAATTTTCATTTTCATGCATACTTACATAATTTTCATTGACATTTTATTGATAAGATGTAAATTTTAAGCATATTCCTCGTATCTTCTAGTACAGCAGTAGTAACAACGAGTATCAGTCGTTGTACAGTAGTTTGCGGTAGTAAAATAATTATTTGATTTCCTCTTCTAATTTTTCGGAGTTTTCCGCGTTGTATTAGTTATATGCAGTTAATCGTAATATTTGATGTACTTAATTGCAATCGAACTGTTAGTTTCCTGTTACTAAAACATACAAAAATAAATACCATTAAATTTCATGCAGATTCTGATACTAAAGTACAGACGCCTGCACGTGAACCTATCCAGAAATGTCCAATTTCTCCAATAAATGTTCAACCATATCCCATTTACATAAAGTTCAAAATCAATTCGGAAGCTTTTAAAAGTTAAATCATCGGCTTATTATTTTTGAATATATTAAGTATGAAATAAGTGTACCTAATTTAGCTACCTATTCATTAAACGAGAGCTACACTGCGTGACTAGTACCAACACGATGTAAATGTACGTGGAGCTATAAATCTATTAAATCATAAAAAGGTCGTAAATTGGAGTCCCGCGTGAGGCGGTCGATCATTGATGTTGTAAAATTATAAATTTTACATAACCATAATGTTGTATCAAAAAATATTGGATCTCATAATAATGTTATCATACTTAGTACTGCTGTAAGTAAACTTCTCTGCCTCTTACGTAATTAAATATACTTACCACATAACTATATGGGTAAATCGACTCTATTTAATTTAAAAATCTTTTTTTTTTTGTATATAATTGTGTATTGTTGGCTAATCTATAATTCGTAATTGATAAATAACATTTTTCTGTTGAACCAATACTTTGTCTAATTAGGTAAAACTGAACGTGACGGTCTAGGGTTGACACATTGGTCAGGCATTGTTATTGAGTAAAATATTTTTGTGATAAAGGTTAAAAATACGTTTACCAATACACACTTATCTAATAAATACATAAGTTAAAAAGTAACAAAAGAGAATATATTTTTTTACAGAACAAAACATCAATCGCTAGTCTTATTATCAATCAAAAAGGGCACGGGGCAAAACATTACATTCATTTACCATTACATTTACATTACCTACTAACATTTATACGACATTTACATTATATCGTCGATGAGCGTGCGCGACCGCGAAAGAGCAGTTTGTAAAAATCACGTATCTGCTTTTACACACTTTTACAGGAAGACGAAAAAGACTATACTTGTTGCCCCGTAGCAAACAAGTTAATTCGGAAAAATATAGTATGTGAATGGCCAAGAAATATATTTTTTTCATCTCCCTGTTTTTAAAAACCTCGTATATGAAAACACAAATGTTGAAAAAATTTCCACGAGCAGGATTTTTTTCAACATTTGTGTTTTTATAATTTGTTCGCAACAAAATTTGCGTTAAAAATATTTGAATATTAACCTCGTATATGCTTTGCACAATTTAATAGCAAATACGCGGTTTTTAAAACTGCTCTTACGCTGTCCCTATCTACTGACCCTGATAGGTAGGGTATGGCAGCTGGAACTACGGGTCCGGCTGTCTTTTCAAGGGTACCACGGGAGTTCCGGATCCTAAGCCCCCTGTCGGTTATGCCTTCGCGGGCGTCTCCGACAGGTTCCGGACATGGGTTGGACTCGTGGTGGCGTGTGGTTAGCTGTAGAAGTGGGAATGTTCGTCTGCCTGGTTGATGTGGCCAGGCTTCCATTTCGTGCACAGCGAGCGGGTCCAAGTAGCGGTCTCGAGGGGCCCGATGCGAAAGGACTTGCGGGGCACGTGAGTTGCCCATAGTTGGTTGTCATGCTCGGTGGTTTTCACTGAGCAGAGCTCCAACATCTCCGGCACTAGTCTGGATAACTAGTAGAGGTGCCCGCTAGATGCAATACCTCCGGTTGAGCCAACCGCGTAGGATGTTGAAATTGGCAAGGTGCCTGGATGGGTACTGAGAAGTGAGTGGGCTTACAACTCCGCCACCAAAGAGGATAATTGGTAGTCAACTTAGAGTTGACGACCCGAGCAGTGGAATCTGCGAGTTGTGCTCTTAGTGCAACGAGAAGTGAGCGAGCTTACAGCTCCGGTAACCTATCTGGATAATAGGTAGTGGACTATACGTGTCCACGGGGCGACTAGCTTGAGACACTAGTCTTAAAAGTACCGGATGAAGAATGCGCTTCGGTGCGTCCTGATCTGGCGTTATGACCTGACGTAGATGGTCCCTTGTGCTTGCACAAGGATGTCTGACACCTACTTTGTGACCTAACGGTTGGTAGGAGGTGTCAGTATAAACTTTAAAGTAGTGTTGAGTGGGTTGCTCTTACGCTGTCTCGCACGCCCATCGACGATTTAATGTAAATGTTATAAAAAAATGTCGTATAAATGTGATGTATGTAATGTTGATAACTATGTTGGTACTACAGTGGCAGCAGCGCGGCCCTAGCGACGTTGCCATGGTATAATGAACTGTATCAGCAGTTGTTTATGGTGCGCTTATCGCTGCGTCATAAACCCATAGCGGGGCAGATAGTGCTAATGAACGCGCGACTATCGCTGCGGTCGCCGCGCGAACGCTGCGGACGGGCGATCGCGCTCCAAATATTATTGGAAATTATGGTTATGCAGTCGGTTTGCTGAGTAAATGATTTTATATATAGCATGTTTAGGTACCGTGGTTTTTTATATTACAAACCTAACATTAAGCATACAGCCTTTGCGACACCAAGGCGTTGTCAACCCTTAAGATTCAGTTTTTAAATGCTTCTATGCCTTTTGACTTGTATGAATGAGCTGAACTGAACTGATCTGCGAACACCCGGCGGCGGCGCGGCGGCGTCGTACTCGCCACACACCACTGTTCGACATCCCCTTGTATTGCACTAATTACGCCCAAAACGCAGTGATGACCAGAAAAGCTGAGTCGTACAACAAATTATTTAGTGAAATCAACCTATTTATAGGCAGCATAAAAACATTTTTTAATAAAGTAAAAAAGTTATAGTGCAATTTTTTTATTTTTTTTTGTTTATTATGTTTTATCTAATTATGTATATGTTATGTATGTATGTAAGTAAGTATAGAATATTATAAATAATACATGTAATATTTCATTTAATACATTTTTTCTAGTTAGTTTTCTCACCCGTGCATTTGTAACGTAAGTAGTTTTTAAGTTTCAGAATCGCAAAAAAATTAACTCCATCGTTTTAGTTTTGCTTGTTTCATCATCATAATTACTCAAATATGAATAACATAATTCCAAGTAAAATCCTCACCATGACCCCGTGCGCGATCCATATGGAACAGCCTGATGGACGTCCCAGCTGTGTGACGCTTATTGGTAAGAAATATAAAATGGCGCAGGTATTTTTACCATAATTATATTTTACTTTTATTAACTGTTGCTATGGCGCCAAATGTTCGTGCTCGGTGGCGTGCACTTGGAGAGGCATAGGCCCAGCAGTGGACTAGTATAGGCTGATGAGATGGCGTCAAACTAACTTAAGATGGAGCAGGCCAAGCTTAAACACGAGAAACAAATACCAAGCTCGACTATCAACCAAACCGACTATTTAGGGATAGAACCCGGGTCCTTAGGATCTGAGACAGGTATTATCACAAGATAGAGTTAAAACACGTTTCATACTTGCTTTGTTATCTATATCATAGCAGCCGTGTTTACTTTTCCTTGTGTAAATCTTATGTATCCGTTCATTATGCGACAATGTGGAACATGTTACCGAATGCAACTTCCATGTAACCGCCGAGCCGTTTCCACTAAGGTCACAGGTACAGTGACGTCACGGCCTTGACCTTGCCTGCTCAGATGCAGAAACGAGCGATTTACACCCCTAACTTAATTTAGCAAAGAGTTTAAATCAAATTGTGCGTCTCGGCCGAAAGTTGTGGGCGATCGTACTAGGCACCTTGCTTTTTGACTTTTTTCCTTTGTCAGGGTTCGATGCTGTGCAGGATTTGCATACGGCGTCAATGTCGTTGGCTGGCTACCGGCATGCCGAGTCAAGTTAATAACCTAACTCTCTGACAAGCTATCGGTAAAATTTGCTTATCGGCAGAGCGAGTGTTCAGTTTGGTGATTTTTAAGTGAACATCTGCTAGGTGATATTTTTGACACTGTAACGGAAATAATCTGACTGACACGCAGCTTAAAAGCGGTATTATATTAAAAAAAGCAAAGCTATAGTTAATTTCACGTGTAAAGTGTGTAGTGTGTATAGTTTGCCGAATAAATTAAAAAAAACAAACATAATAATATACAAAAATATTTCACAATAAAAGAAATTTCCAATTATGTATTTGCAATGATGTTGACTTTTTTAATTTATTTTTTTAGCTGTTAGATAGTAGTAGTGGTCGCCCAGTGGTCGAAATTCGAAGGCTGCGCGGATTGTATCCTAAGCAATGAAAAATTTAAAAAGATAGAATGTGAGTTTGGATCATGAAGCTGAACACATACAGCTTCATAGTTTGGATTGACATTGACAGATTTCAGCCGCTCCTCTTCCATTTTTGAAATTTTTGAAAAGAGTATATAATAGAGTATTTTGCACCATGTAAGAAAAAATCTAAAAATACGTATTTACGATAGATTTTGTAAAAAACAAACGAGAAATCTTGATTTCTATTCCTTAAAAATGAAATATAAATTTTATAATTCAATTTGAAAATATATATTTTTTAATCTATTCTTCAAATGTCAAAAACGCTATTCTCCATTGTAGGGTAGCCTGTGGGTGCATCATGTCGGGGTCACCACTGTAGGAAAGCTTGTGGTAGGTGGAATGCCACATTGAGGAAGGCCAAAGGGAAGATCTTCCTCCGAGCTGGGTGGTATAGCTCAGGGACCGAGGTCCAACGGATGTTAGTTGGAGGTGCTATATACAGCGAAGGACATGCTGAAACTTCGCTACCGCGATGCAGGCTTCCCATACTATTTTATTGTCGTAGTATGGGCAACGTCGTGGGTATGCGTTTGTGGCGCCATCTGTTGACACGCTGTATGTGACGCCGCCACATCCATATTGAATTCCAATGTGACGTCACTTCGATAGTAAACAAACAAACTAGATTTTTGTTGCGCTGCGTGTTATTTATATTTTTAAACGGTTTTATTTGAGTTGTTCGTCAACTCGCACACTTTAAACTCGCACAGATGTGCGAGATGGCACCTTTTGTATTTTACCTATTATTTTAGTTGACAACTAGCTTGCCCTGTTTTTTACAAGTTAATATCACGTTTATAGAATTTTATTGAAATTGTATCAGGAAAGAAGATTTTGTAAAAGCAGAAATTACTAATCTGCCTAGAATAAATACTTTGATCGTGGCGACATTTTTTGCATGCAATCCCGATTTCTGTTCTGCCGAGTTGAGGAACGTTAAAACTTCAATGTACATATTGTATCAACTTTTGTTTAACAATAAGCACAACAATAATACACAATAAGATAATACAATATGTTTACGATTTCAATCTAACATAACCTAATTTTTCTTTCTAGGTCCGGAAGGGAATCTTACGGGGATGACGCAAAAGGCTATGTGCAGCTTAAGCGGGTTCAAAACACATGCATTGTTAAGTGTACGATATGCCCAGAACACAAAGTGCGGTCTAAGCCACATGCAGTGACGAAGGACTCATTATAGGTTTAGGATCATGAATATGTTGTGAAGTTATTAGATAGTGTAGTTTCTTTTCGGAAGAATAACATTTTTCCAATTTTACACAAAAGTGTTAAAGTTTGAATATCTAATAATAGTATACTTAGTGTCTTTTGTATTTTATTACATTAAAATAGCATTTTCCATCTAATACGTGTGTGTGTCTTTTCATAACTATGGAATACCTATAATAAAGAAATTGATAAATCAAATACTTCATTTCATGAACGTCCTTCAATACTTATTTACAGTACATGTATTAAATAGGTATTAATGTCCTACTGCTGGGTACGGGTCTCCTCAACAGAGGAGGTAATTAGCCTACACGCTGGCCAGACGAGTTGGTATTGTTTTAAATGACTTCTAGAGTGATAATAAACTTATCACTCTAGAAGTCATTTAAAACACTTTTCGAAATAGGGTATTAACCCTATTATGCGTGTGTGTCAAATACATGGTAGTGAGTATAATGTTTGTTTTATTGTTTTAATGTATTTTTATGCATTATTAAAAAAAAAATGAACATTCTGCAAACCTTCTCTATATAAACTATAAGTGTGCGAAATTTCATACTCCTCCGTCCGCGCAATTTTCGTAAAAAGGGGTACAAAGTTTTTGCTTCACGTATTAATATATAGATGTATATCCGCCATATGCTAGTTACTGTCAAGTCAAGAACCTTCGTAGCAAAGGGAAAAAGTGGTACGGAAGTAAAGCCATTTCATATATTTTTCATGTTGTAGGTATTGTCTTTTCCTTAACTTAAAGAAAATGGTTTTCTTTATACTATAGCTTACTAGCTCTCTTTTAGATGATTCTAGCACCGGTTTGGAATGCAGTCATATCGAAAATATTGATAGAGAGAAAGGTCTTCGACTAAAAATATAAACTTATACCTGAGCTTTAAAAAATCACAATTACCTACAGCATAAAACGTTTTTGTTGTCATAATAAAAACATGCTTGTCTCGTCTGAGGCAGGGTTAATTGGGCCATGTTTGGCCCTCGCTGGAAACTTGTTGGCGGCGACCTTTGGACAACGCCGGCAACTGCCCGCACCGCGCCCGCACCGCGACCTTCATTCTTAGATGATAATTTTTTTCTATGCTACTGATCTAGCAAAGAAGCATACGGCTACTCTGATGGTAAGCGATCACGGGATGATACCCATGTTCCATGGAACATTCCGGTCTCTGACGCGCCTCCTGCCAACTCCTTTTTTGAATCTGGAGAAACTGTTTGACGCGTCCCACTACGTCCGGGGATGTGGAAATCGTACATAATAATAATAATTCATTTATTTATTTATTCAGGTAACTTACACTCATACAAATGTGGAAATCGTACAAAAAATCTTTATTTGGTACAATACAAAACACATATAAATTTCAAACACACGGATATAATTTTTTTTCCTACCCTCCCACCTCCTACTAAGTTCCAAAGAGCTCGGCAGCAGCAGGAGGGGAAGGGAGAGTACCCACAAAGGGGAAAGGGCCTCGATTCTAATTTTTTTAAAACAGCCACAATCGTGTCTCAGTGGCCTGATTCTGACATTTTTCCCATAACCCTAAAATCTAAATTACACCTGATTGTAGATATTTGGAAATAGTATACTATTCTAGAAAATTGAGGCTCTGAGAGTCTGAGTGTACATGAACTACAATGAGAAAATTGTAACATATTACGCAAGGCAACATAATAAGGATAACACCTAAAACTTTTCCTATGACAAGCGGCGGCCAGAAACGGAAGCTTATTTATTTTCCTTAAATGCCCATCGTTTTTGTGGACGTATAAAACACAATAGTATAAGCTATGGTAATAAACACACGGTATGTAAGATAATTGTTGAGCGTGGATTCGCATGGAAAATAATTCAAAATTCTTATGACAAACATTATTAATATTTCACATTGTTGTTCCACATTGTTGCCGCCCCACAAGAATCATTCGGGTATTGTGTACTGATTAGAGAATCTTCATCATCATCAGCCTTTAAATAAAAGTTCCACTGCTGGGCTTAGCACTTCACATGAACAAAAAAAGGGGAAATTTGCGCATCGGTGAGCCTTTTAAGTTAACCATCATTATAATCATCATTAGCCTCCAAGCCATCAGGGAAATTGGGCCATAACCCCTTACGCTGTCTTGATGCCAATTGGTGGATTAGATAATTTGTTGTTAAAGTTGTTGCTTTCTGAGTGGTAGAGCCATCTTGCGTTGCAGCACGAAATGGGCCGGCTCGCCCGGCGTAATACCACCCTCTCGCAGAATACCGGCGTGAAACAATGGCACTCGTTGCTGTTGTGTTTCGTCCGGTGAGTGAAAGTACCGGAGGCCCATCTCTTACCCCTCCCTCTTCCCAATTCCTACTCCCTCCTCAAGTTCCAACTCTTTCCTCAAGGCCGGCAACGCATCTGCGATTACTTTGGTTTTGCGGGTGTCCATGGGCGGCGGCGATTACTTTCCATCAGGTGACCCGCCTGCTCATTTGCCTCCTTTTAATATATAAAAAAAACATGATTCTGTTACTGCTCCTTCCTGCACCTGCGATACCGGTGACTTAGATAAGCAAAAAAATTAAAAACCCCCGACTCGCACCTATTCAGGTGTCATACGGTTGCTGAACTGTTCGATCTCGCTTCCGAGAATTATAAACAAAAAGCAATGTTGTTGCACAGACACACGGATTAACATATCCACGCGTAGTGTTATTCCCCGAGCACAACATATTGGTAGTTCGTAGTATGCGAGGCACGTCGCCGCGATCGTATCACTGCCGAGGTTCACTGTTGAGTTCGGCTGCGGAGCCGCGTGGCCTCGTGGTGGCCTGGCCGGCCTTGAAACAGTTACTGTTAAACGCGAATAAAAAAAATAACACAAAAAACCAGTAGTGCCACGGGGTGTTGTGTTAATTCACGCATTCGCACTTCAGTGACAAGCGTGTCACTGAAGAGTTCGATGGCGCAGTGACTAACGCGCTTGGTCTGCGATTGTTGAAGTTAAGCAACTTTCGCAAAGGCCAATTTATCAGGGTCCATATTGGCTCACCTAATGTTTTTTACCCGAAATCATTATTCCTACCGATTTGTAATCCGAATGATCACTCTTCCTAAAATTTTTCTCCCTAAAGTTTTTATTCATACAATAGTAGTACTACAGACGATGTTCGTAACACTCATGTTTTCGAAAATTGTAATTAATAATATCACTAATGTAAATATATTTAAACACTTACTGTTGTTTTTCATAACGCTTTTATTTCTAAACATAATTTCCATTGTAAAGTGATGTATATTGATGTGAGAAACGCCCTAAAGTCGCTTCTGGCACTCGCTGGCCGTTGCCGCGCCACGCTCGCTTCGCTCGCTCGGCTCGTGCGCTATGTCTTTGTCAACCTAACCCGCTCGTCACTTCGCTCCTCGCTAACCTAAGCGAATTTATTTTTAAGCCGCTTCAAATAAAACAAGACATGACTTTGAATAATAGTGTAAAAGACGGTTATGTTGAGAAAATACAGGAAAACAAATATATGTTTTTTTCTACTGACATTATGAAATTGAATGATTCGGAATTAAGAACATTAGAAACAGAGGATTTAGGAATTGTGATTGTTAGGATGAAAAATGTAAGGAAGAACATTTTCGGAGTTCAAATTATTGTAGTTGAAAATTTAGGTGAACTTTGGCGCACCCATATATCAATGGTGTTGCTGTTTTTTGAATTTAATTTTTAAGTGTCTAAAGTCAAAGTCAAAGTCAAAATGTTTCATTCAAATAAACTTAAGAAAAGTACTTTTGAATTGTCCATACTTTTTTTTTTACCTACTACCCATTCAGGACTTCTATTTTATATCAAGAAAGCAGGATTAAGGAATAAGGAAAAGTAGAAATAAAGAGTTGTGTTTGGTAGTTATACACCGCGTTATAATATAACTATTACCTTTTTTGGTTTAAAAAGGGTAAAATGACATTTCATAAATTATTCTAATATTTAAGGAAAGTTTTGTGAACCTTCTCTGCTAATTCGAAATCACGCTTGTCGTGTTGTGCTCTCTCGACCTTGGGAGGGCCGTCCCTCAGCCCTCTGCCAGCGCCATATTAAGATGTAATCTGGGCAAAGCAGTTTGGATGGCCACAGCATCCGAAATCAGGGTCGTTGGACCAACACCGTAGAATATTTGACGATTAGTACAGGCCGTGTTCCGTGAAAAAAAAACGTTTTATTGTTGTTTGGACAATTATGTGGATCGTTTGATGTTTATAACAAGTTCAGTGTTATTTTGCCAATAATTTACTTACAATATATAAATTCCACTTTTAAAATCTCTTCAAAATTCTAGATTTGTCCCTGTCTTATCTTATCTTGTCCTTGTATTATCGTAATTAGGATAATTATTTAATAGTGAGTGTTAAAACCATAAGCTTACTTCGAACAAGAAAAAATACAAGATTTTTTTTTGCAAAAAATACAAGATTTTTTTTTTGCAAAAAATACAATTTTTTTTTTGCAAGTGTTACTTTCGTCTGTGAGGGTAGTAACTTCATAGTGACGTAATACCGCTGGCTAGCAGCGTAAACCACAAACTACTTGAAAAATGCAACGACTCTTCTGGGGCCTCAGTAGCTCAGCGGTTGGAGCATTGGAGCGGTTATTCAAAGGTCGTGGGTTCGATTCCCACTCGAGCTTCCTGAGACTGGTTGATTATTTCTAGTAAAATTTTATCTTGTTACTATATAAGATCACATTTTATCAACTGCAAATATTTTGATGATAAATTCAACAACATATATAAACTAATTTTTATGAAAAAACTTTAAATTTTTATACGCTAGTTTTCAAGAAAAATGCCAAAAGACATTTCGATTAAAAAGAAAAATAAAGCACTTTCGGTAGTTTCAATTTAAAGGAGCCGAAACAGAGAGGCCGCAATGCTTTCACCGCTTACACGTGCCCCTAGTTTCATTAATCAAGACCGACAGAAAGGCCGGTCTAAAAATATTACAATTTTTGTGTCAGGAAAAGTAAAAAAAAACTATTCTGATTTTTTTTAAATGGTAGGTCCTTATTTCTCTGATAGAGTTAGATGTTTTGTAAATATTTGCAGTTGATAAAAAGTGACTTATATATAGTGTAACTATTATGCATAGCATTGTGAATGCATAATTCAAAATAATGTAAATGACTTCGAACAAATAACATCGCTGTGTTAAACAATGTTTTTCACGTAGTGTGTTCAACACGGCAATTGTAAAATTGACAGTGAACGAGGCGTCCATTTGTTTCATCACACAACAGATTACATGAGGAAGTCCACAAGGTGTATACTCGTACACACCATATTGAATTCCATGAGTGGGATATGGTTTCACATCAATTATAGCCAAAGAATATGACGTAGCTTGATTTGGCTAAGATTCTACAAATACTTAATAACATGCAGCTTCATGAAAATGCAACGGTCATTTTCAGAGAAGCCCGTGATGTTTACTCATCATACGAGTTTTTTTAATTATCTTACGGGTAAGCACAGTGCTTTCGTCTCACCTGATGTTGATGTGATGATAAGGCTAATGGTGGAAGCGCACTTCACCCGGAATCCTCAACAATTCACTGGCTATCTTATCTCTAGCTGCCGGAACACAACAATGCTCCACACATTGATGTAATGGCGACATATTTAGATAAGATGGTGGTAGCTAGCCGCAAGCCCTACAACCAACCAAACCAAGTACATAAACATGTACCCCCCGCTGGGAATCGAACCCGGGACCTCTGGATCTGAGACCGGTGCCGGTGGTCTTAACCACTAGACCACAGAGGCGGAGAGGTCATAATAAAATTCCTTAATATTACGTTTTTTGTATTAAGTACCTAAATTTTTTGCAGAGCAAGCTTTTAATTCCCTTCACATCGTAGTTAATGTATTATCAATAAAAACAACAAAGTTTTTGTCTTGCTCTTCAAGACTAAATCAGTAAAAATAAACTAAAGAAGACGAATTTTTTTGGAATGCTTGACGATCGCGTGGCTGTGTTTGTAAACATCTAGGTAGTGACCCCACCGCGTCTGTTCAGGCGTTATAGGTATACGATGAAATATAGGACTACACACATGCAAAGGAAAACATTGTAACTCAGTTTTAGGCGCATTTGATTTACAGACATATTCTTACTCAGAATTTGACTATAACTCGACATCACCAATTTTTGAGTTACAATGTTTTGTCTTGTAGTTGACGGATGTGATATCTACTCGTACGATAAAGAAGTGCTTATGTGAAATGCAATCTAATAACACTGCGTTAAGCCTCGTCATGATATTAATATTGTAGATTGTTTACATACAAACAGTAGGATAGTATTGCCCATATTGAAGTGTCTGTAGCCGAACTGATAAATGCACGCACAGATTGAATGCGGAATGTCATGGTTCAACCCGCAAAGCTCCGACAGACTACTGACGTGAAACCATTCCAAATTCAACCGTATGAGCTTTTTAGATAGGGTTCATCATTATCATCAACATTTCAGCTCATTTATGTCTCGACTGCTGGAGCAAGAGCCTTCCCTATGGATGTGTAGAGAGAAAGGGCCATAAACCACCACGCGGGCCAAAAACGATCACGCGGGCCCAGTGCGTATTGGTGGTTGTTAACGACTGCTAATGCAGCCGGGACCAACGGCTTTACGTGCCTTCCGAAGCACGGAGGGGCTCGAGATGATAATATTTTGGTCATTCATCCGATGACCGGCCTTTGCGAAAGTGGCATAACCTCAGCACTCGCAGACCGGGCGCGTTAACCACTGCGCCACCGAGCTCCTCGATGACGAGATGGGGTTAACAGGATTTTATAATATAGTCCATTGTGAAATTGTTTTATGGCCTGATAAAATAAAAAAAGGGTTTATTGTTTATTAATAAAGTAATCATCTATAAGTGCATAAAAATGTCGAAGGCATATTATTGATGCGCGAACATATATCAAGTATAATATAGACGAACGAACAAATGAAAACATCTCCCTCTTTGAAGACTATAAAAAATGGATACCATCTCTTAAAAAATTTGCCTCTGACCGCGCTGCATGGTGAAGTCCCAAAAACTGGTGGTGCACTCCAAGCTCCGTGCACCAACCTTCGTGGGTCGGACCGGTTCCGCCGCAGGTAAAAAGTAATGCTCCTCACTGTTGATGGATGCAAAACGAGTTTGCGACAACCTTTGGGCACAAGGAAAGGACGCTTCAGAAGGTAAGCTTAGGGCTCTTTCAATTTAGACGTTTGTTGTCGGACGGTTAAGGCACATTTGCACTGCGTTTCATACTAAAACAAGCGTGCGGCTGTCGTGCGGCTGTCGTGCGGCTGGCGTTTAATATGAAAACGTACGGCAGCGGTCCGACACGAACGTCTAAATTGAAAAGCGCCCTAATACATACCGCGTTTGAGCAACACACGCATACACCGTCTCACGGACATGATCTAGGAATAGCTCGGAACAGTCCAAGCGCAGCTGTGGCGGGATTTCGTGTCCGGGATTATCTACAAGTGTTTTTTTTGGAGAGAATTGCGATTGCCTCACTCTGCATTTTCAGAGTCAACTAACTTTATTGGGGGCGGCAAGAATCTCAAGCCGTGTGAAACGAATCATCAGGTTTCCCAGAGAGAACGGCATCACCCGCTAGTGCGTGTCCCCGTTCCCTACCTACTAGATTCTCCGAGGGTTCAGATCGGATCGGTTGTGTGCGCGTGCGTTGCTCGAGCGGGTTTGTCTGAAGCTTACCTTCTGCAGTCTCCTTATATTGTGTTTTGGGCGAGCGGTGCGCATGCGCAGTGCAAGGGTCGAATGAAGGTCAGGTCGTTGTGTCCCTGCGGTAAGAAGGTGGCCAGTTTCTCAGTGGTTGAGGATTCCGGGCGAACTGCGCTATCACCTTCAGCACTAGATGTATTATTCTTCTTGACATGATGAAAGTAAAGAACTTAACTTAAAATATTGAGTTAACAATGACGTAAGTATACTTTTTTTTCCCCTTTTTATTTTTTTTCTCTTTTTTTTTATTTAAACTCGCAAACGGACTACTGACTGAGATATATAAAATACATATATCATGCACTGGCTTACTTCAAAAATAAGGAGACTGCTGAAGGTAAGCTTCAGTCTCACTGTTACGATGATATAATATATTTTATCTACACTAATGTTGTAACATTCTACTTATGTTTCCAATACTTGACTTATAATTACTACTGTTATAGCGCAGACAACAAAACACTCAATTTAAGCAATTTCACATGATGGTATAATATCCACATCGATATCGTAAAATCTCATTATAACATCAATAAAACGCGACCAATTAACCTGGCGAGCCTTATGTCAAAATCCTCATACAAGTTGTATAAAATTTTGACATTAGGCTGGCTTTTGAAAACAGTTGGGTTATACGTGAAAACTTCGTCGAAACTACTAAACTTACATACACAAAACTCTTTGGTAAGATCTTGTGCCAATTGAATAAAAAAAGAACAGCGCGCGCTCGCTCCTGATTGGCCCTGCGCGCGCAGCTGCGCTCTCATTGGTTATTGGATGGTGGATGGATTGGTTTGGTTGGTAATTAACATTAACTTTCAAAATTGTACCATCCAAAATTTGAACAATTATTATAAATAAACCATTGTCAGCTTTTACTCTTGTTGTTTGACTAATTGCATTAGTGAAGATAAAGTAGTGTATGCAACTGCATATAACACGGGTATTAAAACACTCGTTACTATTATGAAACTCGCTGCGCTCGTTTCATAAACTCACACTCGTGTTTTAATACCCTTCATTATATGACAGTTGCATAAACTACTAATATATACGAGCGGATCACACTGTTACGCTATTTCCGTCGCATTTCTACGAAATCACTTCCAAAAATTGTATGAAGACGAGCGGAAAAATGTTAAACATAAAAAAAAATAACATAATGTGTACAGTCACGAGCATTAACGTGTAAACAAAGTAAATTTCAATACAATAGAATAAGAGTCAAAACTAGTCAAAATTGGATACATGTTAACCTTTTTGATACTGTGAATCATCCTTACTGGATACGAGAGACCCTGAGGCGGTTCTTCAGTCCGTCTTACCAGCCTGAAGCCTAAGATAATTTCATCCAGGAGCAAAAGGAAAGGACAACTCCACTAAACACAGGAGGGTTAAAAATTTACTACGCGTCCGAGGCTAGAAGCTGTAGGAAAAACGACTAGCGAATCTACTCTTCTACGAATCTACTCAACCCTTCCATGAGATGATGATTAAACTCATGAGCCAGTTATTTTTTGAGTAGTTTAGTGAATAAGTTTAAGTGTGTGTTTTTCTTGTTAGTGCATCACATTGTTATTAATTTTGTTTTTATTAGTGAGGACCTATAATTGGCTTTCTGTCACTATTTTTAAGTTTTTAAGTTGTATCATAGCTGTTGATCTTCCTATAAATAAATAAATAAATAAATAAAAAATAAATGATAAAGTGTATGACATATTTGAAACTTATAAAATTGTATTAGCCAACTGACATCGCTTTTTTAATCATTGTATTGTTGTCGATGTATATATTATTATAATCTTTGACTATACATGTATATAATACAGTGATTTGGGGTTAAAAACAATGTGATATCACAGTAACAGTAACCGCAGTGCACAAAGGACTGACGCAAATGGATTAGTCGACCGCGTTTTAATCATGGCCGGTGCAGCGCACTGACTAAAGCTTTAAATACTTTCATTGGCCAAACAGGGGAATGGTGACTCTACAGCTTGCATATTCATATTTAAGCATATGCACAGAGCATATGCAACATTGTAACATAAGTACGTTAAGTACGTACGTAGTTACGTTAGAAGTATCTTGGAGTATGCCTCGCAGGTTTGGAACCCCTGTTACGACGTTTACAAAACGCGTATTGAGCGTTTACAAAAAAGATTTCTGAAACATCTTTGTTATCGCCTTAAATTGCCATATAGTGCCGATTTATACGAGGACCTATGTAGAAGGTTTCACATTTTGCCACTCCATGTGCGTCGTGATATAGCAGACGTTATATTAATTTTAAAGATCATAGCTGGTACTTTGGATTGTCCTGATCTGTTATCTAAAATAAGTTTCAACGTCCCCCGTAGTTTTCGTCGTACTGTACCACTTTTTATCCCTTTTTGTAACACCAACTACCGGAAAAATGCCTTTATTTGCAGAGCTAGCAGGCGGATCAACACTGTTGCCCAATCTATAGATTTAGATATTTTCAATGCGAGTGTCCAATCAGTGAGGAAATCTCTCGGTGATCGTTTCTTCGAAGTTCCTTGATTAATATTATTGTAGTAATTTAGTGTTAGTTATTAGTTATAGTTTTTTTATTTTTGTGTGTGCATTAATCAGTAATTATGGTTAGCTACTCTAAAAAGCAATAAGCTGTTTGTTGTTAATTTTCTGTTTTACACTACCTTTATCAGTGCGAATCTTTTAGTAGCTTTTAAGTTCTATTGTAAGTTATATTTCATTAATATAAAGCTGATGATTTGCCGAATAAAATAAAATAAAATAAAATAAAATAAAATAAAGTAACTATGTACGTAAGTATGCATCAGTGCGGGCATGTAGCATGTTAAAATAAGGTACTTACATTATATATTTATTTAAACATGCTACAGAAAAACCTGTCCTGTATTTATTTGAATAAAAAAATATGTTTGTATTTATATTTTTAAACGGTTTATTTATGACATGGATGGATACCTCAAGAATATGGGTTTTGTTGCTAAAAAGTGTCTGAGGTCTTAAAATCATCACTTATGATGAATAGTAATGTACGATAATCTTTTTCGAAAACTGCCAAAATGCTTACAAAATTTCATTATTAAAATTTTTAATAATAAATCGAGTATGATGCTATATTGCTTTCAGTTCTTGTTGATGTAGTACATGACGCTATCTTCATTCGACATACGATCGTGACACATAACACAAAGTTCGACTAAAACTACTCTTGGTCGTTGCTTAAAATCAGCGATTTACTTGCTATTAGTGGCTATGCGGGTGAACACCACGTGCTGAGCAACGACCCTTTCGAGATGCTGCAGCACACACACATTTTTGTAATTTTTTTTATAGTTTACTGTGTCTTTAAATTATGAATCTCCTCAATTATCATTGTTGTTATTTTAAACAAATACATTATCTATCATCTACTATTACACCAAAATTGTATCCAATAGAGTAAGGGCACGGTGCTATACCTCAAACAAAGCCTCCGCGACCTGCATCACTTACTACGTTCTAGTCTGGTCCGTCATCAGGATAGCAACAGCATTTACAACTCCGTTATACCAAATAAGAAGACTGCAGAATATAAGCTTCTTCTAAGAAATTTATGTCTGCTTCAGGGACATAAAACTACAGCATTCAAAGGAATCCTATTCGCAGTTAAGAAAAATTAAAGAATATGATTTCAATTGCCAAATTGTGGGTGTATCTGATATGATTTTTATTTTATTTTTATTTTATTTCATTTTATTCGGGATAACAACAGCTTAAATACTAGAAGCTTTACAAATATGTCTATTCATAACGAAGCCAATAACAGTTATCCACATAATATTAGTTAAAACAGATACTATGTGTCTTTTTAAATAGAAAAATTTATAGCATAGGTACATCAGTGATACAAAATTAGACTAATTATAATTTTAAGTTTAATTTTACAAAAACAAAAAACTTAATTGCTGACATTAAATAGGTCTGAATTTCTTTTTTGAAGGACTGTTTAGAACCATGATTATTATGATTATTTAAAATTAAAATTAACTGCTTGTTTTTATTCTATTTTATAAATCTATATAGGTAGGTATATATTTCCTCGTCTGTCAATAACGTATAACAATGGTTAAATCAATTGTTACGTACCATAAAATGGCGTTTCGACAGACTAGGGGAGTAATGTAGGTAAGTATAATCCAAAAATAATTATAAGTATGTATATTAATTCATTAAATAATAAGTAATACTATTTAAACATGTTATTTTATTACAAGAACAGCAACAAGAGTTTGTCACAACAACAGATATTTTGTTTTTGTTTTTTGCTTTTAATGTTTGAATTTTTATTTTTTATGGGTCTAGTTGAAAATCAGCGTTGTGGCTACAAGCTTCAACATGAGCTGAGTTGGTCAGCCCTTTCAGTTGTTTCTCATTATATCTTAGATATAAGAAACCTATTGTAATGTTAATGTATTGCAAGCACTGAATAAATAATTACTTACTTACTTACTTACATAGACAACCTCCTACGGACACGGAATCTCGCAACAACTGCACTCGGAGTCTCGGACTGTTCTGAGCTTAGGTTCCGAGCTGTTCTGAAATTCGTGTCTCGAGCGGTATGTATAAAGCTTACCTTCTGGGGTCACATATATATATGGGGTATATTGTGGTTGTACGTATTTTACCTTTAGCGAAGAACGTGTTGTGACGTCACTGGGCGGGAAAATGCTCCAAAATAATTGACAACCTTTTCCTTGTGCCGATCAGAATGGCGCGCAGGATTCCCTCGCGAGATCGTGATTAATAAAATAGCTTTGGTGTTAGTAACTGAACACGCGGAGAACGTTCATGGTTGATAGTGGGCAGGCGTTAGCGAACTGGTGTGACCAGTTACGTCGACGACGCTGCGCACGTTTTAATTTTTAAGTAAATTAATAAAGAAAAGTTGTTAGCCTAATTATACTGTTTTAAGATGCTGATTGGACTTAGTCCTTGAAATCAAGTAATCGCCAATAACCAGCCAAAGGCGCATTGGCATATCGCATCGCACACGCATTCGTCAAAATCCGGGGTTTTTTTTTCTGTTACCTACGGGTTCGTTTAACGTAAATCTGTCGCTGAAACCGGTTTTTAATCTGTAAATATTTTGTCACAAAACGCATCGACACCGGCGACCGGCGGAGGTGCCTTCCAAAAAATTAAAATTAATATTCCTAGGTCGGAAAGATTTTCCTTAAACTAGAAAGTATTAAAAAAAAAACTTACCTAGCTAAAATTCCATCCTACATTTATTATTCAATAAAAATAATAATTATACTAGTACTCGTAGTACGTAATGGGTTATTTTTTATATATTTTTATTCACGACATGGATACTAAGTCCTTCAGTCGGATACATTGTTAGCATATTATTATACTACTTGCAATGACTTGCATTGATGATTATTTAATAACCTTTGATGGATTATGAATCATAAGTGATATTCCTGTACTTATCTTTAGTTTCAGTAATGGTTATTATTATCTAAAAATACTGCAAGTGAGCTACCTGATTGAATACTGGTAATTGCCACCCTAGCGGCACGTGAAGGGGATAAACAGTGGTATTTACTAGGTCCTTCTCCCGAATCCCTGTCGAGACCCTCATGCCTGGGCAGGGAGGCGGGAGCTAGAGGGAAGAACCATTACCATCCTAGAAGGATACTCTGGTACTCGGGTGACGAGTTTTCAACTCTACAGCATACGAGGACCTGGTTACATAAACAATCTGAAATTGTCGGGTAAAATAACATTTTATTTCAAGTATTGTAAAAATACAAACAGACTGTAATAACTATAAATTTTATCCATTCGTTATATTGTAAGGGCAGCACAACCGTCATGGTTGCGGTTTTGTTTTATTTTGTTAGTTTTTGTTTGTTTGTTTGTGACGAATTAAATTAACTTGTGTTCGGATTGTTGGTGGATAAACACAGACAAAAGATAGACGTCCTGAATAGGTAGTAGGTAAAAAACTGTTCGGACGTTTCAAAAGTACATATTTTTAAGTTTACTTGATTAAAAAAATACTTTTAATTTGAAACAAAACAGTGTGACGTCACTTTTCATATATTTTTTCTCAAAAAGTCCGCTTGAAGTACCTTTTTGTAAAGTCCCACTGACTTACAAAATTAATAATCATTACAGCCTGTTTGTATTTTTACAACACTTGAAATAAAATGTTATGATTACTGTGGACGACAATATCAGATTACTAAGTTATAAGGTTGTTTTGTGTTATCACAATATAAACTATAAAAGTTCTTATAATTAATGTAAGTGATTCATGATCAACCTTAAAGTTTATTTGTTTTTTTTTTACAATACCTACGAAACACAATAGCAACGAGTGCCATTGTTTCACGCCGATATTCTGAGAGAGGGTGGTACGAGTATTACGCCAGGCGAGCCGGCCCATTTCGTGCTGCAACGCAGCGTGGCTCTACTCTCTCTCTAAGTGGTCAGACAGTGTCACTCATTTAGCACCACCCAGGGATCACGTGTAGAACGCGCACCTAAACATCTCGGGCGTCGCAAGAGGCGAACAGGTCGGAGAAGGCGAGGTTTTGCCCAGCTTCTCCCCCCATAGGCAAAAGTTTGCAAGAGATCTGCTCCGAATGACGAGCAAGGAGAGCCCTCAGCAGGGCATCCGTCCCCACTTAGTTGCGGTAGAGTCGCCAGACGATTGCCTGGAACGTGTGTTGTGGAAGGCGGGCAACCCCGGTGGTTTTAGTGGGTCGGGTGGATATCGCCCATCCTCACATACCCCGTAAACGGGTCGAGCCAATACCCACTGCTCCCCGTGGGATGATCTGAACGCAGATTTCCACCGGGTCAAAAAAAAAAAAAAGGGATCACGTGTAGAGTCTCAAGGGTAAACCTACGGACGCAGTAACTTGAACCCCCAAATTTACTTACTTTATTTACTTTACTTTTGATTTTATTTTATATTCCTGTATTAATTAACATATTAATTGAATAGTATATGGTCTCCCTATCCATCCGTAGGGAAAGCTCGTGCGCCAGCAGTGGGGACATAAAAATGAGCTGATGATGATGATGATGATGACATGCTGTGGTTTCCTTTAATTAGGGTTCAATCAAGTATTCTGTTTATGTTAATCTTCCAGCCAAAGTTTTTTAATTTTGTACGTAATATTCTATGCACTGTTGGCAATCCTTTAATAAATAAATAAAAAAATTCAGCAAGTTCGACTTAGATATTGTATAGGACTTGAGAACTTTTAAAAGGACCGGTAAGTGTACCTATCTGTTCTCTATTGAATGTAATTTATTTAATTGCATGCGAAGAACAGTGTTATTACATAAGCGAACCTGCATCGCACCTTCAGAAGACCGGTTTTTTATATGATAATAGCCTCGACCGAGAGCTAGCCGGCCGCCCGCGTGGCGCGGAGCGTGCACCATCACACACCTCGTCTTATATACTTTAATAGTAGTTACATAGTATACCTATATAGTACTACCACAACTTTGTTGAACTACCGTAGTATTGTTTTGTTCCGACAGTTAGAGATAATATAGCCAGTGACTTCCCGAGATTTCAAGACTTCACAAATAAAATTAAAATCAAGTTTATTAAAACGCAATTTTTTAATGAGATCAATCAAAGTAATAAAACATGTGTTAATAGGTATCAAACAGTCTTTTACCCTACTTTAATAAAAATCTTTATATAAAAAATCTTCTGTGCGTGTGTATGTTATTGAACTCTTTCTAAACAGCTGGACCGATGTGTAACATTTGACATCTCACCTTAGTAATAAGCAATTTTAACATTATATTCTGAAAAAAATTGGTCAGGCATTACATCATTTTATAACTATAAAATAAATGCAGTAATTACTCAATAGAAAACATTTGACATATCAAAATGACTTTTGATAGTCAAATGACACAATATGTCACATATAATAATATTATGTCATGTTCATAATATCGATTTTAAACAAAATGGCGCGCGCTTGCGCGCTTCCCCGACTTCCTGTTACACTGTTACACATACTTCCGTCCCATTTCATGAAATCACTCCCACAAATTGTTTATATAGAAAGCAAGCGGAAAGATGTTACTCATCAAAAAAACCTCCTAAATAGCTTTATCAAATAAAATTCCTTATCGAGAATTGCTTTTGTGACACGCCTGAAATTCAAAAATAAGAATATTTTAATCACACCAGTCGTTCTAATAAAGTGTTGATTGCTTATTAGATTTGTTACACATTATAAAGCTATTTGAAAAAACCGGGCGATCGTGTGTATCGGCGCTCGAGAGCTGGCTCGTTATACGCGTGCCGGCTAATTGACAAGGAGCATATAAAATGGCGCTACAACGTAGGCAGTTTTTTTAATAGTTTGTAATGATATTATTCGGGTCAACGTCAAAATAAAATAATATGTTTAATTAACGCTAGCAGATGCGATAGATAATGGATTTCATTGTAAACAGAACCTTTAAAGTTGTAATTTTTATTAATTTCCTTATTTAAAAATAAAAATTAAAAAGAAAACAAAAAACCCGCCTGCGTAAAAAATAATAAGTAACTAAATAGAAAATCAATTGAAAAGGCCGGAACAAGATAAATATTCAATTTATGCAATATCATCATATCGATGAACATCTTACATAACACACAGTCGGAGGCACGCACAAAGTGAGAATGATTTGACTTATCATTAAATTTTATGCCTCCGACTGCATGTTATGTATGATGTTGCATAAATTAAATGTTTATCTTGTTCCGGCTTTTCAGTTGATTTTCTATCTATTTAGTTACTTGTTATTTTTTACGCAGGCGGGCTTTTAGTTTTCTTTTAATTTTTATTTAATTTATGTATTTTTAGTTAGACAAATTTCATGATATACCTTTTTGAAATCCTTGTGTTGAGCCCTCTAATTTGATACCCATAATGAAGTATTCGATAAAAAAAAAATGATTTTCACCAACTCCAATGGCGTCGCACAGCCGCCATGTTTTTTTTTAGCGTCACCTATCTAAAAACACTTGGGCAGCTAAGACGAATCTAACGATACCTCAATTATGTAATTTTAATGTTGCCCATTCAATGTTAACGCCTTTGGCTTTCAAAGTAAAAAGTGTTGAATTATTTCGGCGGGCTGGTTAGAACCACGATAGCTCAATTAGAAAAGCACCTGACCCGGTATGTCAGAAGGGTGCAGGTTCAAATCCTGCTCGTGGAAATTTTTTCAGCATTTGTGTTTTTGTAATATTATTAATAATCTACATTAAATTTAAAAAAAGATTAAAATCATATCCAAAATCTAATTTAAATTAAATAATTAGAATCACAAGACCCACACTTTATTATTAATTTAATTTCATTATTATTTTAATTTAGCTACATGTGCAATAAATAAATAACCTTCCTACCAATTGGGCACCTAAAATGTTTTCTTAGTAGTAGCCAGCGTGCGCTCACTGTTACATATATGCCATAATTTTAATATTTAGTTCTTCCCAATACGCAAAAGGTGTGCCATTATACGATCAAAAGCGCCATAACGGCCACATAAGCGGTACGCGCGCAGGTGATGTGTGGTTATTCCCCGCGGATTTTCCGCGTACTGCGCTCGCGCATGAGGGCAAGTTAACTGTTGCGCAATCGGCCGATGAACCGATTGTTGCGATAGGTCTGAAACTTACACTAGCCTAGGGCGATAGACTTCTTTGATAAGTGATAAGCATAGATATGGAATTTCTTACATCAATGTTCCACGTGAAAAGGCCTGAACCTAGTAAGCTGTCCACTTATTGACAATTTATTGGTCATGGCAGTAATGGTGAGATGGCTGATGATGTCTGCTCCCACTATCAGCTGTCAGGTTATTACGTGAAGGTCAATGCCCTGTGCATGTAACCCACCCATGTAACCCATCTAACCCACGTATGGGATAATCTATGTCAGGTGGATTTACTGCTGTTTTCCTTGATCATGCCGAGAATAGAATAGAATAAAGTGTGTGTGTGTCTTGTGATTCTAATTATATTATTCAAATTTGATTTTGGATATGATTTTGATATTGTTTTTAAATTTGACTTCAATTGTGATTTATATTTTTTTAATTTATTTTTTATTTTTTAAAGTTAGTTTTGGACCTCAGCATTCTTGGCATGTACATCGGCCAAGAACTGAATCCAAAATGCTCCATCGAGAGTGTTATTTTAACTGCTTCCCGTAAGTTGGGTATTCTCAATAGGGTGAGGCGGTTTTTCACTCCCGACTCCCGAGCAGCGCTGTTTGCTGTACAAGACTCAGGTGCGATCGAGTATGGAGTATTGTTCCCATCTATGGAACGGCTCCGCTAAATACCTCCTCGTTGCACTTGATTGACTGCAAAAGCGAGCGGCACGCATTTTTGGAGATGCTGAGGTTACAGCCTCTCTTGAGGACCTCCAACTTCTTAGAGACATTGCTTCTCTCAGTGTCTTCTACCGGAATCACTACGGAGAGTGTTCTGAAGAACTTTTTGATTTAATCCCGCCCTCTTTTTCCACTCCCGGACTACACGTGCTGGTCTTAGGAACCACCATCATACTGTACAGACAATCAGTATTCATACCAAAAAATTTGGCAAGTCGTTCCTCTGTAAGTCTATTCGGCTTTGGAATTCTTTGCCGGCGCATGCGTGCAATGCATGCATGCAAGCGGGGCGTGAAACGGCATTTATGCAGGCCGTCATGAATGGGTGCGCTTGTTACCATGCTTGTTCCACGGTGAGGAGCGCTCTTATTATTTTGGACTGCATCGGCTGCTTACCATCAGGCAGGATGTGGTCACTATGACGAGCCAATATAAAAAAACCTATAAGTTTGTAGCTATTCATTTATTGCAATAAGTCGATAGTCTTTCTAAGATAATAAATAAAATATAAATGAAAGCTTTAATTGCTATATAAGACAGAAAATAAGTTTAACTATTTACATTTAACTTTGTTGTTTTGCTATTATTAGAATACTAGCGGCCCGCCCCGGCTTCACACTGGTGTACTTTTATTTTTAAACATTTTGAGATATAAAATAATATGTTTTTTTTTATTTTGAATATAGCCTATAGCTTTCCTCAATAAATGGACACTAAAATAATTTTTCAATTCGAACCAGTAGTTCCTGAGATTAGCGCGTTCAACGTAAGCGTTCAACCAAACAAACATACTCTTCATAGTATAGATTATATTATGAGAAATGTCGTAATAAAGCAAATATTACATACATACACTAAAGATTAGCTCATTTATACACTTTAGAACTGTTGTGTTCCATTGCGACCGAGTTGCACCGACCGGGTCACGGGCTGAGGACCGGCCGGCACAGGTACAGTCACAACCATTCACATATATGCACTTTTCGACTCTTTTTTTTCCTTTAGTTGATGGCTTCGTGCGATTAGCACATTTAGCCAGTGTCAAAGTAATTTTTCTTACAAGTAATACCTAATTACAATATTTCTTTCCTGTATGATGATGATGAATGTTAATAGAAATGAGAAGTGTGAAATGATATACCCCTAACCCCTCGAGTATTCAGTAAAGATGTGGGGCTTTACTAAGTCCTCGGGTGGACTTACAGTGATTTATATTTGATAGAGTGTTTTATAACTTTAGAAAACAATAAATAGGTAATGTGAAAACGATTTGAGTATTCTTCTTATTTAAATTGTGCGTAGTGCTCTGTATTTTGTGTGACAAAATAGAAATGGCTTAAAATTGTTTATTATGTTATCTAGACTCTACCTCTATGTAGGGAGGGCCGCGTAAAGTATGAGGTAAAATGACAATTATAACAAAATTACAGTCCTATGAAGTTTACATTAAAACTACTCATTAACTTATGTGTGTCAAATACGCAGTTATCAAAAAAGCATTAATGTTCAATTGTGTCCTAATAGTCAGGGCAATTATTCTTCCCATTTTATACTCGTTGGCGAACTCAAACGATTGATTGTTTGTAGGTTTTACTTAACACAGTAATGAACGTCACGCTGTTCAGCTACAGAAGTAGTTAAGGGGCCTCATGTGAAACTTGTAGCCACGACGCCGACGTGGCTAAATTAAAAAAGGTTGTGGGGTCACCCAACTCCACACGACTTTAAAGTTTATCCTGACACCCCCTACCAACCTTACGGTTATAAAGCTAAAGGTGTCAGACATGCTTGCGCAAGCACACGCTCCTACCTCCTACCTGCCTTACGAAGAAGGCACGTAAAACCTCCCTCGGCTGCATCACCCGCCTTGGGTCCGCGCGGCGCTGTCCATCCATGGGGACCGCTCGCTCCAGCAGTGGGGACATAAATGAGCTGGTGATAATGTGGTGATAGTAATGTGGGATAAATTTCTAGCATTAGGCTTTTAAAAAAATATTATTAATATATTTTTATATCAGCTATAGCTGTCCCACTCCTGGGCAAAGGCCTCCCACACTTTTTCCACACCTTCCGGTCCCCTGCAACATCACGCCATTCCTGCATGAACCCAGCAAGGTCGTCCCGCCATCTTCGTCTTGGTCTACCTGGTCACCTTTTCGCACTATGTGGGGTCTACTCCGCTTAAAAAAAATATATATATTTTTTTTAAATTTAAGCCACAGAAAAGAAAAAATGGCTTCATATTTTTGTGTTTCTATCGTTTTAACTACGCAGGTTTCTGCTTTCTCAAAATCCCTGACACAAATGCGTGACTGTGAGATACAGGTGGGTTTCTCCAAATGTTTGCTCACGCAATGTGTAATATGTTTTTTTAAACAATACTTAGTCGTCATCGTTGTTCTAATTTGCAGTGATTTTTCGTTAATATACGATGTTATGTCCTACTTCTGCGACCACAACGTCGTCAAGCCTCAATGCATGACTAAGAAGAGACTAAGCAAGTCCTGATGCTATCACAGATACCAAAATGCTTAGAGCTTCGGTTTAATGCTCTAAGCCAAAATGGGATACTTGGGTAAAATAAAACTAAAAAAATAAGGCAGACAAACGAAAAAGGGAAACCATTAGATTTTTCATGTTACCTAGCTCTAATTCTATGCTCCAATATTTTTTTTCTAAATCTTTACAACAATAAAGCTCATTTTTAATTAATTTGGTTTAACCTTTAAACAATCAAACAATGTAAACCTTTTAACAATCAATATAAGTGATTTTATGTTGTCGATTCACGCAAAGCTAATTTTTTTAATATCTTCAATTAAAATAATCCTGAACATATTCGTTAGTGCTAATTACATTTGGATTTCAAGAGCTAATTGTTGCTGGCGTAAAAATAAAGAACATTCGAAACTTTTCATGGATTTTAGTTATACGGCACTTGATTCAACCAGTCCTTGTAGCCAAAAATGATTAAAATAATAATGATTTATATATCAGTCAGCACGTTGCAACAATATAGTTTGGTAATGTGGCAGCAAAATAAAGATACTAAAATTGATAAAGTAATATAGCATATATAATTATTAATATTAATAATTAAATTAAACGGTCAAAACGTATCTACATAATTGAAATATATTTATATTTTATTATAGCAATTAATAATTTATTCCAATAAAATTAGTAGCGTATTTTCCTCGAGTTAAAATAAAATAGAATTACATATACTAACATGAGGAAAAACAACATAGCCACAACACATAAAAGCGCACACGCATGAAATTGTATAATTTTTTATCAACTGCTAATTTTATGTCCCCACTACTGGGGCACGAGCCTTCCCTATGGATGGATAGGGAGAACGGGCCATAAACCACCACGCGGGCCCAGTGCGGATTGGTGGTTGTTAAAGACTGCTATTAATAATAAATAGATAATACTAATAATAATATTTTATTTATTAGATTCCAATATGTATACGGCTCATGGGGAAAACGTTGCCACTGATATAACGGTAGGAGTGTTCAAGGTCGAGAATCGCCCAAGATGACTATCATAAATGCTGATATAATATATGATACCTGATTTGATCCAAACCTCTCGGAGAATCTGGCAGGGCAGGGTTGTGTGATGCGTTATGCTATGCCCTCTGGTAACCCTCTGATGGTTCGATGACACGGCTTGAGGAATCCTTTAAGTTTCTTGACACCCCAAACAAGGCTGGTGACGCTGTAAAGGCCGTTTGACGCTCACAGCAAAATCTCTTAAAAAGCCCTGTCTTTTTAGATCTGAATGTTTGAATTCGCGATTTGGGAACCCTGAACCGCGAAGGGTTTTACGGTTATTATTACATAGGTCTACATAGGACTTGAATGACGTCACTGTGTTTTTGACGTTTTATAAATTCATAACGCATACACAGTAGCGGGTTTATAAATATTTATGTAAATGCTACGTTTATTTTGATTGCTACTTTTGAGCTATATTTAAACTGTCAACAACAACAAGTAAGAACAACTAAATATTGACATGTTACCGATTTAACTTTACAAATTAAATAATGAGTAGTTTTGAAATTGGTCATAAGTAGAGTAATTGGAGTAATGGATGATAAATATTTACTCAACCACAATAATAAATTTTGTGTATTTTTATGCAATAGTATTATTACAATACATATATGTTGCAGATGCATAAATCTTTAGTACTTTAAAATAATATATAATTAGCACGGCAAATGACTCCATTCTACCCAATGAATGGAAGGGAGTCCGAAGGGAGTCGAGATGCGAAGACAACTGGTGCGGCGTGAAAACAACGCAGCATCAGTCACTCTCACCATGTCGGCCCATAAGGTGCCTCTTCACGACTCTTTTGAATATATTTTTATGTTTTTATTTTTAAGTCTATTCACTATTGTGATAGCGTAAAGGTGTTAGGTAAAAAAAATATGTTACTGAATGGGAAAACGTGCATACGCTGGAATAAGCGGCCACCGCCTCCCAAGGGTTATGCCGACACTGAAGCTTTAGATCTTATGCCTTTACGTTCTGTAATGCTATTTGTAATACAATAATATATGTTTTGTATGACCCATGTTTATAAGTAAGATATTTAAGTAACTATCGTATCGCTCGGCCACGACCACAGCGGCGGCGGCTAGTGGCGTGACGCGCGGTTCGCTCTTTTTATTGTAGAAATAAATATTGTGTATTTTCTATTACAGTTGACTAAGACTTTAACGAGTTAGTTATTTACGATAGTCTTATTACAATTTTATTATTATCACAAATGTGAAGGGAATGATATAAGAAAAAATTAAAAGAAAAAAATACTTTTTAAAAACAAGCTTTTATTACTTGTTAATAAAAAAAAACTAAAAAGTTAAAAATAATTTAAACCTGATAATAAGATTTTTTTAAATAATCAAGAGAGTGTTACATTGTGATTACAAACGAAAAATAATGAAGGTGTAATATACTAAATGTTTTTTAATGTTCCATTAAAATGTAACACGCTTTTATTTATAAAAAAAATATTCTTATTATCAGGTTTAACTTATATTAAATTTTTTAGTTCTTTTTTTATTAACAAGTAATAAGAGCTTGTTTTTAAAAAGTATT
The DNA here is from genome assembly GCA_963082485.1 of Eudonia mercurella. Taxonomy (NCBI): domain Eukaryota; kingdom Metazoa; phylum Arthropoda; class Insecta; order Lepidoptera; family Crambidae; genus Eudonia; species Eudonia mercurella. The sequence continues at coordinate 124,962 of OY720029.1, forward strand.
TTTTTCTTTTAATTTTATTTTTAACTTTTTATAATTTTTGTAGGGAGATAATTTTGCATTGTCATCCGATTTACACATGCATGCAAAATTTCAGCTCAATCGGTAACTGGGAAGTGGATCAAATTTAACTTGCAAGATTTGATTAAGCACAAACTTCGGGACAGGTGAAACTAAATAAAAGCTTGTAAAAAGATGGAGAGATAAACGCCTCCTAAGTTTCTTTCCAGCTTTTCTCTTAGTTATCACCACCTTATTTTGTGTTTAGTTTTAACAAAAAATAATTGTTTGTTATTATTAAGACATTTTTATAGTTTTTGTATTCAATAAGTACTTTTTGGGACTGAAAAAACCCCTTTTCTTTAAATTTGATATGAAATAAATTCGCTTGTCGCAAGACGCTAGTGCTCACAGGGCTTACATTTAATTTAACGATTTGCTTTTATTGACTGTTGAACTAGAAATTCCCTTAGCACGTCGTGAACGCTCGTAGTACCTTACACACACACACAGCTTCGTCACCGGCTGTTTTCCTCTGGTTTCAATTGAGAGCGTGATGCTGTGTGGTGACGCGCCTCGAATCCCCGGGCGCGGGCGTGCCAGGAGGAGCCGGCACGTCTAGCACAGAATGTGTGTGGCTGGAATCCCGACCTGATTCACAGTGACGCGCGCTGACTGCGCGTGTCGGTAACTTGCGGTCTGCAGTTACAGTTTAAAGCTGGTTTAATGTCAAGGTCAAGGAGTTTATTCAATGTAGCATAAATTGGTTTAATTTCTAAACTAAATCTCGTTTTTAAAGCTACATTGCTATGACGCATTAAAATCACTCAGTATATTTACTTATTTAATTAGACGGTCTAGGCTGTCAATTAATAAAACAATATAATGACAACTCCTTAGTTGCAATAAGATAAGTTAAAATACAATATTAATATGACATAATTAACAATGTCCTTCAAATAAAAAATAATAATAATGATATTAATCAAATCAACTAATATAATCGTCCCAATTCATTTTATCAAAAATATATTATTACCTACACAAGTAAAATGTAATAAAAAAATAATTAATATATTAAAATATTTATTGTATATGTTGTATAAACAAGAAACTGCAGCGCTGATCAGTAGAGGCCATGATGAGTAAAACATGATTGATCAAATAAAAACATGATGAAGTTAATACAAGGAAAGACTTTTAAACTTATTGTTGCGCAGGTAAGTTTACCTGCCCGTTTGTTCTAATTACTTTTTGTCACTGTTCACTGAATTTCACAAATCATAACCTCTTTCTTTTGTGTGTCTTTTGAGAAATGGTGAACATGACATTACATTTGATATTAACCTCACAATGTTACTAAGCGAGCTGATAATAATCATGACTAATCGTATCAATATAAACATAAATAGAACAAAGTGGAAAGTCTACGCTTTTTTATTTTTATTAAATACTAGCTGACTCGGCGGACTTCGTACCGCTATGACAGTTTCCGTGACAACAAAACAAACAAATCGTTTTATATTGGAAAATTAAACTGTCGTTTCTAGTATTTTCCGTGACTTATTATTTATGTTTCTCACCGATTGAACCTTCCCTGAACTTCCACAAATATTTCAAAATAAAAATTAACCCAATCGGTCCAGCTGTTTTCGAGTTTAGCGACTCAAACGAACAGCAATAGATTTTTATATATATACTCGCTGACCCGGCGGACTTCGTACCGCTTTGACAGTGTCTATGACAACAAAAAAAAACAAATAGTTAATAGTTTACGCGTGAAAGGGCATCACACAAACAAACAAACTCACTTCTTTAACAATAAGTCTTTAATTATACTCTTGGGAATTTTGTACAAATTTTCATGATGATCGGTTGCATAGTATACCTACGCGTGAAAGCGTAACAAATAACAAACAAACTCACTTTCGCATATTAAGTTAGGTTACTATTAGTTAGGATAGTTAGGGTATAAACTCTGATTTAGACACACATCTACTTATAACGTACACCACTATTGTAACCCTATAAAGGCCATCCCAAACCTATCTAAACTACTCGGAGAATCTAGTAGAGTGCGGGAGCACGCTTACGCTTGCGTGATGCCATTCCCTCTAGAAACCTTCTGACGTTGTTTTGATCGTGATCAAGCAGAGTGGCTTGACAAACCCTTTAAGTTTCTCGCCGCCCCTAAAAAAGTCCGGTGACGCTGTGAAGGCCGTTTACAAAAACAAACTCTGTCTTAAAAATTTTTGAGCTTATCAGCGAAATCAATATTTTTTTATTCATATTATTCATATTCATATCTTTATTGCACTCCATAAGTTACATTGATGTTATTAATATATTGATTAGACCTTTTTTGAATAAAATCGGATTGAGTTTTCAAACATGTGTCAAAATAAAATGTTATTTAAATCCAAAGCAGTATTGATATCAACTTCGAAGCAAATCACCGCCAAAATAACTTTCTACCCCTTTTTAACCCCGTTAGGGGATGAATTGCAATAAAATACGAAACACGTCTTCCATCAATTCTGTTAAAAAAGGTTTATGCTAAATTTGAAGTAGATTGGACCAAGGAATCACATTGTCCCATACAAATTTTGCCCCCCCTTTTCACTTATTGTTTAATTGTTATTGTTTATTCTTAATTTTGTATGGTTTTGTGTTTTGTTCTGTTACTCGCTGTTTTTATTTTTATTGCATGCTGTCCACACTTTGATAGTAGTGGCACTTGATTAGTGTCGTTCTATTTTGTGTGTATTTTATTTAAAATTGCGAAGTATGTTGGCGCTCGTTTAAATAAATAAATAAATGAAATCAACATGCACTTTTGGCTAGTTTTGACTCTTATTCGATTGTATTAATTGTATGTAATTGTAAATCGCTCGCTAGCTCGTGACTGTTTTTGTACTGAGAAGAACCGGCAACAAACTCAGATCCTTTTCGTTCGTGTCAAATATTGGAAAATGCCTTCCCTATAACACTTTTAAATAAAAAAAACATATAAGTAAATTGCAAAAGAAAAAAACAATATTTTTTTTACATTAGTTAACAAATTCAACTTCTACAATATTGTTGACATAACATTAATAATTTATTGATAAAAGTTATATTAAGGCATAATTGACAAAGCATGTAGACAGGGACCAAACTACAGCCTACGTGCATGACGTATAGCATGATTCAAACTGAGCAAATTTGCGATTTGTGCGGGACGTCCCGAGTTTCAGGGGTCTGGTGACAGGTACCGATTTACCCTTGATCGGGACGCCAAACGATTTTTCACTAACCTCCTTAGTGATCGATAATTTTGACAGCAAAAATGAATTCTCCCGCGGCGGGAGAGCGCGAGCCGCTCGCGTTCTGTTGACAATTCGACCCACGAATTCGACAATCATTATATGCTGTGGCTTTAGTGCGCCCGCCCACGTCCGATAATCGGTGACCGATTATTAGTCGGTTAAAATGAAACGTTTGAAATGTTGCAACGAACACGTCCTACAAAAAGCGGGTGACAAAATCGGTACTAATAAAATCTCGGTGACACTACCTACAGTAAATCTTACTAATATGGGGTTAGAACTTAGAGCATTAAACCTTTAATGCTCTAATAAGGGTTAGAACAATAACTTATAAGTAAGGCACTATACCTACCCATTTAACAGTTACAGTGTTTCCTTTATTGTAGTTTTTTTTAATTCGTCACCTATCTATACACATAGGTACAATGACTTGTCCTGACTGATTCATCATCGCCTAGCCTAAACCGCTGAAGCTAATTAGATGAAATTTAGACTGTAGGTTAATTGAGTGACGTAACCTGCCACTAAGATAAGATTTTACGGAAATCATACCGGGGGTCAAATATGGGGTGAAAGTTTGTATGAAAGTCCGTCATTTTAGAAGTAAAATACATGAAAATTGCTATTTGGCTTTTTGAAAAGAAATAAAGAATGATGTGTTTCAAGAATTTTGTTATTTTTCTTTAGAGGAGTAAAAACGGGAAGATTTTTTTAGGTAAATTGCTATTTTTAAAGTATTATCTATAAAAATGAATAATTTAATCGATCTATAGATTTTTCGATGAAAATAAAGAGTTAACGTGTATTTGCATTTTTCAGAAAAATCTTCCCTAGAGGGGTGAAATAAGGGTGGATAGTTTGTATGGATATCTGTCATTCCTTAAATTTCGGTATTTGCCCTGGTTAGAAATTATGAAGTGTTTCAGGATTTTTGGAAAATGATCCCTTATGTAGGGGATGAAAAAACGGAACAAAATTACTTATACAGTGATCTTTATTACGTTGTTTTGTGTTAGACACCTCTTACTAATTCTAGCTCGCATGAATGTTAATTTTTTTAGAATAGAATAGAATAGAAATTATTTATTGTATAACTGTGTACAATATAGTTCTTAAATAATAAATAGTATCAACAGTTTATCCATTTCGGACGTACAATATGTTTTGTGAATAATACCTATTTATCAGCATAGTATTCGTTTAAATTATAATAGGCCTTGTGTATGAGCCATGCTCTCAAAATTTTTTTAAAAATATTACCTTCTAACTTTTTTATCTCTACCGGCAATTTATTATATATTTTAATTGCACTATTAAAGGCTCTCTTGTGGAACATTACATTATTGCTTTGTGGTACACATAGGTCAAATTTATATTTTGTGCGAATATTGTTACGGGTGGATGATTTTGTTGTGAAATATTCTTTATGGGTTTTAACAAATATCGAAATTTCTAAAATATAAATACTAGTAACAGTCAAAAATAATTCGTTTCTAAAAGTATCACGTAAAGATTCAGTATTGCACATTTTGTATATAATTCTTAAACATCTCTTTTGCATTATAAAAGTAGAATCGACATTAACTGAGTTTCCCCAGAATATTACACCATATGTTACCTGAGGATAAACATAACCGTAATAGGCAGTCTTGGCAACTTTAAGGGAGGTAATACTAGATAGCATGGATAATAAGTAACAATAACTCGAGATTTTTTTATTTATTTGTATGATGTGTGATTTCCAGTTAAGGTGGCTATCAATAAAAACACCTAGAAAATTCGTTTCAGACGCTTCCTCTATCTTTTTTCCAGAATTCTGCTCAAAGGTGATCTTTTATAATTTGTAAATTGTAAAAACTTTGTTTTTGTTAAATTAACTGATAAATTAATGTTCGATAGCCAGTGAACTGCACTCTCCAGTGTATTGTTTATTTCTTTATTAGATTCTACTAAGCTTAAATTTTTATTTGATATAAATATAGTTGCATCATCGGCGTACATAATACATAAATGTTTATTTATAAGAGGAAACTCATTGACATATACTAAAAAGAGCAAAGGGCCAAGTATACTTCCTTGTGGGACACCTAGTTTTATATCTTCGTATTCAGATATAGCATGTTCAACAGTTTTTGTTTGTCTATTGTACGTATCAATAATAGTAGCTTGTGACCGGTTTTCTAAATATGATTTTATTAGCGCTAGGGCATTTCCTCTTATTCCTATGTTTTCCATTTGTAATAATAAGATGGAATGCATTACACAATCAAAAGCTTTACTAAGATCTAAATATATACTGACACAATGTTTTTTATTATTAATGACATCCCAAACTGATTGCAAAGTTTTAAAAATTGCTAATGTAGTGTTTTTTCCTTTTTGAAAACCAAACTGATTGCAGTTAGTTTTTATAGATAAAAACATAACATCTTAATGTTGAAATGTCGTGACATGTTTAGTTGTTAGTTATGTGCCCTGCGGTTTCACCCGCGTTAATTAGCGACTGTTCCACACCTATTAGTCATAGCGTGATGTAATATAGCCTATAGCCTTCCTCAATAAATGGACTATTCAACACAAAAAGAATTTTTTAATTCGAACCAGTAGTTCCTGAGATTAGCGCGTTCAAACAAACAAACAAACAAACAAACTCTTCAGCTTTATAATATTAGTATAGATTCCCTTATGATATTTACCTTTAATAAATTTGTTTTTTATTACGAATAAACACAAGTCGTGAAGCCCACGTGAGCAAAGCCGCGAACAAAAGCTAGTTACTTATATTTGTTTTCCTCACGTGTTACTAGATATATCTATATCTTTAGGTAAAATAAGATGTAAACAGGAGACTACAGCCTGGCTTTTATTAACTACGATAAGACAGAGAATTTCGCTTACTCTTAATTAAACTTAATCTTTATATGTTGAATTTCAAAAATATAATATAAATTTCTGTGTATATTTAAATAAAATAGCTTACGACACGCTTTTAAACCCAACCGCTCTACTTACACACATTCAGCATCATCATACTCACAGAGAGGTTTTTTTCACTCTACGATGTGTTTCAATTACATATTTTTGGATTTTGTCCAACTACATATTATTTAGATGTGGTGGTGCAAGGCATGTTGTTTCTAAGTTCACGAGGTGAGACCTGGTGACTGTTCGCGGGCTACATTATGTTAAATGGACGCCATGTTGTAGAAAATGTATCAAATGAATCGTCATCATCATCATCATCAGTCTATACTAGTCCACTGCTGGACATAGGCCTCTCGTTAGGTTAAATGAATTGTATGAGATAAATAGAATTTTCTTTATAAGTATATCACTTTTACACAAATTTAGTTGGGAGCAAATTACAACTAGGAGAAAGAGTTCGCGAGACTCGACGCGAACCGTTTTATATTTAAGTATTTGATCTTCACCTTATCTGATGTTAAGTGATGATATTAGAGACTTCTGCCTGGCTGGTAGTGCGCCTGACCTGTTTTGTCCGAGGTTGCGGGTTTCAAACGTTCGTGGAAAATATTTACTGGTTTTGTAAGAACTGACTAAAAAGATCTAATGGTATTTTTCGTGTAGAATTAAGCAGTACTAGTCAGAAGCAAATATATTTGCCTTAGGTTGAAAGCTAAGAACTTATTAACGATCTTCAAAGCTGAAGGGACTTTAGCAGTAGCTAATCTTTGGGTGGGCGACCAAACTTCGAGTTGGTACAGATATCGGAATACATATGTACCTAAGTAAGGATGATTTCAGCGCCTGTCGTAAGAAAGATGACATTTGCTAACTCTTCGTACATTTCTGCGAAGTACACAGGTTGTATATGACCTGAACTCTCTATATATTATTATCTATTTATATGTAGATTACAGCTCAGTACTAGTAGGTTATACATAGATAGGGGCTTCCGCTGCAAAATAGATCTGTCTAACTGTCTGGAAGGATTAATTAATTTTGGTAAATGTTTTTGTAATTTTGTAAAATACAGTTTATCTTATCTGAAAGAAGGATAAATATAAGTAAGTAATAGGGATAAATTCCCTAATCATTAACAGGAAATATGACGGAAAAATGGAACAGCTCATTCTACGAGCAAAGTGACGTGCTACGTCGTAGCAGTGAAATTTTTAATTTAAAACGCGACACAGCACAACTCAAAGACACGTTATAATCGTAATAAATACGGCACAATAAATGTTGTAACTTGAGATCCGATTTGAATCAATTGAAATCAGAATGACAAAACATTTTTCTATTCAGTTTTGTTAAGCCAAATACAAATTCAAGTGAACTATATCAAAATATGACCTTGAAGTGAAGTCCGTATTTAAAGAGTTCGTCTTTGTAATGAAACGTGTGAGATTGTTCTAAATAAACTTATCGTACTATTAAAGTTTATCAATGGGCTCGTAACGCGAGCACGCGTTTTCCTCGCGTCCGTCGGCGGCGGCGGCGGCGTTGCGCCGAGCGTCGCATGTAAACAAACAAGAGTTACTATAAGGCGGCGTCGCGCCCGCCACGCATTCCGTCGCCGACCGCCGCGGCCGACGCACGCCGCCATGATCGACTACGCGCGCCCCTACGAGCAGAACATGTGCGACCTCTACCTCCCCCCCACGCCGCCCGCGCCCGCCCGCCTCGACGACTTCCAAGTCTTCAAGAAGGGCACCGCTTACATCTACGGGAACTACTACTCCAACACCTACGACGCCTACCAGGAACCAGAGATCGACACCGCCGTCTACCACAACCTCGTCAACTCCAGGGAGTACCGGCGCGACGACTGGAAGTACAAAGTGGTCGCCGACTGGAACGAGGACGAGACCGTCTCCTGGCTGATCGAGACCGCGCAATGCTTAGGATTCAGTGAATATGACGTGCCATTCTACAATTTCAAAGTCCACGGATCTGAGTTTAAACTGATGAAACGGGAAGAAGTGCTACAGAGAATGATAACGCCGAACGTAGACCCGATGTTGAGTCGGAGACTGGCGGACGCGGTCTTCGAGAAACTCCAGAACCGGCTAAGTGAAGAGCTGTACCGGGACAGAGAATCCTCAGTATTCAGATACGTGGAGAGTGATCCATACCAGCATCCAGACACAGTGCAGACAGTGTTAGATTTAGACTCCTTGGATCACAAGAACAGACTGTACGCGTCGGACTACAGACCGAACGACAGCAGCTTGCTGCAGGGCGCCTGCGACTCCAGCGACGACGCCGAGGACGTGTTCCGCTCGTCGGAGACCGCCTCGCCGGAGTACTACGGCAGCGACGGCAGCAAGTCCGGAGACGAGGACGACAAACGGAAATCGTTCAAGAGACCGCCCGGCAGGCCCAAGGGCAGCGGCCGGAAGATCTGCAAGCGCCCCCGGAGCGTGTCTGTGCCCGAGTTCCTGAGGAACCTGCTGCTGGACCCGCGGTACTGCCCCTCGATAATCAAGTGGGAGGACCACGGGCTAAAGAAATTCAGGTGAGCTCCATTATTTAATATTGTTAGTTTAATATTGTTGGAGCTGTAAAAAACGATGCATCGTGACTTGACCGCTCGCGTTCGCCGAGCGCATCTGGTATCTCGTTTTATATACGGCTCATACATTATTTATCACGTTGGCGACACGTGAAGGACCACTCGTCGACAATAAACTGTTTTACAACATAACCGTTGGACAATATTGTGTCGAGAACGTTTATTGTCAATCTGTATTAATCTCGAGAACTGCATAAATGGAATTTGTTAAGTTTGAATCGCTGCCAGGATTTGTTATTGTGATTACGGCGAGTCGCGTCTTTGAGCTAATAAGAGCAACATATGTATCTGTCAATCAGAATGGAACTATTTATTATCGATGAGTGATTAACTCGCAATTACGGTTCTCCTTGACTAGAAGCAGGTAGGGTATAGGTAATGTGGCGGCGAAGTGTAATGAATATGATTATGCAGCCATAACCTGTCCGTGGTGGCATCTGCGTTGCTATGTCAAATCTATTAAATATATCCTTTATGATTTTTAATAATAATACGCTTGTGTACTCTAATAAAAATATCTATCATTTGGATCGCCTCTATGGTAAGACTTACCTATATGTATAATAGGTACATAGTTTGGTTGGTGGTAGAGCTAGTTCTAATTCCTCATAACTAGTTACCATGAATTATTACCTAACTCTGTTACCATGATAATAATGTAAGTAGCATTGTTGTTTTCAGTCATTTAGAGATTGGTTAGCCACTTTCTTAGTAGTTTATGATTCCGTGTGTACAAATGCTCTTACACCTATTTTTAGATACTAATAGGTACTCTTTTTTATTTAATAGCCTTTAACAATCCACAACATAAACTTTTTTAACTATCTACATATAAGCTACAACTATTTAATTTAAAAAGCTACACACTTAAATTTATAACAAACATTTCAACATTTTTAGAACTCCAATATGCTTTGCCGAGCTAACAACAGAAACAAATAATACTGAACAAGTTTCTTTCTCTGTTTCAAATGCCTAAACAAGCTTTAAATCTTCCAGATACGTTATAGGTACCTACTTTTTGTGTTTATGTCACCAGTTCATCAATAGCAGGTCGTCTTCTTTCATGGCAAAGCATACAAGGCCATACAAACCAACTGCACTAATTAGTTACATATGCAAATTCTAAAAATATACAAGTATATTCTTGTTCTAGTACTGTAACTGCGATTTAATTTACAATTTCATATTATTGTACGAAGTGTTTGATATTGTTATATGGACACTGGACTGAAGGTCATAGTAAAGAAAACGAAATAAATTACAATTACATGGTCCGAACTGTGCAAAACATATACTATGTATGTATCACAGATAATGGATGTACTTACTCAATTTAATGAATTATGTGTATTTTGGTTAAATAATCACAATAAATTAAGATGACAATGATCCCAAAGTTTCCTGGTTAAGGTTTTTAAAAAGACGATTTTTTTTTTCTCGCGATTAAATCTCATCATCTTACGATCAGGTGACATAAACATGCACTACCAATACAATACAAATACAATACAATATACAATACAATACAATATAAGTCAAAATATACTGATATTTGAAGTTTAACTGTACTCTTATTCAATACGGCAAAATTTCTAATATCAGTATATTTTGACTTGCACCAGTATTGTATTGTTAATATACACCGTTTTGGCATTTAGTAACATCTGTCGCTTTATCATTGTTATCAAACCTGAATCACAAACATCAGTACACGAGTATATAATTTTTTTTTTTTTTTTTTTAATATTATACTGCGAGTATATAATTTACTCGTGTACCGATGTTATACTCGTAGTATAGTATAGTATTACTATAGATTTGCTATAGATTGGTAAGAATACATTTCTCACAACCCTATTTTCCTGTTAGAAAGTTATTATTTGATTAAGATTATTGCGGACTTAAAAAATATTTATTATTTGTATTATCTTATATCTTTTTGATTTATTTTTAGATCTTCACCATGCCTACGGTTTCTTGTTTCTAATTTTCAAGATATTAGAAACATGAATACAGTAATGTATAATAAAAAATAAAATATTTTCGAATCAAATGAAACACGCTCTGTTGTTTGTTCGTCCTATTATTTGTAGAAAGCTACAAATAGTAAGCATATTTTACAACACAAAGTATACAACTATTTACTATTATAAAAAAAACCGTCTTAGAAATATGTAGAGTTGCACTAAATATATATACAAAATCGTTAATTTGAATACCCTGTGTATACTCAAAGTAACGTCAGTCCATCCGTCTGTCACAATCATTTTTCTCGGAAACTATTCATTATGTAGACTGAGTACAGCATTAAAAATAAATAAGTATAAATATAATTAGTAGTTACCTAGGCCGGAGTTCGCAAATACAACAATAGTTAGTGCAAATACTTAGCTCCAAACTTTTTGTGCAGGTGTAAACATTTGATACTTTAAAACGTTTACTTTGAAAACTTATGCCTTACCAAAACAAGATACCAACATTTAATGACTTTGTGAAGGCCGTTTACATCTAACAACAAAAAAACAATAGGTTTGGGATGAGAGAAGACTGGATCGTATAAGCCAGCGAGCTTAGTTAGCTCTGTCTGTTACTTTACTATGCGGTTATCATTGAAACATAATGCAAACAGCCGATATGATTGAATTCTTATAGCAGTCTTATCAAGAGAACCTTGGCTCCACGATACAATCAGCTTCCAAGTCATCGTTTAGTCTTTTCTGTTCTGCCATTGGTCTAAACACGCAATAGTGTGGCGCACAATTCTAATAAGCTCGGCAATCATTGTTGATGGTGCTTTGTTTTCTTCGAAATGTGTTCGAGTAAGTCTGGACTTTGCGCGTTGATAGGCCAAGAAAAAATGTTGCAGTAAATCATTATTCACTCACAATTGAACATAAAACAAATATCTATACTATTATTATAAAGAGGGAACCTTTGTATTTTTGTATGTATGTATGTTTGCAACGAATAAACTCAAAAACTACTGGACCAATTTAAAAAATCTTTCACAATTAGAATGCTGCATTAGCGCTGAATAACATAGGCTATATTAAAAAAATTAAATAAAATACTAAAAACGACAATTTAATTTTCCAATACAAAATGATTTGTTTGTTTTGTTGTCATGGAAACCATTGATATATAATATTTAACTCAATGATGGAAACTGTCAAAGCGATACGAAGTCCGCCGGGGCAGCTAGTATGAGATATACTGACACAACTTCACAATCTTTTGTTACAATAACTTTTTTGAAGCGATTAATGTCGCTCCATTTCTGGCATCTATGGCTTTCTCCTTCGATAGCCCGTGTGACGTGGTTTACGGCATCAACAGAATGGCGTCCTCGCTTTATTGCAGTTAAATAGGGTGTTAATCTCGTCGGTTAGCCGTAATGACTGCTTGTTGTGTTTTTATCGCCTTAACCTTGCTTGCTTTGGCTGTGGCCTCTAACGCCACGCGACGCGAACCGGTGCGCGCGGCGGCGCTCTTAACCCAAGCCCTTAAGGTGCAATGTCGACAATCAGCGCAGCGCTTTAAAATATTTCAAAGATAACGCCACAAGTTCAAGTATACGTGCTACGTATCTGGATGGTGGGCTGTATTATAAAGTGGCAGAGTAGGTTTTCGAAATTGTTTGCACTTGTGATTTATGCAAATAATGTAGAGAACGATCATTCGTATAAGTTTATCGAATGATGGACGCCACTTTAAATTTTTGTTTTATTATGAGGATTTACAGTGAAATAAAGGATTTCATTATTTGTTTTAAATTACTTTAAAAACTATATTTATAGCATAAAATATGGCTAGTACGAGTTGGACTTGCGCAGTAAAGCGTAGTTTTTCAGTAACCTAACCTAACTATTACCTATACTTAAATTATTCATAGAATTAAAAGTACACTCAAAATATTTACGGCAGTGATAAAATAGTTTTTTATAATTTTAGGAATTAATAAACGTTAACTCTCTTGCAATCTTCTGATTTATTATCAATAAATCAAAAAATGTATTCGATACTTTAAAAAGACTTGTTTACTTGTGGGGGTTTGTAATTAGCTTTAAGATTTTAAATAGTTCAACATTTTTGTATAAATAGCTGTAAACCTTCCTTGAAAAGAATAAAATAAAAAATAAAAAATAAAAAGAATTATCACATCCTATATAGGTTTTATTACTTATGTAGACACAAACTGTCAAATTTCCACAAAACACTTTGAACTTTATGCCTTAGGCATATGTTCGAAAATGTATTGAAGAAATTTCACAGTTTTGGATAGGTCGATGTGTAGACGTTTGTTTGTTACACAAACAAAATTTTGTTGGCGTTAATAAAGACACTCAGAAAACAATTGCATATAGGATTGGTCTATATATATTATTATATATCGTGCTTCGGTCAATCAATCGTAGCTCGCCAGTACATAGCAGATACCGGTTCTATGTGTAAGTGTTCATTCTAAGAAGTAATGTTGATTGCATACCACACAATATGGGAATTAGCATGTATATACCAGTACATATTGCGCAAGCCATTTGTAACATCTTGTTCTTTTATTAACTATCGTCCTTTGTGATGCTATAATAAAAATAAATAAATCATATATTATCGTTGTAGATATTCATATGGTTGAGAAAAGGTAGAATTAATCAAAATAAGGTATCAAAATATTTGTTTACTAAAAAACGTTGAAACTAATATCAAAACTCAAAAAAAAAGATGCATATATTTTATGGGATAAAGTAACAACTGTATAATATGTAGTACCTATATGAAATTCAAGTATACCTATATACCGTAGGAACGTGGTTTAGTGCAAACTTTAGTTAAATTCTGCACATCTCACTGCCACATCGCTATCCCTGTTTGTCAACACTATCATATATTTTATATATTTGGTTTATATGTCATAGGTATCTAACTTAAATATAATAAAAAACTACTTAATGCTGGGTACCTATACGCACGTCGTAGTGTGGCTGTTGACTCTTGCCCGCGAGGATGATTAACTGCTAACCACAGAAACCTGCCAATGGAATGTATTTAATGAAACCACTAACCTACAGTACCTATGCATGACACTGTTATATAAAATAATTTTAATGAAAATCCATCAAAACACAATGTTTAATAATTTAATTGCATTTCTTGTGTACAAAATGGTAAATTAACGCGTAAAATAAACGCGAGTAGATCCGTTAAAGTGGTTTCATTTAAATAACAAATATATGTGTGGTTTTAAAATATAAAAAAATTCTAGCAAGCAGTAACATTAAGGGCATATCAAATATGAATAAAATGAATTTTGAATTTCATAATAAGAATTCTAATTAATTAGCAATGCAGTAGTAACAATTAGTCAAATACCATCATTATCGTTATCATAACTTGCTAAATTATTATTAAACTAGATAATTTTCGTAAACTAAATTCAAACAGAACGTCTTGTTAACCGGTTAATTTCGATGGTAGCACGAATTAAAAAAAACCGTGTTGTTTTGTTTGACTCGTGTGCCGGGCGCAGTGGAGTGGTCATGCAGAATCATTAGGTATGTTAGGTATATTTTTTTTCTGTTTCGTTGACTACGGCTCAAACAATCGGGTGTTTTTTTATCGCGTGCCCACGACCTCGCAGTTTTTGCTGATGATTATTGAGATTGCCTCTTGAGCCGCGATGATCAATGGCTAAAGGTCGTATGCTCGGCTGCGGCTCGTTACTCGTGACGGCTCGTGGATCTTGTTGAGACCACAAAGATGAAGGCGCTAAAGTAGTATTTTTTGCTGTTCAGCGTATAAGTATGTAGTTAAAACATACGTTGAATCCTTTACTTACTTAGACTTGTGATATGACAAACATCAAAATCACTCTTTGACTTTACTAACTGTAGCAAAAAGTTTATGAGAATTTGTGCCAAAACTGGATATAAGTCTAATTTTATTAGAAATGGTAATAAATCAGGAAATATAAAAACTTTCACTTTTGAACCTAAGTAAGTAATTACGGTAGTAAACGAGACTTCGCTGTTCAAAGTATATATTGATGAAAAACTAGATTTAGAGGTAATTAATATTAAATACGAAGAAAGTTAAAATACCTACCACTTTTTAGTTGCTATATCGAAATAAATTTTAATTAAATACTGTTTTTTCTACGTTAAATTTAACTAGTCTACATCTGGTATTTAGCTTGTAGGATGAACTTTTTCTCGTTTTTTTTAAATAGTGTTGGGATAAGGCTTATGGGGGCCGTAGCCGGAAGTAAGTCGTCCTTGAGGCTGCGTGGCAACGGAAAAGAAAAAATCTATACTAGTACGGTGCACGAAGGGCGGGGGGTGCCACCCAACTACCATGGGGAAAATATACTTAGAGAAATTATAGCGCGCCGCTCGCTTGCGATAGCGCGCGGATCTCTTCGGCCTTGCGCTGCGTCGTAGGCATTAGGGCCTGACTTATAAACTATTCGTATAAACTTGGAATAGATACTCCGTGTTTTATTTCCGTCATTGTAAATTAAAGTACAAGACGCGAAACACGGATTAAGTTATTACCTCTATACTATAAAATTCCCAATAAACAAATAAAAAATAAATAAATAACTTTTCGAAGCTCATACTTTGCGGGAGTAACTGTTTCGGGTTATTCCGGGGAAAGTGCAATACAGCCTTATTATAACTTTTTACCAGTTGAAACGATCGATTAGAGATTCTCCGTTGAACAATATGTTAAAAATGTATCCCAATATTTTTTGAATTATTGTAATTGTGTTATATTATTAAATTTCTATGAGTATCTGAACTTTGTATAACTATAAGAAATGAAAAGACGGGTCGCGATGTAAAGCTTGGTGTTGATAACTTAATTAGTTTTATTTTAATGGATTGATGTAGCGTTCGTTGAGGAATTCAAATGAAATCATACAAAATTTACAACAAACAAAGTTGAATATGTTAAAAGTTTAAGAAAACATTATTTCAAATAAGTTTCCTCATATTATACCTCATATAAGGTTATGTTTTTGTTTTCATAATAGTTAATTCTTTAAATATGTTTTTTTTCAGTAAGAGAAGGCAACATAAATAGGTATATAATAATTTCTTAATTGAATAGCTTTACGTACCTACAATAAAACACAAAAAAAAATTTAAAATCACAACTGTTTGTTGTTTTTTTTTGTCTGTTGTCTGCGGGAACGGGTGTTTTAGAAGTCGGCATCACTCTCACTTCTAGATTTCGTTCGAGCCGGGTGCCGAGAGCGGACAACTGTAAAGTTGACGATGACCGTGCTTATCAATTTGTAGCGTACAAATTCCTATAAAGCGGCGTCTATTCACCCCAGTACAAAAACAGCCCAAGAAAAAAATGCAGGCCACGTCCCGCGCCCCCCGTCGCTATGGCAACGCCCGGGCGGCTTCCAGTCACGTGTCGCGGGAACTTGTTTCCGCTTTTCGCGTTTTTCTTTTTCTCTCGTTCCACGCGCATTTTTTCTCCTCCCCCCCTCCTGGGCCGCCCCCCCGCCCTCGACAGCTCGTGTACCCGACTTAATTGCGTCTGTGAGTGTGGTCCAGAGAAATTAGAACACGTGTACTTACAGATACAGAGGGTGCACTATGTTTTTTTTTAGTTATTGTTGACAATCCTTAAATGGAACTGAAATAATTGTAATTATACTGAGGTTTTTAATCTTGTAGTCTAATATATTTAATTTAAATGCGTAGTTCTTATTAATTATATGACTAGGGCCAACAACTTTTGAACTTAATAATTGAGCACGCTTTATAATTAAGCTTATTGTCGCAATATTATTAATTAAAGTTCTTTTTATTTATCGCTGTAACATAAAAATAATAATTGAACGCGCTAGGTCAATGAGGTCAGGTGTTCCAGAGATAAGCGTAATCGTTCAGCCTTGTTGCGCGCGTCCGTGCTAATTGTTTACTAGGAGCTAAATTATTAAATAATCACTAATAAGGGCGTTCCAGTTAGAGACACATATGTTACAATTGGAACCGCTAATTAATAAACAAACTGATAGTACTCTGAACTTGGAGGTATAATTATAGATGACAACGCTGTTGACAGAGTAGACGTTAGGTCATGGGTGACACTGCTTGGCCACACGATACTCCAAAATACAGTATGAACATAAAAACGTTTGTTGGCAAAAATGCGAAGTTTTTAATAGAGGATTGTTTATACTATGAGATTTACAAAAACTCTCATAATAATTTCTCTTAAAGAAAATACACTTATATGGTATTTACTTAGCATAATGCCATGGTATGCTTCTACACGTCATTGTTGGTCTTCCATAAACGCCAGATAAATTAGCGATTGAAATGGGGTGGATTAAATATTTTTACAATGTATTTTAAATTCGTGCATACATAATATGCAATAAACATGTAGGTAGTTTATTATGTGAAAAGATAATTTATATTTTTAGTTCTCTATATGACGTACGGGTTTATATTGGAATCTATGTGGTTAATTAAACGTATTATTTGAAATCCCGTTTTCCCTATAGCTAAATTAGCGTCTATGTATTTATATTATTTATATTCATGGGCTTTCGATTATTATTACACGAGTTATTTAACATTTAATGGTTATGATAACTATGTAGAAACTAATATGATGGTAATTTTTAATGTTCCATTTATTATTTTAGATATGTAAATAGTTAAAACGCCTTTTGTTATTTTGATCAAAACGTGCTGCCTCTGTCCCGCTCCCTACTCTGCGCGGAGGCTTGCACCGAGCCCCAGTAACATTTCTTTTTCGTGAAAATCTATTTATAACTAGGGCAGCCTCGTGCCTCGTGTCGCTCCTTCATTATATACTTTCTTTTTATCCACATAAAGTGGAAAATTGCGTGTCGAGAGCTTAGCGTGGATAGGTATACATTTTTCTTTCATAGTGGCTCTATTATATTGATTAGTAGGCGCCTCCTTCCGGGGCGTCTTTTGTGCGTTATTCTTGCCATCCTTTTGTTTTTCGTAGTGTTTAGTATTTTCAATTGTTCGATTGTTGACCAACCTACATGACATCAAATGTGATTATAGAAAAATAAACCCTATTTATATTACAAAAACCATTCGTTATTACGTTTCCTTTTCTGAAATTTGTTGATTTTCATCGGGTCAATACCTACTGGGTATTTAGAAATGTGATAACATTGTTAGGTCATTATCCATTGTTCAATTTATTATAATATTTTATCAAATTTTTACCTACGTCAAACAACAAGTTTATATCTAAACTAAATTTGCAAGGCCAAATGAAAGTCTTTATATAACTATATATATTTATTTTTGTACATTATTTTTAAATACGACTTCAACCATATAAATACGAGCTATATACTGAGTGGTCATATAAGAAGACACATGATATTTAAGTACTCTGAAATTATATAATTTGTTATGGTGTTGATGTTACACTGATGCGTCGATAATTATTAGGCAAAATCACAGACATTGTTCTGATCCTATTTAAGTAGCTAAAGCACTCGTATTATGTACCACAACCACCCAGACCCGACACAATATCAAAAAGTTCGTTGGACATTGACCCGATTGAGAATCGAACCCGGGACCTCAGAGTTAGCGCCGCCGCCGCTCAAAGTCCGGCTCAAGCCACTCGACTACGGAGGTCGTCAAATTTATTAAGATAAGTTCAAAACCAAAAAGTTAAAAAATATGTTAACATAGTGATAATTTGTATACAGCAATTTAATATAATACATATTCAAATTAAACAGATTTATATTACAAATGGCTGTTGCTGATTTATGCTAATAACTTATTAGAAATTTATATTATCAACACCTAAAAACCTGCTTTGGTGGGCGGTGGAGCTGGTTAGTTAGCATATGATGCTTGTGGGAATGCTTAATCCCAGCTGTGGGACGTTTATAGGCTCATCACATCATCACCAGTTCATTCTTTACGTTACATTTGCTGGGGCACTAGCCTTCTCTACGGATGGATAGGTGGGACTGCGAATGCAGCCGGGACCAACGGTTCATATGCCTTCCGAAGCACGGAGGAGCTCGTAATAATAATTTTTGGTTACCCATCCCACTCATCAGTTTGCCAGAGAATCACTATGATACTGCTGTTGCTGTTATGTGGCAGGTGGAAATAGAAAGCAGCTAGGCAGGCAAGTGGTGTAACTACTTGACCACAGTTATCGTTATCAGGATTAGCACGAACAGTTTCTGCCAGAATGACGCGGTTCGGAAACGTTATTTCATATCGTTATCAATCAATCATCAGATCGCAGTCATTAAGTATCATATTATATTTTAACCGCCTCTGTCTAGTCTAGTGGTTAAGACTACTGGTCAAAACCCAAAGGTCTCGGGTTCGATTACCAGTGGAGGGTACTCGGTTTGATTGGTGGTAGGGCTTGTTTGTCCGTCTGGCTAGCAGCTACCATCATCTTGTCTAAATATGTCGCCATAACATCAATGTTTGTAGTATTGTTGTTCCGGCAGCTAGAGATAAGATAGCCAGTGCCTCACTAGTTGAGGATCCCGGTTGAAGTGCGCTGCCATTATTGGCCTTATCATCACCTAACATCAGGTGAGATCAAGGCTTACCCGTAAAATATAAAAAAAGAAAAATATAAGACTGAAATATTCGATCATTTACAAAATGTTTAATTAAATAACTGTTAAGTCGGTTATTGAATGTGACCTGAGTCGGTATTGCATGTAGCTCACGATTAATTAACCACAAGAGAAAATGCTTGTTTATTTACTTGTCGCTGGGCCGTCTTGAGCTCGAGTTTTCCTGTAAACTTGTCGTTACGGAAGTCTCACAACTTAAAACGACTACTTATAGTTATTTGCATTTATCTAAAAACGATTTATTATCACTTACGTGTAGATTGTTATTTTGGGTTATTTGATGATACTATTATAGACAACAACTAACCTACCTCCAATCATCAACCTACATAAAGATTACGGCTGGGAAATAAACGAATAATTTAAATTGTGTTTCATAGTTTACCAAACTTTTTAGAAACAATTAACTTTTTACCCTGTTGCTATCTTTGCAAGTGTTTGTTTATTTAGTGCAATATTTTTGCAATGCGATAATGAGCTTTCAGCATCGTCGGTTTCCAGCCTTTTTTTGTAATAATTAAGTGTTGTTACCTATGAGCAAACAAAACGTTTTCGCAAAGAACTTATTGATTATGCGAACGCGTGAGTCAGAGCCGCTCGAAAGCGAGCGGGTTACGCGTCCACATTTTGCACGATGGGTTTCCCCGCGCATATTCGCGCGCGCACACATACGGCGCCCGCGCACGCGCACACGCACTGCTCGGACTGCTATAAGGCGAAGACGACCTCGCCGAATGGCGGCCAGATGCTTTTTGTTTTGTTTGTATCACTACTAAATGGAAAAATTTTGAATACGATTTTTAAGTTTTTGTATAATTTTTTGTGTTGTTTTCAAACACAGACAAATAAGGGGCATTACATACAATATCTTTCGTAGAGACTATTAAACTTTAAAGTCGCTTTTGGTTGTCGTTTTCTAAATAAGGATAAAATTTAAAACACGGTCACGGTCAACATTACGAGAAAACTGTTTACTTATTCACTATTATAATGACATAACAGGTTGGATCTAAAAGTTTAACGAACTCATAGCATTAGGCACTTTTCCTTATTCCGATACGAGCAAACGTTAATGTCTCTAGAGACGGCAACAAAAGAAGATGTTTTCCACACCGCACTACGTAGAACACATGTGATTTAAACACAAAAACGTTTAATAATGTTCTCATGTTGCAAAAACGATATCTGTTTAGATTGCTTAAGATTTTGCATAAATACCTAGTTGTTTCAATCATCTGATCGTCAGTTGTTAGTTGAATAACTGGAATTTGTTCCGATCGCGTCGGTGCAGCGGCGGCGCGGCGCCGGCGTCGTCAATTTACTTTTCATCAGGTGCCCGTTTGAGCCGCGTCGAGGAATGCAAGCGCTCTCTAGAAAACCAACAAAAAAAAGGTGTCGTAGCATGCGTGCTACAGCTATTGCTACGGAGCTTTCACACTGGCCGTGGCTTGCGGTTGTGAAAACGAGACGCGTGTAGCGGCGTATATATCCAATATTCTATAGAATGCTTATATTTATATGCTTAATTTAATGCTTATAAAACAGTATGAAATTTAATTTATTCCATACTTTGCCTAGCCATTTTGAACAATACCAAGTGTTTAGCCGGCAATGTGTTAAATACGCGATTGGTGGGATGGCGGGAGGATGCGGGGCTAGCTATGGGTCTTAGAGGAGGTTGCGTGGAGCCAACGAAGCCAAGCGAGCGAAGCAAGTGTGTCGCGGCAGCGGCCGTCGAAGCGCCGAAGTGCGGATCAAAATGTTCTTATTGCGGTTGCCAGCTGTGAAAACAATTATCTATTAATTTTTAAATTGTATCACCGTAGAGTATTTTAGATAGAATTAAAAACAGTTTCAGCTTTTTAATTAATTGTAAGAAGGTTTTTAGCAATTATTCAACAATACGTAATGCGGAAGTAACATTTTCCATATTAGTTATTGATAAACAACAATTCTCTTTTAACCTTCTTACTGTTGGAAGAACGTTTAAATTAGCTTATTTAGCATAATTTAATTAAATTCAAATTGATTTGCCCTAAAAATAATTAAGGACATTAATTGATAAACTTTTTGACTTCTGTTTTAAGTTAAAGGCATTGGTGTAATAAATTAATAATGTTATTGAAAACTTGAAAACTTTTGAGATTTTTAAACTTTTTGTTTGAACGAGATTTTGATTTGAATAACAAAAAACATTTCCATTATTTATATATTATATTTGAAACTCATATTTTTTGTATATTTTAAAGTGTTTCGGAGAATTTTCAAAGTAACACTAAAATCTCACGTAAAGCTAATGAATTTTGCATCATTTTGCTCGAAGTTATCTATCTCACGAACACCTCTCAGATAAGCAATAACGGCACCGCTCGCATTCTAGATCGCTCGCTACTCTATACAAAAAGCTATTTTTTTTGTTTCTTGGCTAATATGCACATTATCGTTCGTTTCGCAGACATGAATAAGCTTAATTTAAAAATTAAATATGATTCTTAATGATAAAGTGTAATTTAAAAGGTGACAAAGATTAATGTTTTCTTTGATATTTTGAAAGCGATAAACTTGTTGCGTCCACGCAACGCGTGCGTATCAGTTCGGGGATTATGCAAACTGTTTTTGATTTCTTTTTCATTCTCGTCGCGACACTACAAAGCCTTAATAATATGGTTTATGGTGTGGCTACGACTCATCATGCGACTTTAATGTTATTATTAAGGTAGTCATGTTGTACGTAAAAGTCTGTTCAAACTTTTTCCTCTTACGGCAAGCATGACGATAAAATTACAAATAAAAACAGTTTTTGATTCTTGAAATTAATAATGAAAAAGGAACTATGAACAATTTAAATTTTTGAATTATTTACATTCAGTATACTATAATTTAATTTTAGTTTCATAAATAGTCACCGGTGCGTTCGAATACGAGCGCTCGCAATTAATATTCTCTCTTGAATCTCTGCAATTGCGTAGAGATATTGCGTCACTCAGCGTGTTTTATAGCTTATACCATGGCGAGTGCTCTGAAGAACTCTTTGACCTCATCATGAAATTTGGTGACTCGTTTCTTTGTCGCACCTCCAAAACATGGAATATTTTGCCAGCACACGTTTTCCTTCCTTCCTATGATATGGGGTCCTTCAAACGAGGCGTGAAGAGGCACCTTGTGGGCCGGCAGAGTGAGGGTAACTGATGCTACGTTGTTTTCACGCTGCACCAGTTGTCGTCGCATCTGGATTCCATGTTCACTTTACATCAGATAAAATGGAGTCATTTGCCGTGCTATGTATAAAAAAAATAAAAAAATAAAAGAAGTGATAATTGTCACTGATTCACAATCGCACCCCTACAGGCTGTTTGCCACTTCCAGAAGTTTTTCATAAAGATGGCTTCTCTTCGAACTTCCGTGATTTTCTCGATACACAAACGTACCTGAGGCGAAGTTAAGTAACTATGATGTTTAATGAATTTCATTGTGTGTTATTTAAAAGTCCGTAACCGATGCGCATGTTCGGTGAACTTTTCGCATTAATTTTTTATTTAATGGCCGCCGCCTCGTGCTCCGGAATTTGTTCAGTTTAAGGATTCATGAGCTGAAACTTTGTTTGTTCTAAACTTTCCGTGTTCCTCTTTCGATGATGTTAATGAAGTCGTTATCAATTTTATACAATTAACTTTACTTTTAATAGTGTTATTTTAGTTATTTTTACCTAATTGATAACCATAGAGAGTATTTTAGTCGTTAGATTAGAAAAATGTTTTCCAACGACTTACAAAATCGGCCGGTCATTGGATGGGTGACCAAAAATTGATAAATTTTTATATCGAGCTCCTCCGTGCTTCGGAAGGCACGTAAAGCCGTTGGTCCCGGCTGTATTAGCAGTCGTAAAAACTACCAATCCGCACTGGACCCGCGTGGCCCAGTGCGGATTGGTAGTTTTTCCGACTGCTAATACAGCCATATGACCATATGACATATGACCTGTTCTCCCTATCCATAAATGAGTTGATGATGATGATGATGATGATAGTGTGGTTGCCAATGGCAACATCGCGGATACGTTTACTTTACCTACGGGCACGAGACTGCATGCAATCTCGCGTCGCACCAACAAAAAAAAGCGGCACTCGCCGCCGCCGGTGTAACACGCCTTTACCACAAAATAAGGAGACTACAGAAGGTAAGCACGCATCTCTATGCTAAAGTGAGACTGCTTAAGTGCCTCTGAGAGGATCTCTTCTCACAGGCACGGAATCTTGCACCATCTCAAACCCGTCCGAGCGCAGATGTTGCGAGATTCTGTGCTGAGAGAGGTTGTCTATGTGTCCGTTGCTCTCGCACGGTATGTATTAAGCTTGCCTTCTGCAATCTGCTTATTTTGTGCCTTTACTCTACGCGCCAAGATATAAATACCGTATCATAGCAATTAGTGTGCTATCGCGCCCGCGCCGGTACGTTAGAGTGGGACAGACTGAGGAAAACTGCGCATAGTGTGCGCACACAGACGCGCGCTGTAGCGACGGCGGCGGCCGCTGTGACGTGGTGTGACGAATTTTTAAGCGGTTCTTGATATTTCGCGCGATTTTTAATTGACGTTAATTGGGTGGTTTTCGTAGAAAATGTAATTTAACTAATTGTAACTATTGTTATGACTTAATAATATGTTCTGATGGGCATGACTCATTTTTTTTCTTAGAGAAAGCTACAAACTGTGGACATTTAATTTTATATCTTAGGTAAAACGATGCATGGGAGTAATATTTTTCGTCATATCAAACATTTTGAGAATTGAACTACCGATGAAATTACATAATAATTTATGAGTCGTCATAGTTAAAGTGTAACAAGATGTAACGTGATTTGATTTGGCGTAGTGAACCCCTTTCACCACAGGTGTATGTAGACGTATACAGTTGAGGTAGGTCTTACAATTTTGTGTTTTAAAAATATGTATTTTGTACCTTACCTTTTTATAGTAACTAGTGGTCGCCCAGTGGTCGAAATTCGACCGTAATTTTATTAAGGCTGCACGGATTGTATCCTAAGCAACGACAAATTAAAAAAGATAGAATGTGGGTTTGGACATGAAGCTGTACATATACAGCTTCATGAGTTTGGATTGGCATTGACAGATGTCGGTCGCATTAAAGACAAACAATACGTGTGTGTCAAATACATATGCGTGTGTGTCAAATACATGGTAGTATGGTTAATGTTGTTTTTGTTGTTTTTAATTTATTTTTTATGCATAATTAAAAAAAATTAACCTTCGGATAACCTTCTCTATACAAACTATAAGTGTGCGAAATTTCATACTCCTCCGTCCGCGCAATTTTCGTAAAAACGGGTACAAAGTTTTTGCTTCACGTATTAATATATAGATAAAGAAAATTAGACTTCTTTTAGTGACGACTTCCACAAATGTAATTAATTAATTATACAATGTAATTTGTTTAACAACGATACTCAATTTGGTTCTGAAGATGTAAGCAGATAAGGGTGTGTGTGACAAGCCACTCCCTTCGCATGAAGCCAGTTTAACTTATGTTGTAAAGAAAACTACATGAGATTTAGTTACATGGGACTTATGTAATTAATTTCAGTTGTCAATGTTTCTGGTTTAAAAATGAAAAGACATTTTTCTTGGATTTGGAGTTTTGATTGGTTTACCAATTAGTTTTTAAGTGCATGCATCATTGCTACAAAACGATTATTGATTGGATATAGCGGTATAGGCCTAAATTCTGGGTTCGTGGGTTAGGCCCCCGGTGTGTGACGCCCCCGTGGTGGAGGCACCCGATTTCGTTTTAGTGCGATAAAATTTATTATTTTAATATTTTTATCAAAAGTACAGTCAGATAGCAAAGTTTTTATAAAATTTTTATAAAAATGTTTATAAGTCTATACAAATAAGATACTTTTGCGTTCCTTAGGTATTTCACAGACATATAATTCATGCATTGTATTTATCTACCCCTCAGTTCATCATCATCATTCTTATTACCGTTTCTAATGTCTTGAAAGCCTGTAAATGTTACAAGTAGCAGCAGTATCTATAGGCTACTTTGTTAAAAAAAATTAGGTACACAAAACAAATTGTAGTCATAATTACTAACAAATATTATAGTGCACGATAATGAACAGGGCTACAATTCACAAGCTTTGTTCTCTAAAGTAAAGGCTGTCGCCCGACGATGCGTTTGGTTGTCAAACCGCGCGCGTCGCTTCGTTGCAGCGAATCTGCGCGCTCGTCACAGACGCGCAACAAAAACCACCTGACGCACGCCCTCATTTCGCGTTGAATCAATTAAAATACTAAGTTTGTTTTTGTTGCGCATTTTGAGCGTATTTTATACGCAGTCGGCGGCGGTATATAAGTTTCGGTTCTGTACGTTGTTTTAGCTGAAGTTAGATAAATGGTTCAATTGATTATACCCTCTACTCGAAATGAAAATCACTTCACATAGTAGCTGCTTTCTAATATCAAATAAATAAAAGTAAAATAAAAAAAAAATGTGTTAAATTTATAACTAACACCTCTAGGTATACAGGATGTTTGGTAATATGTATATATTCCCGAAACGTATCCACGTTAACATGTTTATATAATACTATACAAACGTCAGAAAATTGAAATGTAAAAAAAAAATTCAACTCTCCAGACAAAATGACCCATCAGCTGATCGAGTTAGTATGGAAAGTTGAACTTTTTTTTTACAATTTCCATTTTCTGACCTTGGCATAGTGTTATATAGACGTGTTAACATGGGTACGTTACGGGAATATATACATATTACCAATCATCCTGTATAACTATTTCGAATTGAATTAACTGTAATATGGTCGTATATTACTTATAAATATTAAAGATATTACACAACAAGTTTTAATATTTTTAAATAGCTAAAAGGGAGGAAAAATGGCACTTTACTATATCGAGTATATTTTCAATTTAAATAATTTTCTTTGTAATTTCTTATTAGCAACACAACTAACTGACCTCTGCAAAACAGGAAGACTGCGTACATGACGAAAGGTTTAACTAGGTTTTGTTTCCTCGAAATCATTTTACTCTGTTCGCCGTAGTTGTGGCCACACACTCCCATCTCCATCACTCACCCTGTATGTCTATATAAAAAGATCGTAACAGAAAATAAGCTTATTGGCTTCAGCTAAATGGACAGACGACATAAAATCTGAGTGTGTGGTTTTGCATAACGTAGAGTAGGCGGTTTCCTTAATGAATTCCACAGTCGTAATGACATCGGATATGGGGCTCATCGTTGGAGTATTGGCCATGACCCGTATACGACATGAGACATGAGAAATAATAACTTTACTTTTAATACGAAAGTGAGAAATCTTAAATGATTTTAACGTGAGATTATTTGGATAACCTTAAATTGCTTAGGATACCGACAATAATTAATAGTTCGCTTTTTTGATAGCAGTTTGTAGTTTTAGTAACATAGTTTGCTTTAATCAATTTATTTAATTATAGATCTATTCATTTTTCGTCATTCGTCATAACGTAACAATAGTTATCTAAGAAGTTATTCGGAGTTCTTGGTAGAAAAGTTAAAAGTCCAAATTGCAGTAGGTACTATTTCATTTTCAGTGGTTTGCCATAAAAATGTATATTACTGATGGATCATGCGTGGGTGCGAGTGAACGATTACAAACGGCGTAAAGTTACATTTAAATTTTAAGAGGAAACGTTTATATTAAAAAATAAGTAACTTGCAATTTTTTAGTAACGTTAAAGCATTAACTTTTTATATCTATCTTCTAGTTTCTATAATACACTTAATGTATCTTGTTACGAAATAAAAAAACTATATCTTTGGAAAACCTGTCGCATTATAGTGACGTCTTTCGTGCATCGTGCTCCGTGAGACAAGTGGTACCGCGAAAGCAGTAAAAAAATATCACAACAACTTGACTTGCGTCGTGTTCGTTCAGAATTCCGGGAACGTATTTTTTATACTCAGTCTGAAATTAAAACAGTCTCAAAATTTTCGGTTGAATGACGTTACGGAGCTAATTTTAATCTTAATCCACGAGTAGTAAAGTTTATTTTCCAGTTGAGCTTGTTAAGTTTCTGGTGCCAAATTCGTAGTAGGCTGAACTCAGACAATGTGTGTCACAACATTTCGACATGCAAATGTTGTTATCAAAACAATTCGTAAACTGTTGATAGTGGTGACATTGACACAAAATATTTTTGTATAATCGCTTTTATGACCTAATTATAGTCTAAAATAATAAAATAATAATAATAAAAAAATTAAATTAAATAATAATTTTTTAAGGGTTTTAGTTTTAGGTTCATTGTTCTTTCAAATAATTCTAAATAAACTATTAGTAACATTTCAGAGAAATGTCATGTGTGACAATTTTGTCCACAGATTATGTATAGATTTTGTCAATGTCAGTTTAAATAATCAATCATCATCATCATCAGCATACATACTCCATTGCTGGACATAGGCCTCTCCAAGAATAATATATATTTTTTTTAAATAATTGATTAAATAGACACAAAACCTATAGAAAAGTTACCTGAGTTGTAGTTTGAATAGCTAAGTAAAGAAAAATTTTTAGTAAATTATCAAGGATCCCATTATTTTTCTTTGTCAACGACTGATAAAACAGCAATATTGCAGTGACTGATAATGAGCAAGTCATATTGTGTTACACACAGCAAAGATAAGTGGTCTTAAGGGTACACCTTTCCGATCCCCGCGGGGAGTCCCTCTTTACAGACTTCACACGATTACCACAAACGTGCGTAGTGTCAAACGGTTGGTGCATCGCAACCCAAGAACGCCACAGATATTTGCATAATTATTATCTTCTAGACGCGGACATTACACACTGAAATAAACTCGCGTTTACTTTGTATACCGTATGACTCTGACTTACAGTCCAGACATTGATTCAGGATTTTAATATCTGCATTGTTATTAGGTAGATACTGACAGACAGGTTCGATAATAGCATTAACAACTAAATCCTTTTTTGTAGGTGGTCGCTGACGCTTTTCTTTTACAAAATTAGCTTGTTCGTAAGAAGAAAAACACATACTTATCACTTTTTCTTTCAAATATTGTACTCTTTTGCGGTGACGAAGGACTGAGAATGCGCTTGTATAATAAAATAAATAATAAAATAAAATCATTTATTTCGGACAAGGTCCATATAGTGTTAGTAACAATAATCTTATAAGCTATGTTAGTACAAAAAATTATTAAACGTAATTTTACTGTCTTTGGCGAGCTGGACGCGAGTCCAGTGCTGCATTATAGCACTGTCTACGTCCAGTCTCGCCGCGACAGTCTTCAGGAGGCTGTTGGTGCTGCCACGCACACGCCGCATCAGGGATGCAATGCGCTTTCTGATGATAGCGGAGAGGCTATCAACCTCTGCTGTAGCTAGCATTCCTGACGCGCTGCAGTGTCGTGGCAGCCCCATCAGCCCCCTGAACGCATTATGGTACTGGGTACGTAGGGCCCTGTACGCTCCTTGGGTGTAGTTTGTCCACAAGCTGCAAGTGTACAGGGTTTGGCAATATGCTTTGAAGAGTGCAATTTTTACACTCTTCGTGCAACGCGCAAACCTCCGGGAAAGCATGTTAGCCCTAACGCACAGCGCCCTACGTTGCCTTTCTAAGTCAAGGTCATCCTTTAATGACTCGGTGACCCAATGTCCCAGGTACTTAAAGCTCTGTACTTGTCTAAGAGGAGTGCCATTGAGCTTTACAGGAGGAACTTTATAGGTTTTACTCTTAGCTTTAAAAACCAGCAACTCACTTTTAGCGCAGTTGTACCTGAGACCGTGGGTCAGCGCATATCTCTCACCGATACCAAGTATTCTGTTTAGCGCACTGACTGACTGATAATAAAAGTATAATTACTAGAGACAGAAAATACTTAAATAAAAGTAGTATAATAATTTTGAAATACAAACCATTTTAAAGTAAAGTATAGATAATTTTTCAAAAGCTTTATGTTGTTAAGCCTGCCGAAGCACACACGCAGCCAAGACTTGATGCAATAAAATCATAAATATATTAATCGGCTTAAAAATATGCAAAATGACGCGCGGTTAACATTCTGGTGGCCCAGCGCGTGAACTGGTTTGGCCGAGGCTGCGGCAGGTTCGGAGCCTGCGTGACGTCATTGCGCCGCGTCCAACGATACAGAGAAACACCTCCGAAACATGAATATGCAGTGTGTTCAAACACCAACATGTTTCGAAATCGTTTGTAAGTTTCGCACATATGGGACAAAACACTGCGGAAATCTTTTGAGCTAAAACACTCTATGCGCAAATGAAAATACAGTTTTTTTTATTATTAAAATTTTCGTATTTATTTTATTTATTTATTTATTGTGCAGTCAACAAAAACATGTACCACCAAACAAACATTTTCACAATGCCATATAGTTACAATGTACATAGTTACAACATACAATTTTACCCGATTTTTGTTTTTCTAGTCAAATTTTATATTGTAATGCAGTGCCTACAGTATTTTTCATACTTGTCTTTTCTTATTGTTTATAATTCACAGACACCAAAATATATAGGTATAAGAGAAAAAAGAAATTTGCTTGTAAAACTGTTATTATCTAGTTCTTACATATTAAGTGTAATACTACTACACTATTTTATTAATTTTTTACTATTCTTACTCATAGACAAAGTGTTGAAAAAATTCCACGAGCGGGATTCGAACCAGCACTCGATGACATGCCGGGTCAGGTGCACTGCATCAACTATGCTATCGTGGCTCAATCCAACTCGCCAAAATTAATCAACACTATCTTATTTTTACTTTATAAGCCATAATACTTTATAAAGGTATGTAATTTGTTCGCAACAATTGTTCATCAATCATGTTCTTACTCGGTTTAAAGATACGGCTGATAAACGTCACACATGTTCATCATCTCAGCCAAAAGACGTCCAATAGTTGCCATGCAAAAATAAAAACTTCTCAATAATATTATGATGCTTAGTATAATACAACATCATATAGGAGCCCCTTTAATGTTTTTTGGGCCGCGGACCTCACGAAGCGTGCAGGCAAACGGGTTCGAGTGACGTCACTGACTTGCCACACGGACAGACAATTCGTATCTCATAATAAACATGTCTACTAAACTTGTATTTAATAAAATACAAGTCTAGTTTTTAGTAAACAAATTAAAAAAAAACATTTCAAATTATATGAATAATATAGTGGCTACTCTATATTTTGTTAGGTTACTTATAAACCACAGACTACACCTCTATCTCAGTTGGGAAGAAAAGTTAAGTCAAAGTTAAAATTAGTGTTTTCTGTAATTGGTCCGTAAAGAACTAAAAGCTTAAAAAAAATGATTACTAAATTTAATTTGACCGTCAATTAAGGTTTCGTAAACTTACCCAAAATGTATAAAAAAACTTAAAACATATACCTACATACCTAACGACCTTCAAAGCGTCAGTGGAAGTGCAAAGAACGACGCCATTTCACAAGTGGGGGTTCGATCCTCGCACAAACAGGTTTCGGCTTCGGCGGCCATTAAAAAAAACACCACTGAACAACATACCAATTTATATAATTCGGTTTTCTGATTCTGCATTGTCAGAACACAGTCGTGAGGAGGTTTGTTTTGATCAAAACGAGAAACTTCCTTAGTATGTTGCCTAATATACTAATTGTTAATAAATCTGTGCAAGAAACGTAAGTATACGAATTGCGATTACAAACAAAAAGAGATCTTGATGAACGTTTAAAGACGTAGCTGGTAGCAGACGGGTCAGGCTCTGTGGTATTAGAAGCAAATATCCAGCAGTGGACGTATGTAAACGGATTTTGATAAAAAAAATATTATGTACTATGTTTTCAGCAACAAATACTTCGTAGTAATAATAATAATAATAAATATTTATTCGGCTTTTAAACACAGGAACACAGGAAAGAACAATAAAAAAGTAATACATAAAAGTTAAAAATAAGCATAAAATTAACCCAACAAAGGTGAAGGTGATAGTGTATTGTGCAGCAATACATCTAATATGTACACGTTTTCAAATAAAACCGATGCGGTTTATAAACGTGACCCATCCTAGTGAATATAGGTTTAATCGATAAAGACTTACAACACCTAGCCATGCACCTAACCTTCTGAATTGTATCAGCTCGTAAATTATTTCAGTGTATAAAACCGATCCGCTCGCCCCGACCTTACCGCGTTGCTGTATTATTTGCGTTTATGGCGGCCTCATCATTGGATTTAATTACTGCCATTGAAGTCTCCGGCGACGGAGAATTATGACAATTAAACTACAACTAGTTTTAAAAGTTGGTGGTTTTCTTTGAAACGCCTGCAACGCGGTATTCAAATACCTACAAAGTCCAAAAATTTGATTCTGATACAAATAAACTTAAAAAAGGATTTTCTGAATCGTTTAAATTTTTTTGTCTACTATCCATTTGGGGCGTTTATTTTTTAGCTGTGGAGAAGAAGCATTTAAAGAAGTAACGACATTTATTAGAATGAGTATAGAAGTTGTGTTTGATGTCCTAACGTTGTTACCCAAATCTTGGACCACATAAACACAATTCACCATCGTTACTTATCTAAAACTTTTCTGAATCTAGGCAAAAGAGATATAGAAACATGATCTATCGCAGCGTTGACTTGTTACTGATATATAAACAAGTGATGGTTATCGAAGTCTTTTCTCGGGTTATCACATTAAACATTCGTTAATAAGGCAACACAAAGGATACGTCCACAAACAAAACTCGGCATGTACTGCACCGCATCATTAATCAAAGTTTTGACAAGGCCTATGTGCCTAGGCGGCGGGAATCCCAGGTCTTCTGTCAAATGCCTGTTGAATACAAACGATGTGGCCGACCTGGGATGAGAAGGCGGACCGCGCACACGCTCGCGGCATAGGAACGGCTGCATTACCAAGCTCCTCTACGTCAGTCGTTTATATACGACTAGCTGTCACAGCATTAAATCAAATCTTCTTTTTGTTTTCATAAACAGTCTTGACTTTTATCAGTAGGTACTGTATGACGATGTAAAAACTGTACCTGATGTGAATTGTTGGTGCACTTTATATTTTGTGATGAAAAAGTCTTTATGATTTCATTATGAGGACATTTTCCAATACGTCACGCTGTAAAAAAGAAAGAAAAGAAACGGCCTTTCTAAACTTGACGGTTCTTCTAAGTCAGAGTACACGGTTTCTCGCCCTGTAGAAAAAAAAACCGTTGGCGCAGTTACATTTATAAGAGCTAACTTTTGTAGCCTTAACTAAATGAAATGAAATTTAAATTTAAAGTCTACCAGATGAGCTGAACGAAGCTTGTAATTTATGTGTTTGTTATTAAATAATGTTAACGTGAAATTAACTTGATTCTAATGTTTAATGCGCTCCAAGACTACTGGTCGGTGTGGTTAATAGAATATTAATGAAGGCCGCATCAACTGCCGTTAGTTGGTGACGTCACACTGATATTGTTAAAGCTGTTTCCATTTGGTTTACCCGAACTCAACGTTTTGTTACTGATCGTTAAAAGTAACAGCCTGCATACTGTCCCACTGTTGAGCAAAGGTCTCCACCATTGAGATCAAGCCATCGCTACAATTGATGTGTATTGGTTTAATCACAACACGTTGGTGATTACAAACCCAGGCTATGCATAGAAATCTGAAGCACACTTGCCCGTTTTAGGACTTGAATTTAGGACCTGCGGATATCGGGCCGAGCACTCTGCCACTACGCCACCGAGACTTTAAAATAAAACTAAAAGCACAGATCTAATTAAATCAAATCAAATCAAATTCTTTATTGCTAACTAAGTGTATAACACGTTGTACATTTATGAAGGAACTTAAAAACTTAGTCGCCCTTTTCGGACACGGCAAATTTATAGAGAGCTCCCTAGTAGTATTTTCTAGTAGTAAGTATTCCCGAGTATTATTTTTTTATAAAGCTATGAATAATATCTTAAGTCTAAAAGTTAAAAAAATAAATAAAACAATAACAAAATAAAGTAAAATCATCATCTCAGCCAAAAGACGTCCACTGCTGGACAAAGGCCTCCCCCAAGGATCTCCACAACGACCGGTTTTGTGCTGCTCGCATCCTGCGGCTTCCTGCGACCTTCACCAGATCAAAAAAAAAAAAATAATTAAATTAAATTAAACAATTCAATAATTATATAATTAAATAATCGCATGTCTAGACTATTTATTAAATTATAACTTATAACTAAAACGAAAATAGATAGCTTTATTTTCTAGTTATACGTATAGCATATACGGTGTCATCTAAAGCTTAACCTGACCACGACGACCTTATCCTCAAAGTCGACTCATAAAACTGCGAAACTCACCTTACATTGAAAAACAACGTCAGAGATACTAAACATGGCGTTACTGATCATATCGGACGTTAAAAAGATATTAAAATCAATAAGGTTATACGGTTTATTGGTTTTCATAGCAATTATCATTTGTTGCGTTGATTAATTTCTAATTACTTTTAATGAAAACATACATACCTATGTAATCACGTCCTTCTCCCAAAAGGGTTAGTCGGCATCAAAATCACCTATTTAGAGTAATATCCCCGTTTGTGACCTCGACGCCACCTTTAGCATATTTAAAGTAAGGCAGCGAACAATATGTTGCTCGCCTGATTTGCGAGCATCTTGGCACCCTTGACCCTTAGTCGACGCCGACGACGTGCAGTTAGGCAGGAAGTTAGGCAACTGATGCATTCTTTGGAATCCTTGCTCCTAAAACTTGCTTTGCAAGAAGATGAGTATCTTTTACTTAAAGTGCTTAATTGTGTTCTTAATTGGTATCACGTACATCTATCCTTGACCTAACTGTCATCCAAGGTGATCAAGCACAATGTTTAGTTTCCATCTTTTTCTTCTATCTATATATATATATATATAAAATTCTTGTGTTACATGTTAGTTGCCATACTCCTCCGAAACGGCTCGATCGATTTTATGAAATTTTATATGTAAGTATATTCGGTAGGTCTGACAATCGGTCGTAATCTATTTTTTATACCCCTAAGTGATAAGGGTGGTCCACCCGAATTTTTTGTTTAATTTTCCAATATAAAATGTTTCTAGCTGTGAAACATACGATTTGTTGGTTTTATTGTCATAGAAAGGATTTGTTTGTATTGTTGACATAGAAACTGTCAAAGCAATACGAAGTCCGCCGGGACTAGCTGAGTTTTCTATACTTAATATTACTCGTATAAAGAGGAAAGCTTTGTATTTTTGTATGAATGTATGTATGTTAGCAACGAATAAACTCAAAAACTACTGGACCGATTTAAAAAATTATTTCACCATTAGAATGCTACATTAGCGCTGAGCAACATAGGATAATATATTTAAAAAAAAGAAATGCGGTACGAAGTCCGACGGGTAAGCGAGTCTTTATATAATTTCGCATAACTATCAGTATAACATACAATAACAATAACATGTCAATTTACTTTGAGTAAAGCATTTTTTTAAATTTTTTCATCGTTAGTTGTTGTAGACACAAAACTTCTCTCATGTTTACATAACCTCTTTAACTTAATACCTTCTTAAATAATTTCTCCGCGTCATAATAGGTCTCGAAAATCACCTGACCATATATCAGTATGTCTCATTGAAAAACCAGAACAGTTATCCTTGCAACAATACACTTGCACCTGATCCAAATGTCAGGTGTTACAATTTCACCCTTCTCGGATTCGGGGCACGTAAAGCCAGATCCTTGGCCTGCTGATGCTTCGATACAAGGCAAGGCCACAGGCCGGCCTCGCGCATACGCACCAAGCATCCAAATTCGTGAATCACGCAGGGAAGGTTAATGATCGACGAGACACACATGACAATACCAACGAAAGGTTAAGCATTGTGCCTCACATACATATTTGGAATGTTTGCGCAGCTACAGTGCACTTGTCATTGTTGAATCACAAAATATCCAGGTTTGTTTTACAACCCATGCCTGAGTAAATAGAAAAGACCAGAAAGTCATAAAAAATATTTAAGAACTTCATATGGTAGTTGCACATTGACGTAGTACTATAAATTGTAAGGAATCATGTCAGCTTATAACCAAATTCGGTGTAACCCGATGAAAATGGTAGAAGTTAGCGGTGTGTCAATGCTACTATAATCACTTTTGTCGTACTCAAGTCCTAAGATGAATTGTGTTTAAGTCTTAATACCATAAATAGTGATATTATAAATAAATCCATGGTAGAGCGTACGTAAATCAATTACTATGAACAACAAACTCGATTTGTTTGTATCGTAGCAATTACGGGGCTCATGGATACAAGGCCGCATTAAGCTGACGTCGTTGTCAGTACACAAGCGACAATAACAGTTATCGCTAGAAGTATTGCTTTCATAAATGTCGCGACAATTATATAATCAGATCAGTCGGAAACATTATTATTGGCACGAATCCGCCGAAGGTCCGCTGAGGCAATCGATCAGGATGCCCAATGGCCGACGTAAAAAAGGCAATTATTACAAATGAGGCTTTAGAAAAAATGGACGCAGACACGCTACGTACCGTCAATGCCATTGCCAGCGGCTGGCGTTTTTATGGTCATCGATAACGCAGCAAGCTTGTTTCACAATCGGCATCGAGCTAAAGATGTTTTCATGAAGTTGACTAGACCCTTACTACGACTGCAGAAACAAACCTATTAAACTTTATTCGAATCGGAAAGAGACAGGACAGAGCAACAATATTAGAAAAGTCAAATATAAACATATTACCATTTAAAATTCATAAGTTAGTAGCGATATAAATATAGAGCTAATGACTCTCTAAAGTACCCTACCGAAAATTGTGTATAACAATACATATTTCCTATGAAATCTATTTTGTCAATTGTCTTGGCGGTTTCCTATTGGCCATCCAAGGCCACGGACGCGTGAATAGGTTGTTTATCATAAACCATATAATATATTGTCTGCGGCTCCTCAGTCCGCACGCTGGTAATGACTGCTACAAGTAAGCCTTGACTCCAATCACAATCAACTGGACATTTTGCATCAGAACTTGACACTGATGTAGACGCTTTATTTGCAATAAGTACGTGCAGTTCTTCCATAAAGGCGGAGAATTCATTTAATTAGCAAATTGCACGAGGAGCTATGTTATTAGTAGTTCCAGTTGAACTTGACTTTATAATTGCTTATTCATCGATGAAACTTATGTAATTTCTGAAATACTTAAAACCGTGTTCTGCAGTCAGAATTCATTGTTATGCAATACCCACAATATTTCTGCTTTTAAATTTAAAATATAACGACGGAAAGACTTTGGAGGAAGAAAAGAGTTAATAAAACTTATATTTAAAGATTAACATTTATAAGTTAATAGAAGTATTTACATAAGTAATGTATAATTACAACGTATTGCGACCCACATTGCAGACGAGTGCATCCAGCCAATGACATTGGTCATTTGTAATTAACTAACGCACAGATTTTACGCATTATAGATAACCTGTTCCTTTGGATAAAAGTACAAATCATTCTTGACAATTCTAATAGAATAGAATAGAATATTTATTTATTAAAGTGACCAAGACTCATAATGTGTTAGTATTAACTTATTTCTATTTCTTATTATTCTAACGAATTCTGTCACAAGCAACTTTTAAAATTGTATCAACAACCAACCAAGCATCATATTCTGGAACTGTAATCCTAAGTTATTATTTTATACGACTTCTTTGACTAACCAGAAAGTTTCAATTGATTGCAGATTCATCAAGCCCGACGAGGTGGCGAAGCTGTGGGGCAAGATGAAGCAGAACGACAACATGACCTTCGAGAAGTTCAGCCGCGCGATGCGGTACCACTACCGCCAGTCCGTGCTGGTGTCCGTGCCCACCGCCCGCCTCGTCTACCAGTTCGGCCCCAAGGGCCCTGACATCACCACCGCCAATCCCACCATGGTGAAGGTCAAATCAGAGACAGACGTCAACGACATCGCCTACTCCTAGTTTAAGTCAACCTGTAGGTTAGAATTGTTGAAAACCTTACACACGATGCTCAGAACAAAATATTGAATAAGAATGTCGCAAAGTTTGTTTAGAATGAGATAATGGTGGCGAGGATTCTTTAAACATGCATTTTTATGTGAACGATGTTTCAGATATAGGTTAGAAAGTTACAACAAGAAAATGCTTTTATCTAACACAATATTTTTTAGAATATTAATAACCTAGAAAAATATACATTAATATTAGCCGTTTGCAGTTAAACACTGCTGTTAAGCAAATTCTTAATGCATTTTTAAAGAACTCCCTCGTATGATTCCTGTCACTCTCAGAAGTGATTAGTTAGTAAAAAGTTTATTAAAGATGAATGGTGTCCTTCACATCTCTCAGGATCTAAGAGTGAAAAGGAATTTGATGGTATTATATTGTAAGATCACTCGAACGGTTTATTGATTAGATAGGTGTTTCCAGAAATGTTATGGGTGTGACTAGTGAAGATAAGCTCAATGTTCGGCTCGGCATAGTTAATGGTTGTATCGTGCATGTTGATATGTATAGTTGTTGGATGGTGAGTTATCCCGTCAATTAACGGTTGTTGAAGTGTCCATATTATTTTTTTAAGTGATTTTTATGTATTCTTGCGACTTAGTCTCGATGAGATTTCGCGTGTCCAATCCCGGGGGATTTGTGTCGCTACTGAGAATTTTGATAAAGTATTTTTAGTGTTTTGATCGTTGTTACCATTTGCGAGAGCAAACTAGACTAGTTGAACAAATATTTTGAACATTCCGATTTTATTTAAAACTATTATTTGTAAGTTAGTTACTTAATTACATGTAATTTTAGCATAGTTGAAGATGCCATACGTATTACTTATTTGTTGAATGTACTTAAAGTGGAATCACCATATTCATCACTGTTTTCATCATAAATTTTTAGGGAATTTACATTAAGATATTATGTCTTTTGTGCGCTGCAGAGTTAAACGGACGTATGTTTAACGGATTCTCTCAAGTCTCAGTGTTAGGTATATCAAAATATTTATAAGTTGTTTGGCGTAAAGGTGCAATAACACAAAATGACAAGAAAAAGATCTGAGGCCAAAGATTAGTTTGACAAAAAGTTGTTTTTTTTGATAAGAATGTAAGAACCGTAAAAAAATATTATAATTTTTGACAATTTTAAAGTAATTTTAGTATTAAGTTTTGAGTCTCTCAGGCGATTGCTGTGATGTAAGATAAATTGAAGATTTTGTTTCTGTATATAAATACACTTTTCTTTTGGAATACATTCTAATTCTTTGAAATAATAACGAACTTAATAGTATATAGGTAGTTGTTTACAATAAGAGTATAAACATATGATTTGAGAGCTAAGTACTTCTTTCTGTTCTAATTTTACTGACCCTTAATTTTGGGATAGACCATGTCTGGTGGCCAGAACTAACTAACTAGAATGGCGCAGCGACCCAAAGTGAGTCTTGGCCTCCGATAATAAGAGTCGCCAGAACACTAGTTAATATTTAAAAAACAAAATTATACGAAATGCATACGTAAATAGGTTTACTTTTGATAACGTATCAATTAACGTGAGCTTCTTCCAATACTGCGTGGGCCTGCTCATTAAAGTTACGATACTTATTTATTTTCATTTATCATCTGTTATATCTGTCATAATAAAAATACAGTTCCAGGTTTGTTTAACATAAAAACGTTGAATAAACAACAAAGTCCTGTTCTCACGACAATAAAATTGCAATACAATAACAATGTTCTTTTTAAAGTAACGGTAATAATTTTAGTTTCACTTATTTTGTGGTGTCTTTTGACTGATTATGTATTGTAAGATATCTTAGATCACTTAACAAAACGAACAAATAATGTCATAATAAATATATGTAAGTAATATAAAGTACGTTTCAATTATTTAAAAGCAGGCCTATATTTAATTATTTTTAACCAATTTATAGTAGTTTAGATGTGTATTCAATATAGCTGACGCATTTGGACTGCACTGTAAGAACGAATATATAATATATTGAAAATAGTATTATAAAGCAGGTGTGTTTGTCATGGCCGCCTATAATTTTGTCTGATCGTTCTCTTCTGCATCCCTCCTTGCCAGCTTGTTTGAAACTAACTTTAACTTCAGTACAAAGTTGTGTCTTAATATACAACGATATAAGTAAATAGATACTTTTAAATATATGATGTGATTGATTAAGTCCATAGAACAATGTCATTATACAAGATATATTAAAAAAGTTAATAGATTTTTTGACAAAATCGTACATTGCAGGAAGTACATATTTTTGTATATTTAATAAAATTATGATTTCGTTACAAAATCACACAAATTATAATTATAATAAATCGTAAAATTAATATAAACTTTGTCATGTTTATCTTTTAAGGCAGTGTATTTAAATGTAATGTCTTTCAATTAATTTTGACATAGTATATTTGGTGCAATCAAAATTATTTATAATATTAATCAAATTGTAAAAATTAGTGCCAAAAAATACGAATTTTGAAAATATTCTTAAAAATGGCATTTCTGAAAATTACGTGCTACGTTTGTCTTACCTTTGTACTAATTCAATTTATTATAAACACAATTTTCAATATTGATTTTCTAATACTATTAAATGTTTCAAAAATGTTAATTATTATTTTTGATTAGCGTTTCAACATTTCAGTAAACTCAGTGTTCGCTAAATTAAAGTATTTAAATATTAAATAGAAATAGAAAACATTTATTAGTGACACAACACACATCATTACATCAAAAATTAAAAAAATAAGTGGCACTAACAGGTGCTCGCTCAGCATGATGTCAGGCCTCCTAGTTTATAGGAAAACCAATAAAATTGCAATACCGAATTAGGTTTTTAAACAAAGGGTCTTGAGATATGGCACTGTATCTATTTTTTCGTCAATAAAATACAGTTGTCTAACTTTGTATTTAATAATATTATGATAAAGTTAGTCAAAAAGTACATAAAGTGTGTACAATTGTACATTAAGTTACCGCACGTGTCGTTTAATTTGTAACATCGTTAATTTATTACTTATAAAGATTATTTTCTAGATTTGTTGATTTCGTGCCGTTTAAGAGGAGAGTTTTATTGTATTATTTCAGAATTTTACGTGGATTAAGATGAAGAATATAAGATTTATGTATGTGAATTATGTTGTTTTCTTTGGTTCCCTCACTGAAACTAAAATATATTGTTGTTGCTATACGGAACAAATACCTGAAGTACTCACGCCTGCATCTGGCTAACATCAACTGTAAAATTTCCTCAAAAGACTTTGAACTTTATGTCTTAGTTTTATGGTTGAAAATGTATTAGTATTAGTACCTGAAAAAAAACAGAACATAAATATTATGTTATTTTTTCAATATAATTATATACTTTATTAAATACTAGCTGACCCGGAGGACTTCGTACCGCTTTGACAGTATCCATCATTGAGTTAAATATTATATCAATGGTTACCATGACAACAAAACAAAGAAATCATTTTTTATTGGAAAATTAAATTGTCGTTTTTAGTAAGTACATATATATTTTTTTAAATATAGCCTATGTTACTCAGCGCTAATGTAGCATTCTAATGGTGAAATAATTTTTTAAATCGGTCCAGTAGTTTTTGAGTTTATTCGTTGCAAACATACACACATACATACATACAAAAATACAAAGGTTTCCTCTTTATGATATCTATATTCCTCTATAGCTATATTGAGTTAAAAAAGAGTATTAGGTATGGTAAAACCACTAAGCGAAGCTAAAACTCTGGAAGTAGCGCACCGATTCTGAAAATTCTTCTTTTAAAAGAATAATTTAGCATCCCCTCCATTCACACCAACTATATACAGAGCAGTTTTCTCGTAAGAGCTTGTATGTGTATTAATAATACTAATGCTACTAAATACGTATTTTTTGACAGCATCAATAGCATAAAAAAGGCGCTTACCGTTGTTGACGATTCAAAATTATTTTTATTATGTAAAGTTTAGTTTTACTATTACTGTAAGTAAATATCTTAGATGTGGTAGCTTTTCAAAAGCTTATAGTTATAATTTTTGTTGTTATTTTTTTACAATTGCAAGCTGTTAGCTATCCTAAAATAAATAAATAAAATAAAATACACCAATCCTCCGTAATAATGGCTATATTTATTTGGATGAATCGAAGTTTTGAGTTCGAATCTTAATAACTGTGAATCATGTTATTGAAATTTGAAGTTACCCTTTGGCTGACGAATCATAAAATCTCAAGAACTATAAAATTATAAACTTCGATTTTACGAAGAAACAATAAAAAAAAAAAATTGATCACGAGGCGCTGGCGAAGTCATAGACGGCCTTGTATTTAAATGTTTTGACTATTGGTGATGAACTATATTGTATCATAAAACGGTAATCTATCTTACTTTCGAAACTTTTTTGTTCGAATTTCAAAACTTCGAAAACGGTTTAACGAATATTGTAAGCAATAAATTTATTTTACATATCTTTCATTTTCCAGAATAACTAATAGCCGATTATCAAAACCATATTTTTTTCTTTTTACAGTTGTTTAGCTTACAATAATTTTCTTTTCTAGATGTATTAAATATCAAAATAACCTATCCCTTATTTATTTAACTTATTTATTTATTTGTCAACATTATTCACCGAAATAAAAAACAAGTAGATTTGGATTTAGAAACGAGCTCCCTCGTACTGGGGAAACTGATACCGGGGGGACTCAGGGGGTCTTACTGAAACCCCTAATATTGATTTTGGTTGCCGGAGAGGTACCTACGTATTTTTTTTTTCATTATTTAATTTTTGAGTGAAACGAAACGAAAAACAACACGCAAAAAGTAAAGAATAACGTGAAATGAAACGTTTCCTGTCAAAAATGACGTGTAATGTCATTACAGATGTTCTGTAACATTTAGTGATGACACAAAAATATTGATGTAGGTGGATGAGGAGTGATGGATGGGCGCTGCTGCGACGATGTTGAAGGTGCTTCTGTGCTCCGTAGGGGTCACCACTGTAGCCACTGTAGGGATGCCATGCCTGTGGTAGATCACGTCGGGGTCACCACTGTAGGGAAGCCTGTTGTAGGTTGAGTGTGTGGGACATTACACTGCTACATAAGTAAGCTGAACTTTGTATTTGAGGTTAACACCACACACGCAACCCTATATTTATATTGCGAGTTTTGGAACAACATTAGTGAAAAGATATTAATTCCCAACACAATCGATATCATATAGAACAATGAAGCAATGGAAAACCAGGTCAATCGAAAATACCCTCATCCAATGTGGTTTTCTAATCTAGGAAGTCATTATAAGAAATCAAGATCCTAATTGTTTTTCCACAAGCACCGGACAATGTTAATAAAAACAAACAAGATACCAACTAGCATGTGGACCATAAAGTTGAGATAACTGCCACATTTTTGTAATTGCACGGCAAATGTCATTATGTTATTTGCGAATGTACATAACAGGTTATGTAACGCGGAGGCTCGGCATGACAGCGACACGTTGCCACACCAGAGCCTCCACGAGGGTAGAGCCACTAAATAGGAGACTGCAGAAGGTTAGCTTCATATTTGTATGCAAAACGCGCTCGAGCATCGCTCACATAGACACTTACGGACACAGATTCTCGCAATTTAGCTGCGCTCGGACTGTTCCGAGCTATTCCATGGTCCGTGTCCGTGAGAGGGTCATAGTGTGCGTTGCTCGTAAGTGTGCGTTGCTCGTATGTGTGCGTTGCTCGTATGTGTGCGTTGCTCGTATGGGTTATTCCATTTTACCCCATTGATTTGCCCCATCAATGGGGTAAAGTAGACTTTTTTCCGATTCCCCCCATTAATTGCTTCTTTAAATCAGAATGGGATATAGTGGAAAAAAAGTGGATTTATCCCCATTGCTTTGTGCGTTGCTCGTAAGTGTGTGTTGCTCGTATGTGTGCGTTGCTCGTATGTGTGCGTTGCTCGTATGTGTGCGTTGCTTGTATCAAGCTTACCTTCTGGGTCTTCTCATTTTGTGATAGAGTCTGCTGCGACACATGTGACTTGCGGCGGTCAAGCGCGAACTACCCGTTTCACAGAGGGATCCGTACATAAAGTACTTTCCTTTTGAAGTACTTTTCTTAACTATTCCAAGAATAATATGACACTAAAAAGAGAGAAGAAAAAATATAAGAATTATGCAACCTCAACATTCAAATAAATAGCAAAACTCTTTTGTTTTGTTTCTAAGAGGAAAAGTTGAACAATCTGCAGCTAAACGATGCAGTTATGCTACGGCCCCACTATCGCGATAACGCGGAGATTTGCGTTGTCGCAACACGTCTGGCCAAATCGCGCATCATCATCGCGAATACAAATAAATGCACTTCGCGCTGCTGTCGGTAACTTACCGCATATCAAAGGGTTTTATCGCGACAAAGTTCGTGCGGTTGGCTACACTTCCGCGCGCTTAGTTGACTGCGAGGCGCCGAGCGGTTTGAACGTGTTTCATAATTATTATGATTTGTGTTAATTATGGATTGGAGCAATGAAAGAATATTAGAATTAATAAGAAAAATATGAATCTGAACCTTTTATT
The DNA here is from genome assembly GCA_963082485.1 of Eudonia mercurella. Lineage (NCBI taxonomy): Eukaryota > Metazoa > Arthropoda > Insecta > Lepidoptera > Crambidae > Eudonia > Eudonia mercurella. Next base: position 169,134 of record OY720029.1, read on the forward strand.
TTTTTTGTTCAAATAATAAAGATGCAGTAAATAATTATTTGCTGGTGACATGTAATATTGCCTCTTCCATTGTTTTCCGCGAAATGAATTTTCGCGACGTTCTAGATTATCGCGACATAGCAAAGTTTTTTTTAATGTGGCCAAGCACTTCGAGTGCACTTCAAGTAGATCGAAAATGAAGTTTTATGGTGACAACGCGATCATGAATTCGCCTTCAAGTGTGGCCGTAGCTTTATAGATAAGAAAATATTGTGACATAATTTAAGTCAATGACTTTTTATTCAAAAGATACAAGATCTTTCGGTGATTTATGGGACGTTACATCGCTACTAGCTATTAAGTGACAAGGGTTTTATTAAAAATATGGAACACTTTAAAAGGACCTACAATTGCGTTTTGATCTTCGATCAATGTGATCAAAGATTTCAATCCAATTGCAGGGTTTTTGGTCACAGGGATTATGTCGCCTCTGAATAAAAACCTTAGCGCAAGTAGATTCGTATAGTTATGGCGCTTTATTTCAATGTACGAGTGTGTATTTGTTCGAATTTCTAATTATTTTCTAATTTTTAAATAATAATTTCCAAAGAAAAATAGAAGACCTTGGTGGCTAATAGGAACCAAAGCGGCAATCACTATATGTACACACATACTCATATGCTGACATATCTCTAATTTTTAATCTTATTTTGACTAAGCTTCGAATATTAGGCAATTCAATACAAATCCACGAGAGAGTCTCTTAACGTTATTTTTCTGATTTGACCATAATAATATAGTCGAGATTCAACTCACATTTTGATAATATTCATACAAAAATATGCTATGAACACGTCAGTCGACAGAACCCCAAAGCTACAAGTCCTAATGACCGTCGGGTCGATCAGTGGAACTGGTTTACGGGCCGGTGCATACGGTCACGGGAAAACCCGTCGTCGCTACCGAATCACATCAATATCTGTATCTATCATCATTTGTCAGGCTCTTGAGATAATCAATACCATTTCAGCTTATGATCAAAGCAATTAACCAAAAGATGACCAAAATACAGTCTTACTTAATGCAGTAAGTAAACAGCCTATAACTGTCTCACTGCTGGGCAAAGGCCTCCATCATTGAAATCAAGTCATCGCTACAATTGATGGGTAATGGCTTAATCACCACGCTTGCCTAATGCGGGTTGGTGGCCACAAACCAATCCAAAATATATTTTGCCCGATCTGGTAGGCTACTCTTGACGCAAACTCAATCTCAATATAATTCCAATGCGATTAATATGTATCGATATTGGGATAAATTTGTTCACTCAATTTCCACGCAATTTAATTGCAATGTAGCGCTATTATCGCTTTTAATAGTGCCATTTGAATTTTTTAGATTTGGGATTGGAATTGTATTGAGATTGAGTTTGCGTCAAGAGTAACCTACCAGGGAATTGAATCTTTGGGTATCGGACCGAACGCTCTGCAACTCGGGCGTTCATAATACAGTACTGTCCATTTTTATGGTACTCTCTGATTTTAGGTTTAGTTTCTAGGGTGCGGTTTAGATAACTCGGTGCTTTTGTCGTTCGTGGAAGACCATCCCCTTGGCAGAGAAGGGATGCTACTAGGTGTATATTACTCTCTAGGTATATAAGTAAGGTATGTCGCACTCTACTAGCAACATAACCTTCAGTTAGATTATTGAAAGATAATCGGTTCAAATTGATCTAATCTGAAAGTCGGTCGTCATAACATCAACGTTAGATACATTGTTGTATTTAAAGCTAGGTATTAGGTATAGGTAGCCAGTTCACCAGTTACCATTAAGCGAGATGAGGTGCAAAAGTTTCTTATTTATGGAATTAAAGAAGGAAGCAGACTTAAGTCAGATATAAACTAGTTACATATATACTCGGTTCTAAAGTACAGATGATTATGTATTTAGTTCCATCCAACAACGAACGCTGAATGGCCCTCTAGCGGTGAGCTTGTGTAACAAGTTGTAGATTGAATTGCAAGCATAAGCGGCGTGTCGGCTATTTAAAGAAGCATGCTCTCGTTGTTTGATTAATACAAATTGTAATAGATTTTAGATAGATGGCGTCTTTAATAAAATTTAGTATGTTCCAGGTATACGCATGTGCATATTATGCATATATGCATACTTAACTTAAACGGTGAAAAACATAAATAATAAGTAACGGAAAATACTAAAAACGACAATTTAATTTTTCAATACAATGAAAATTACCATAAAATGCTTTGTTTGCTTTGTTGTCATGAAAACACGTTTTGTTGGAATACAAAACAGTTCTGTTTCAGAAATAAAAAAAGTGTAAAAGTGTCAGTTGGTTGTCGTAAAAAGAACATAATATTCATTCTATAACATATAAAATGCTTTGTCCTGACTGACGGATCAACGCACAGCCTAAACGGCTGATCGTAGAGACCTGAAACTTGGAGGGTGTGTTCTTTGTATGACGTAGGCATCCGATAAGAAAGAATTTTCAAAAATTTTACCCTTAAGGAGGTGAAAAAGGGGGGTAAAGTTTGTATAGGACAATGGATTCCTTGGTCCAATCCACTTAAAATTTTGCATAAACCTTTTTGAACAGAATTAATGGAAGGCGTGTTTCGTATTTTATTGAAATTCATCCCCTTACGGGGTTAAAAAGGGGTAGAAAGTTATTTTGGCGGTGATTTGCTTCGATGTTCAAAGCGGTACGAAGTCCGCCAGGTCCACTAGTCTTCTATATAAATAAAAATGAATGTTGCTAAGCGCAATACTCGAGAACGGCTCCACCAATTCCACAATTTTATTTTAGTATGTTCCTTAAGGCACACGGAAAGTTTTAATAAAGAGAAAAAAAAATGCTTTTGACAGAACGAAATCTGTCCGGGCAGCTAGTTATAAATAAAAATTATCAAATCCGGTTAGAAATTTTTATTTTTATTTTCACTGACGGCGGCCAGCGGGACAGCCGTTTCTTCCGGGTCTCCCTGGTCGGCGGGTAAACAAGGTCCTCCTGGCACTGGGTCGACGGCAGCCTCCACAGACCAAATGCAACGCAGCACTATTCACTCGAGCTCTGGTTATACGCTGGCTGAACCCGAAACGCGACCGCCAAGCGGTCATTTGACGGGTTCTACACCATGCGTACGGTGGTCACTAACTAGACGGGCAAGCTCTACCACGTAGTGGAGTATATGGAAGATCTAAAATCCGTTAGTCGCCTATTACGACACCCACTGGAGGAGAGGGGTGAAGAATAGTATTCTTTCTCCGTCTCCGCACGGATAAAAATATTATTTATGTAAGCCGTTTTCTAACCGGAATCTTACAATCTTAATAAACAAGCAATGTTTTGATATTTTTTATCGGTAATTTTATTATACGAGTATTGCTGTGGTCATCGTGATTATTAGTTCTAAACTGATAAACGTGGTAAGAATCCCGCTAATATTTACTTTATTGCAAGTGACCATGATAGTTTAAATAGTTATAAACTGATAAAGTCTTCAGGTTCTTTAAGACGTGATGTTTTCCAGTCAACATATCTACATGTTATTATAACAACATGAATTCTCGAATGAAGAGAGAATCCTTTTCGAGGGTAAGTACAATATCGGGTATAAGGGTATTCAAGCAAGGGTATATCGGGACCTGTCACCAGACCCCTGCATATCGGGAAGTCCCGCTCAAATCGGGATACCTGGCAACGCTACTTATGAATGTCACTATAGATCTTAAACTCAGCAAGGGCGTTTGTTTTCTACTTATCAGTTATAATATAAAAGTATTTAAAAATGCCCTGCATAGCATAGCAGCATGGATTTCCTCGTCAAATTTTTCCAGTACTTATTTATTACGCTACAAGAAAGCATTGTTTCACAATGTTCTGAGTATTGCACTTTGCAAGTCTATTGTATAATACCAAAAAAAGTGAGCTTATGGTTTTCGGTCTAAGTGTTCAAAATACTGTCATCCCTCCAATTTTGCTTAACAGTTGTCCACTCAAAAGAGTGAGACAGTTTAAATACCTAGGACATATTATCACTGATGATCTAAAAGACAATGCAGACATTGAACGTGAACGCAGGGCGCTGGCTGTCCGGGGTAACATGTTGGCTCGCAGGTTTGCTCGTTGTTCGACTGAAGTCAAATGAACATTATTTAAGGTTTATTGCCAATCCAACCAATACCAAAGTTCGCCGACGCGCGTACGGATGATTTTTATGCGATCAGGCGCAAACGTATCTCCTCACTGCTACGCAGAGTGCGTGGTAGCAGTAACAGTATTCTGAAGGCATTATCAGATAAATATGATTGCCCGATACAATCGTTTTTTATAAAATATGTTATTGGGGCAGTTAAATAGCTTTTAATGTACCTACAATTTTATTTAATATTTTATTTTTTATTTTTTTTATTATTTATTTAATTACTAACATAGTTTATTAAGTGCCCATTGTTACTAATCATAATTATCATAATATTACTAATCATAATTAGATTTATTGTTATCTTTAATAAATGAATTGTTATTATTATATTATATTCTGATGATGTATTTTTTTTTAGTATTACGGTAATGATAATCATGATATATCTTTTTGAAATCCTTGTGGGCCCTCTAATTTGATACCCAAATGTAGTATTCGAAAAAAAAAATTTTTTTTTTCACCAAGTCCAATGGCGTCCCCCAGCGCCATGTTTTTTTTAACGTGACCTATCTAACAACACTTGGGCAGCTAAGACGAATCTAACGATACCTCAATTATGTAAATCCGTTCAGCGGTTCTGGAGATATGAGGTAATAAAAAATATTACATACAAGATACGCGCGAAAAACAGTACCCTTCCTTTGCAGTCGGGTAAAAAGAATATATCTATTTTTCAATAAGATATCGCAAGTATTGTTTGGTCATTTTAATATAATTTTCCTTGTACGACATATTAACATATGAGCTCAAGCGTCGAATACCCAGACACAATAGACATTTAATTGTTATCGGCCATCTGCTGGTCGCTCGACGCTCAAGGGGGTATAAAAATAATGTTTTGATAGCGCGTGCGCAGAGCTCGCTCAGCCACCGGTGCGAGCGCACGGTCCCGGTTTTCTTACGATATTTACGTTTCCGGGTCAGTGTTTTATTTAATCAATTGAGTAAGTGTTTTATTTGTTTTTTTGTTTATTTTGAATAGTTATTGTGACATACATATGTGCTGTTATAATGTATAGGATTACAAAGTTACATTTGCAGTTAATGAATCAGTGTACCTGTTTACGTATAATATAATGGAATAATAGGTGTAGATAGATACCGAGATGGTACCGGAAAGTAAAAAAAGTTGGACTATCTACAAAAAGAAATGAGATTTACCATCAAAAACAAACTTGTAAAAAAATCCAGTTCTTCTACCGTAAAAAGTTGTGAGATTCATGTTCCAATACTACCAAGTTCTCAATATTAAAAATCTTTTATGTTTTAAATAAATAGATTGACTTGACCATCGCATGAAAACACAATGTATCTCACAAGTAATACATATATTATACTAAATTAGATTGTATAGTGCGATTGCCAAGTCAATCTATTTATTTAAAACATAAAAGATTTTTAATATTGAGAACGTGGAATTACATGGATCTCACAACTTTTTACAGTATAAAAACTGAGTTGCGAGACTTTTACTTTCCGGTACCATCTAGGTACTGTGACGACCAGATGGGGCGTTACTTAAGGTACCGGGGGTTTTATAGAATAATAAAGCTTTATAGCTTCAAATATTTATATTAGTTTAAAGAATGTGACAATAATAATCTATTAGTAGTCGCGGCCCGTCAAACAATGTCCGCGATGTTCTTATTTTTTCTTCATCCTTTTTCTTCCACTACGTTTGAATGCAGGCCACGGCGACTGCAAGTGAGCATGCCCGAGCAAGGAGTCTCGGTTGCTACACGAGCTACGCCCCTTCGGCAGACGTCGTGACCTGTAACAATAATACATCAAGTACAGAATACAAGCCTACCTCTTGTGAAGAAAAACAAAGATGCAGCTCTTGGCTGCTAGCCACCACCACGCCCTTGTAGTTTAACTAACATATACAAAAGTGTTTCCTTTTTTAAATTAAGCAACCCTATTGAGTGGTGCCTGATTTGGCTTCGTGGTGGGGACTTTGAAGACCGAAAACTTCACCAAAACAGCCTTGTAATTTTCTATCATAAAGTAAAATTAACGCTACATAAATTAACGCTTAATAATTAATTAATTCAAACAGTATTCATTCACCCTATTATATCCTTTTACCTACCTATCCTCTATAACTGTCCAACACGATTATACATTGTTTTTTACACCATATAACCATCGTGCGACGCCATCCCTAATCCCGCTAGCAGTCTTAGTAGTCTTAAAAACCTAACATAGCCGCAAAGTATTATAAACATTAATCCGTTTCCTGAGAGCGTTCAACTTGAACACCTCACCCAGATTATATAAGTCCGTTGGCGAGTTTCAGTAATCGAACCAAAGTTCACATTCCTACTGGCTATATTAGCGATAAGTAACTATTCTTCGAATGAGGTTTCTGCCTCCTGTAACTCACTAAGATTATTACATTCTATCATATACATTAAAATAAAGTTTTCATAAAATTTTAAAAGGCAAAAGTATTAAAAACTCTTTCATTCCGACATCGATACTTGTGATATCACACCTTACACCCCCTTACACAAGTCACAGGGCAACAGCTATCAAAGCTCTTTGCTCCTCCCCCTCCATTGAAGGCATTTGACACATACTCAAATGACAACTCTACGTCAATAACAATTTTACTACGATAATAAGAACAATAAATTGCAATAACTCAGCTAACCGAAGGAAAAACGATTACAATCAACAATGACAAAATAATATAATAACGAATAAATAAATAGAAGCAAATGGACAATAAAACCAAACTTAACATCTATCAATCTAGCAAAACTGCAATTACGTCTAGTTTCCACCTGGGGCAAAATCCATCACCAATTGACCTGGGTCAAACACCTGACTAGTAGTCTTCTTACCACACCAAATGTTCTGTTTATACTGCGACCGCTTCAACTCCTTAAGCCTATACAATAAATTATTCAAAACCTTTCACTTCTTTTTATTCTTCTTCTTCTTTTCCTTCTTCTTCTTTGTCTTATTATTCTTATTCATATTTGGTTGTTAATAAAATATCTAATGTTAGAAATAATATTATGTAGTAAGTAGGTTTTCTTTATAAAAATATTTAATAATAATTCCTCACTCTGCAGCCCTGACCACCGGTAGCTTGGGCCCTGCCCCGCTGCTGGTGGTACTCTAGGATTAGGTTTTTATAATGTTTTATTGTTTTTATATTAAAATAATGTAAAAATCTAGTTTTACGAAAATAAATAAATAAAGGAGATAATAATAATAACATTTATTGCTTCATAAGTGTACATAGGTGGTGATCTTAAACTAATAGTCTCAACTTATGACCCTGCAAGGGTTTGCAAATCATATTGTATATTAATAACTAAGTATCTTACACTAATAATTAGTCGTACATGTTAATAATATTATGTTAAATATAAAATTTAATAATTATTTAATAAAATTAAGATATAGCCCTGCCTCCAGATGTAGAGCTAATTTTGCGCCGTTTGGCCTTTCTGACACGTCGTCCTCCTCACCATCTTCATCCGACACAATGGTAGAGATCCATTCGGCTCTCTCCCTGACTCCCTTTCCAGCTGTTCCTCATCATCCCTACCTCCTTTTCCCACCTTCCCCCTTCTGCATTCTTCTGCAACACAAGGCGTATTCTTGCCCCCCTAAAAACTATGGGGCGGCCTGAAACTAGATCTCCGGCCTTAGCCAACGAACTGGTCTCAGGGAGAGATTCTTCCGCACAGCGGCGGGTAACGTACCTGGGGTATTGATATTTTCGAAGATGCACTCATATTATGACTTGAATGGGGTGTCACCCAAGTTGTAATCCTTCTGAGGAGCTGAGATTGATACTTTAATACAAGAAAATTTTGCACGAAAACATAGGAAAAGAAGTTGGCGCGCTATGAAACAAAAATCATCAAACAACTGAATCATTAACTCTCTCGCTCGATCATCAAACTACAAGTACATCCATTGACTCACCCGATGCTGTCAAGCTCTTAGCTTCCAAGCCCGGTCCAGGGTCCCTGGCTATTCTCGGTCAGCACTATAGTGTCTCTATCTAAATCTATATTATGTTTTCAAAGTCAAAGTCAAATCGTTTATTCAATATACAATATACTTAACAGGCACTTATTGACGTCAAACCTATGTATAAAATTCAAATAGGTAATGTTTTTTCACCCGCGGCGATTATATGGGTTACATTTTATTTATTTAATCCCGCACGTGTTAGATGCAAAGTTCATGCTGCGAAAATAAAACGTCAATGTTTTTCCCAGTTACCCGCGCAATTTTTATTTGCTTCGGTTTTTAGTTGCTTATTAGTTAAGTTAGTTAGTAAGTTTGTCAATAGATGGCACTGTTTTGATCAAATATTACAGACATACTGTGAATGCGAGGTGGATGTGAAAGGCCGAGTGCCCTTCGTTTCGCCTAAAAATTGTAGTCCTAATAGTACATGGCCAAACCGTATTGGCCTAAACTTAAAACGAACAATTATTGTTTCGCCTTATTATAATTTGGTCTAAGAATTAAAAGCCCTAATTTTGGATCTATACTGTGAAATACTCTAAAGTATATTGGCATAACGTTATTTTATTATTTTATTATTATATTGTTATTTATTATTATTTTAGCGCTTTGCTACTTGGCCACCGAGTCGTACAAACCTATAATAATCGTTTATATAATTATTGTACATATAAAGCACACGTTGAAACACATGCTACACAAAAGCTACGAGTATTTTACAATGTCTTATAATTCTTTCTTTTCTCAGTAAGGCACTGATATTGCTCTTATTTATCTCGTCCTTTGCTTGCAGACGATGTTGTTCTTCATATGGTGCGCGACCCTGGCGGGGGCCTTGGCGCTGTACCTGCGCCAGGTGTACTCCCGGTTCAGCAGTCTCGGGGTCAGACACTTCTCCCCCGTCCCGCTGCTCGGCAACATGACCAGGATCCTATTTCGCCTTGAGCATTTCACGGACCACATCTCCTGGATTTACAACGCGTTCCCGAATGAAAGGTATGGGGTACTAGGGTTTTGAGGAGCCCTTAAATAGTTTCGATGTATATGTATATGTACTTACTAATATTTAGAATATGTAAAGTAGCGACTCTAATAATATCTTAACTGTATCGGTATAGAACCCTGTCGCTCTACAATGGTAGCCATGGAATTAAAATTGACAGATGTTACTTTGACAAGGAGCAAAAGTGCAAAATATTATTGGTATATAGTGGCATGTTTGTTTATTGCTTGTATGTAGTGTCTCATCTCTCACATGTAATCTAATTGATCTCTGGAACTAGTGGAAGTAATTTAAATCAAAAGCGCTAAGGAGTATTGATATCAACTTCGAAGCAAATCACTGCCAAAATAACTTTCTACCCCTTTTTAACTCCTTTAGGGGATAAATTACAATAAATCGTATTTTATCGTAATAACACGTCTTCCATCAATTCTATAAAAGGTATATGCAAAATTTGAAGTAGATTGGACCAAGGAATCACGTTGTCCCATACAAACTTTGCCCCCCTTTTTCACCCCCTTAGGGGTAGGATTTTGGAAAATCCTTTCTTATCGGACGCCTACGTCATACAAAGTACACACCCTCCAAGTTTCAGGTACGATCAGTGGTTTAAGCTGTGCGTTGATTCATCAGTCATTCAGGACAAAGCATTTTATATGAGAGTATAGATATTTCAATTTTAAATTGTCGTAGAGGTTGTAGGAACAAATATACCAATGAAATGAAACAAATTTTATGGATCTACTCGCGTTTATTTTACACGTTACAGGGAGTCTCCCTGTGACCACGGACCCTACAAAGGGTTCGAAACGTCAGGATAAACATTAATTAAAAGTAATGTGTAAAATAAACGCGAGTAGATCCGTAAAAGTTGTTTCATTTCAATGTGTAGTATTCGCGTAAACTTTAGAAAAAAATAAATATACTATTCTTTGTGAGGGCTTTGAAATTCTAGGACTAGTCTATAACACTATATGCAAGCAAATTCGGAATGCCATGATTTTTTCAAGAAAAAAAGCTTAGAATCGCTTACTTGCTCGCTTTTTAAATGCATCTCTTGTTATAACAAGCTGGGGTCTCACCATAACCTCTTTAAACATGTATTGTAGCTTAAGATAAAATTTTACCAAAAAAAAATATACCAGTCTTAGGAAGTTGGAGTGGGACTCGACTTGTAACTAGATATAGCATTGTAAATGTAAAAATTTAAATAATACTATACAATACAATACATGGAGTCTCCCAGCATATTTACACAACTGCATAACATTGCACTGCTTTTAGGAGCTGAGCAGGGCCCCAGATCCCCCGTAACTCATGCATATAGCTGACTGACCTATTGTCCTCAAGGTTCATCGGGATCTACGAGTTCCTGAACCCGATGGTGATGATCAAGGACATCGAGCTGATCAAGAAGATCACCGTCAAGGACTTCGAGCAGTTCCTCGACCACCGCACCGTAGTAGACGAGAAGACCGACCCCTTCTTTGGACGAAACCTGTTCGCTTTGAAGGGTCAGATTATACCTGAATGCTTTCGCTATGAATATGCGCCTCTATGGCCAAGTGGTACTGAGTTCAATTTCCAGTCCAGGCAAAGTGTGTTTCATATTATGTTTCCTTGTATAATAGGCTAGTAGCCCAAGTTTGTTTGGGGCTGATTAGATTGTCAATATCCATCAGTTACAGCGATGACATGATTTCTATGATGGAGGTCTTTGGCCAAAAGTATGACAGTATATAAGTTAATTACTACTACTACAACGTAGTATGCTATAGCTACGCTATGCTGTTGTTAGTGACTGCTAATGTAGCTGGGACCAACGGAATTACGTGCCTTTCAAGCAATGGAGAAGCTCTAGGTGATAATTTTTAGTCACCCATCCTTTGCGAAAGTTACTTAAACATTAGCAATCGCAGACCAAGCGTGTTTACAACTGCGCCATAATCATCGTCATCGTCAACATCCGTAAAATATTAAGAGGTGATTGGATAGGTGATTCGATTCCGTATGCTTTCGATTGCAATTCAATTATATTACTATTTGTAATTTTGGTCTTAAGGTCAAGAATGGAAGGACATGCGGTCCACGCTGAGCCCAGCCTTCACCAGCTCCAAGATGCGGCTGATGGTGCCTTTTATGGTGGAAGTCGGCAACCAGATGATCGTCTCCCTCAAGCAAAAGATCAAAGTATCCAATAGTAAGTTTTATTCAAAATCAATCAAATATCCGTGTGTCACAGACCAATTCTGCTACATTAGCTGTCTACTTTTTTTAAATACTGCACTCTACCTATGCAGAGAGAATGACTGAGAGAATGACTGTGCTATACTTTGTGTTGGACAGACTTTTCCCATCGGTATTCTTTTTTAATAACATTTGTAGTAATTCTATAAATACAAAGCAAATACAAACACAGAAAGGTGCGGTACACATCATGAAAGTTAGTTCTCCTACAAGGTTGACTGCTTCTGTTGGGTTAAAACGAGAGCATGACTGATTGATAGTATATTGCACACTTTATTTTTCTACATTCATTTAGTCCATTTTACAAAATATAATTTATAAAGCGGAGTATCTACAAAGATTAAGAATTAAGAGACATAATATACTACTTAATAAAGTGTACGAATTAAGAGTATAGTAAGATGACTAAAAAAAGGGACGTTATACGAGTACGATATATATAGGAATTTATAGGAATGAGTCGTGGATAGAAGAGGAAATGGACAACATAGGAATTACTTAGAGAAGTAGAATCAAATGTTCAGCAAGTACCAGCAAGGACTTGCACACTTTGGTTAAATATGAATAAATTATTATTATTATCTCCTTTATTTTCTTTCTTAAAAATAGATTTTTACAATTTTTTTGTTTTTTTATTTATTTATTTATTTATTATTATTTAAGTTAACTTAAGTTAGTTTCTAAAGTCAATACGATGCTCACACATGAATTTATTGAAGAATTTACTTTTATAGTAATGAGGTATTTTACTTTAAATTCGTAACTTTTTTAAAGAAACACTTACGTAAATACGCGAACCACGAAGCTTTTATTTTTTATTTATCTTTAAAGGGGTGCAGCGCGAACGCAAAACTGCGAGTTTCTTTATGATAGCGAGCGAGCGGCGCGTAGCAGTGGTGTGACAACGGCGTACGAATACGCACGCACACTAATATCTGTACAAAGAAGGCTGGTGATTTAATTAGAGCAATGTTTATTTTTAACGTAAAATCATAGGCGTTTGGGTAAAAAATAATAAAAGTCTTAATATTTTTATATATACATATACATATTTTTTATTGAAAAATAAGACAACAGTGGCCTGCGGAATATCAATACAAACATTTTGATGTCGGATCATTGTTTCATTTGTGCTATATATATTTACAGCTATATATTTACAAAGTTTCTGAAGAAATAAGTTTTTAGATATCATTACTTTTACGTATTGTTTATGCAGTTTCTGGGTATTTGTTTCAAATTCCAAGACAACCATGGCCTTGTGAAAGGCTCAAGCTAACCTACACTAGTCTTTTTAATGTATATGACCTATTTAGCGCCTAGCACCAGTGACTTAAATACACGTAAATTTTCGAAATTCCGCGCGGCACCCCCTTTTAAATTGTTATACATAACAATTGTTTTTTTTGAGAGAGTTTGCTAATTGTCTCAGACGGCATTTTCAGCTTCACCGGACTTTTTTGGGGGCGGCGAGTAACTTAAGGGGCTTCTCAAGCCGTGTGAAACGAATCACCTTCGGAGGTTTTCTTGAAGGAACGGCATCACGCACTAATGCGTGTTCCGTGCCCTACTAGATTCTCAGAGGGGTTCGAATCGGTTCGGGAAACTATACATAACAAGCTACCAGAAGCTACATATAATCCAAAATCCGATTCCCGCCAGTAACATTAGTCCGATCCGTGACGCATGTACCTAATGGCTGCACGTAATAAATGGGCTATTGCTACACATAATAGCGGTACTTAATTTTAAAATGACTGCCCGATGGTGTCCGAAAAAAACAGGCATTATTAAATTGTACATTTCTTTTTTCTTATTTTTATTGCACAAAACATCCCGAATGGTTCGAAGTGTTACTGCAAGAGGGAAACCTATGCAGGCCCCACTAAGATAAGTTGTACATTTCACAAAACATACAAAGTAAGTGTTGATTAATTTAGGTTGGTTGGACAGAGCCACGATAGCATAGTTGGTGCACCTGTCCCGGCTTGTCATTGCCGGTTTCGAATCCTACTCGAGAAAATTTTTCAACACTTTTTTTTCGAAATTTACCTATAATAATATGTATATATGTATATATGTATGTATATGTATGTATATATATATATATATATATATATATATATATATTTGTGGGTTATTATTATGCATTGCTTTGTCCTATGGCTTGAAAGAACTAACACAACATGCTTCGTCAAAATCAATTATCACATCGAAGGGGCATTGATTTCATACATTGTGCTGATTTATATCGGATGGATATGTTTTTATTGACATTATTTTATTCTCTATTTTAGTTTGAAAGTTGACAAATACTGAAATTTTGATCATGCTTCGCGTCCAAAAATGTATCATATAGAGCTCTTCTGTGTTTCAGATGGCTATATTAGTAGTCGTTAACAACCATCAATTCGCAGTGGGCCCGCGTGGTGGTTTATGGCATAATCTCCCTATTCATCCATAGGGAAGGCTTGTGCCCAAGCAGTGAGAACATAAAAATGAGCTGGTAATGATGATGAAACCTAATTGATTGTCCACAGCACAATATTTCGACCTGGACTACAAAGACCTGACGACTCGGTATGCGAATGACGTCATCGCGTCGTGCGCCTTCGGCCTGAAGGTGGACTCCTTGGCGGACGAAAAAAACGAGTTCTACGAAAAGGGGAAGGATACAGCTACTTTCAACTTCAAGCAGCGGCTTTTGTTCTTTGGGATGATTAACTTCCCTAATGTTATGAAGGTTTGTTCCAACTAATGCCTCTCAAAACTGACGCCATGTTTGTTTAATTAATGCGCTCAGTCTACAATAGCTGAAGTCAAGCAGCTTTGACAAAGAAGGATGGCCATCGGAAGGGCTATCTCGAACTCCTCTGTGCATTAGCAGTCACTAATAACCACCAATCCACAATGGGCCCGCGTGATGGTTTGTGGCCCATTTTCTCTGTGTTTTTTTATTTCTACGGGTAAGTTCTTGGCATCGGCACAGGCTATCTTATCTCTAGCTGCTGGAACTAACATTGATATTAAGGCGATACAATAAGAGAAAATGATATATTCAAATAAGATGGTGGTAGCTAGCCAGGCGGGCAAGCGTGATGTTTCCATTCATAGAGAAGGTTCGTGCCCCAGAAGAGAAGACACAAAATATGAGCTGATGATGATGACGAGGATTAGTAAAGTACTTACATGTTTGTTATATTTTGAATCTGCAACTCTAACAATAGTGTAACGTCAGTGACCAGTCGCCAAACATCACGACAAGTTTAAAGAACCACACATTGTGGAGGTCAATCAGTAAAATGAAGTGTCAAGTATCACGTCTGAACCTTATCCCCAACGTAATAGAGGCTAATTTAGTGGTTATGCTTGACTGCAGCTTGGCTTAGCTGCAGACTCAGTGTACAATTACGGAGCGACGAAGAAAGTTATTTAAATGAGGCGCAATGGTACAAGATCATGGCCGCAATTACACAAATACGATATAATTAATAGTTTTATTAGCTTATTCGGTCTTTGAATTAGTTCTGCAGTGCAATCCAAAAACCTTTTCTATTAGGTGCAGCACGTGCCTGCACGTCTGACTATCCAAAACTGTCAAATATCCTTAGTAAATTTTCAACCATATGCCCTAGAGTAATGATTAACGGAATTTTTACCATGTTTATTATTTGTGGGTTTCCGATATTTATCTGGCAAAGGTCGTGGGAAGCCACTGGATGCGAGCAGAATAAAACCGGTAGTTGTGGAGATCCTTGGGGGAGGCCTTTGTCTAGCAGTGGACATGTTTTGGCTGAGATGATGATGATGATGATGATGATCATACGATGTTTCGGCACAGTTGCATGCGTCATGATTACTTGTTTGTTTTAAATAGTCACATGCCTTAGACATAAAGTACAAAGTATATTGCGGAATTTTGACAGTTTCCGCAGTAACCGCACTCCTATCTCATCAGCAAGGGCAAGCGCAACCGATGGTTCAACCGCGAGTATGCCAACGCTATTGATAACAACCAGGTGAATTTAAAACTTTAGAATATGGGTTGTTCAGAAAAAAATTGTATAAATGGCTTAATTGTAACAATTTTTATAGTATTAAGGAGTTTTTTAATGAGCGGAGCGTTCGCGCCAGAAACGCGCGCAGAGTGAGGTTAACTGATGCTACGTTAGTACCTAGTCTGATGTGCAGGCGTGTGTACCTTACTGGATGGATTACTTCTAACACTCCATCTGAAGCAATCGTCATTAAAAAATTATAATTGCATAAATGTATACAGTTCAATAATAAAATTGTATTTTTGTGCTTGTTGTGGTATGCATAGTCAAGGCCTTGACGATTAGTTCATGTGGCTTAGAATCACTTTTAGACAATGTCGTTTTAAGTTACAGTAGTATGGTATAGTATAATTCATACCTACAGCTGTTCTTCCATTTGTCACCACTCATCAGGTAAATTTTTGCGGTTGTCCAAAGTGGCTTTAATTGATTGAATCAATAAGAAGATCAATTGAATTATATTGCCATTTATCGAACTGTATTTCAATAGCTTACTAATGTCAAAATATGTTGGGAAAAGTGTTGCAAATATTTTCCACGAGCAGGACTCGTATCCGCACCTTTTCACACAAACATGGTCGTGCTCACTGCCTATTAGGCTATCGCGGCTATGTCGACTCGTGCAAATTTATCAATACTATCTTATTCAAGGACAACAACTACGTACATACAAGTAATCAGATATATCACGACCAAAACAATATAAAAATAATGCAGACACATGCGGTTTTTTGCCAGTAGACGGAAATTGTCTATAGCTAATCATCATCATCATCAGCTGATTTTATATTCCCACTGCTGGGGCACGAGCCTTCCCTATGGATGGATAGGAAGAACGGGCCATAAACCACCACGCGGGCCCATTGCGGATTGGCAGTTGTTAACGACTGCCAATGCAGCAGGGACCAACGGCTTTACGTGCCTTCCGAAGCACGAAGGAGCTCGCAATGATAAATTTTGGTCACCCATCCGATGACCTTTGCGAAAGTTGCTTTGCTTCAGCACTCGCAGACTGGGGGCATTAACCACTGCGCCATCGAGCTCCGATTTGAAGCTAAAATTATATACTATTATTCTTTCTAGCGCTTGAATATCGCGTTGTTCAACGATATCACAAAGAAGTTTTTCAAGCAGCTCGTGTTGAGCACCATGAGCAATCGGGAGAAGCAGCAGATAATCCGACCCGACATGATCCACCTGCTTATGGAGGCCAAGAAAGGTTGGTGACACACTATATCTCTCTCTCTTCCCCATATGGTGGGGTCAGCTATCTTTGTCTCTTACCTCCACTTCGCTCTGTGCTGGACATCCTCATCGGGAACTTGCCACCCTCTCAAGTTCTTTAACACTAAATGTTGTCTTGGGTCTACCTTTAGATGTTTGGCCGTGGATGGAAAGTTGTAGAGCTAAATTCTCCACGTATGCAGGTTGTCAATTCAAACGAAAAAAAATCATTCTTATATTTTAAATTGATGTGCCATTACCCTTATATTGTAGTGATGACTTGATTATAATGATGGAGGCCTTTGCCCAGCAGTGGAACAGTCTTACGCTATCTACTTTTACTAATTTTATATTTCATTAAGATGTACTCATAATGCAAATTCAAATAAATGATTTTAGACCGAAAGATCATTACGTTTTTGAAACTACATTTTAAATGCCATAAATAGAGATTTAGCCTCGCTGGCTTGTTTAGCCTAATTCGATCGAATATATTTTTATTTTTTGTTTTTTTTCGCTCAACCATGGCCTTTCTTAGAGAGTGAACTCTCTGGCTCCCGCAGCCAGAATGTATCTTTCTGCAACAGTACTATTGTCTGCGTACCCAACTATCCCTGGCTTAAGCAGGTCGTTGATGTGAAGCAGGAAAAGAGTTGCCGAAAGAACAGACCCTTGAGGAACTCCGTAGCCAATATCAAATAGCCATGTAGTCAGAGGAGCAGCCATCAATGACTACTCTGATCGACCGCTCACTTAAAAAGTCTGTGATCCAATTGCAGAAGCCAGTAGGGATGCCGTACGCGGGAAGCTGGCTTAACAGACTTTTATGCCAAACCCTATCAAAAGCCTTCGAGATATCCAAGGGCTTCGCCGTGTTTCTCGATGGCTTCGCCCCAACAGTTTGTGATACGTCACACACTGTTGGGGCCAGTTACGGTCTACTGGGAACCTCCTAGTGCCGCGCTAGGAGGTCCCCATTAGACCGTTCCTGGCGGAAACCGTACTGACGATCGCTGAGGAGATCATTGTGCTCTAGGTGCATCAGCAGTTTGTGGTTTAGGACCTTTTTCATAACTTTGCAGATTATGGAGGTTATGGCGATTGGTCTGTAGTTTGCAGAGTCAGCACGACTACCCTTCTTGGAAACAGGCTGTACATTAGCCAGCTTCCACGATTTCGGCACTACTCCCTGCTTAAGAGAGAGGCTATACAAGTGCGTTAAAATAGGAGACAACTCAGGTGCACAATTCATCAAAACTCTACCTGGTATTCCATCTGGACCACTGGCCTTATTGACGTCGAGATTTCGGCGTACTCTACTAACCTCTTCGTTGTGAATAGTGATCTCCGTCATGTAAGAGTCATGGTGAGGTATGCTAGGTGGTGATTTAGAGCCCGATTCAAGACGCGAGTTACTTGCGAAGAGGGATGCAAACAAGTTCGCCTTCTCTAATGCGGTGTGGGCCAATGTGTCATCTGGTTTGAGCATGGGAGGACGTAAAGGACGGCAGAAGTTGGTTTCGATCGATTTGGACAGGGAACAAAATTGCTTGCTACCTTGTGGGTAGGACGCCAACTTGGCCCCAACACGACCAACATGATTGAAACGTGTCTTCCTTAACACCCGTTTGCAGAACTTGGCAGTAGAGTTAAATGCTCTCTTCTTTGCGTGGATACTGCTGTCCCTGCGTTTGCAACCGCGAGCCTGGGCCCAGGCTTGGTACGCTGCCTCTTTCCGTGATTCAGTGTGAGCGCAGTCAGCATTAAACCATGGACGGGCCCTAATGCCTATGAGGACGTCAGAGAATGAGATAAAATATTACATTCCCTGGCTTATCACGTCTGCGATTGTGCAAGCACAGACCGAAGGTTCGCTCGAAGAGAAGCACAGTTGCCGCCAAGAATAAGACGCGAAGAAGTATTGCATCTCGTCCCAATCTGCCGACCCATATATCCATAGTCGCCTCCCCCCGCCTATCCCCGAAGGGTAGTGTCCGGAGGAGAACATAAAAATAGCGTAAAATACGGATTTTATCAGACAGTGGTCAGTGGTCACAGAAAATCCCAGCGGAGTCAAGACCGATACTGAGTGTCTGTCTGGATCAGTTGTCAGCAAAAGGTCTAAGCAATTGGGTGTGTGGCCATTAACATCAAGTATGCGGGTTGCTTGGTTCACCAGCTGGGAGAGATTTTGCGATAACGCAAACTTGCGTGCCTCTCTTCCAGCAAGGTCCTTTTTCTGAATCGGGAATACTCAATCGCTATGGTGAGCGTTGAAGTCCCCCAGAAAAACAAGCTCCGCAGTTGGATACCTTCGTTGGGCCAGATCAGTTGCCTCAGTGAGGTGGTCAAACAACCGAGTCGTCTCCTGATCTCCGCTGTGCGACTAATAGACACCGACATAGAGAGTTTTCTCTATGGCGGTGTTTACCAGCAACCATAGTGTGGATAAACCTGAAACCTCGTAGCTGGTGAGACGTCGACAGCACACGTCATCGCTGACATACGCACAAACCCGACTTGCTTCTTGAACTTATGCTCAAGCGAGTAGCCGGGATACTTAAGGTAGGCTACGTCCAACGGTTTCGCTATCGCTATAAGAAAGAGTAAGTGTGGCTTTTCGGTCGTCGACCAGTTGGAGGTTTGAGTGCAAACCTCGGATGTTAGTGAGGTGCACTTTGATTGGGAGGAAGTGCAGCCGTTGTACACACTTACTTTTTTAAATTTTTTGCTTCATATTGAGGTGAGGTGGTTTTGCTGGGGTATCAAGGCCAGCCAGGCGCAGTTTGATTACCAAACACGGCACTCATAATCTTCAATGTACTAATGAAAAAAACTCATGACCGCGGGGACACCCGTGCCCCCCTGGGAATTGCCACCGGGTCCTCCCTTCCAGTCGCCAACTGTCACGGTGAAGTCATTCCAAGATTTTTCGCGAGGTGGCGGGGCAGCTTTTCGTACGTGGCTGGCGCACTACTTCGGCTCCCTACTGCCTGCGGTCGGCTAACGGCTAAAAACCGTGCCACGGATCCCGTTACCCTCTGAGCTTTCCAGCACAGATTTGATCAGAGTCCGAGACCGATCCTTTTGACGCTACTGCTAGCCATCAAGCCCCCAAAGGCATTCCTACTACGCTACGACAGAACACAGCAAGCGGCTTGACATCAGACTTGATTATGAAAGTGGTAGCGAGCCAGGCAGACCCTTTCGGGCCCTACCACCGCTATGGGGGATTTTCAGCCGCCTCTACTTGACAGTGGACACGTTGCCTGGGGTGGACCGCTAGGAGGTAAATCCCCAACCACCCCAAAATTATTACCAACTCAATAATATTATTAATAATTTTTGTGGAAATGTCCCATAAGTCACAAGTATTTTTCATTTTTAAAGATTTAAATGTTTTAAGAACCAAAGACAGGATAATCACTAGTTAAGACAGATTTATTTATTATAAGTGATGAGATGTACATAAATGTTATTATTTTATAGGAAAGTTGACACATGAAGAGAAATCATCCAATAAGGGCGATGTTGCCGCTGGTTTCGCTACCGTTGAAGAATCCAATGTTGGAATGAGGAACGTCAATAGAGGTAAATTGAAGCGATCGCTTCTCTTTTATCTTTATATTATATCCAACTTGAACAGGTATAATATTTCATTGTCTAGGGTAAAAACAATAAAAATACCGTGGATTAACTAATGAGATGAAATGAACGGAACGGATTGAGGTGGGCTTCCTTAATCACTACATATTTTAAACAGGAAGCAATCATAAACTGGGCTTTTGGAAACAGGTCAGCCAGGAGAATGTGTTTAAGAATCAGAGACTGCTGTGATACTAAGGTAGTTGACTAGTAGGATATTTTTGATGTGTAACATCTTTCCGCTCGCCATATATACAATTTGTGGGAGTGATTTCGTAGAAAAGGGACGAAAGTACGTAACAGCCACCAGTGATCGACACTTTAAGCCCAATGTCCATTGTAGGCAGTAACATTTATGGGAGTGATTTCGTAGAACAATTTATTAACGCATTAAGTACAAGTTACTGTGTTTGTGATTATGATATTTGACGTGCTGACATTACGATAAATTTTCTCGAAACTGTTCACATGTTCTTTACTGAATTTATAAATTGCGCGGCAGATAGGATATGTCAGTGTGACATGTCTTCTAATGAGTAATTACTGCATTCTCTTTATGATTTGAAAAAAAATAAACGGAATTGGAAGCGCGCATTTTAAATCGATAATAAAAACAGGACATATTATTATTTTAAGTGACATATTGTGTCATCATTTTGATATGTCAAAAGTCTTCTAATGAGTATTTACTGCATTCTCTTTATGATTTGTAATTGTTAATTCTTTATTCTATTTCCTATTGTAATATTGATTTCAAAAGACGAGATGTCAAATGTTACACATCATATTATGCGACTACTGTAAGGCTCGTTCGGTTTTTTTTTTAACTGTTATGATAAAAGTAAACTGAGGCCTGATTGACAATAATTGTCTTGTGCTATGTTTGTTATTTTTTATTTTTATTTGTGTTTCAATATAAATGTTCCTCTCGCTCTCTCTCTTTCTCATTCATATACCTATAAGTTTTAGAATTGATGGTTTTTGTTGTCAACATTATTTACATGGGAACACTAATTTTTGTTTCTGCTGTGCAGTGTGGACTGACGAAGACCTGATCGCACAAGCGATTCTGTTCTTCATCGCCGGCTTCGAGACTGTCTCTTCTGCGATGTCGTTCACGTTGCACGAGCTGGCTTTGCACCACGACGTGCAAGAGAGACTGGTCCAAGAGATCAGGGAGAACGAGATCAAGAATGGTGGCAAATTCGATTACAACTCCGTTCAGAACATGGTCTACATGGATATGGTGGTCTCTGGTAAGGCAATGCTAATTTTACTTTAACTTTTTAAAAAATTTAACATGTAAGCACAGTGCCTTCATCTCACCTGATGTTAAGTGATGATAAGGCCAATGGGAAGCTCACTTCACTCGAAAACCTCAACTACTGCGGCATTGGCTTCTTATCTCTAGCTGTCGGAACACTACAATTAGTTGGCCGAATAGATAAGCACTTAGCCCGATAACCTTAGGTCTGGATTCAACTCCCGGTTCGGGCTAAGTGTGTTCGGCTTTTTCGATAGATATAAAGCTCGGGTTTGTGATTACCAACCTGCATTAAGCAAGTGTGGTGATTAAGTAAAGTAGCGATGACTTTATTTCCATTGTTAGGGTAGGATAAAGGCTACTTTTTATATATTATTGATTATGTTTTCAGAGGGGTTAAGGCTTTGGCCACCAGCGATGACATTGGACAGAATCTGCAATAAGGACTACAACTTAGGAAGACCCAACGACAAGGCCACAGAAGACTATATCGTAAGTAGAAAACTTACGTTTTTCCTTAGCATTAAAAATTATACTCTGCTTAAGAAAGTATAATTTAAATTTTTTTTCTCAATTTTTTTTGTTTTCACTGGGAAGCACTTGAATTGTATTTTATCCGATGGTAAGTGATGATGAAGAAGTGGACTCCGAAGTCTTCAACAACTGAGGCACTGGCAATTATATCTGAAAAATCTTTATACTATTTGACGACC
Organism: Eudonia mercurella; assembly: GCA_963082485.1. Lineage (NCBI taxonomy): Eukaryota > Metazoa > Arthropoda > Insecta > Lepidoptera > Crambidae > Eudonia > Eudonia mercurella. The sequence continues at coordinate 191,495 of OY720029.1, forward strand.
TCCTTGGTCGAGTGGCTTGTACACCGGTTTTCATGGTGTCGTCATCTCTTAGGTCCCGGGTTCGATCCCCGGTTGGATCCATTTAGAAATACCTGTTTTTCTAAATTGTTTCGGGTCTGGGTGTATCCTATGAATAATAAGTATGTATTTAAGTATATAAAGTATGTTTATCCGTTGTCTAGTTAACCATATAACCAGTTTCTTAAGGAAACTTTTCTTAATTGTGTGTGTGTGGGAAACACTTATTTATTTATTTATATATTCTTTGTTGCAAAAATACAGCAAAAGGCGGACTTGATGTCCTGAGGCATTCTCTACCAGTTCACCAATAAGGGAATCACTATCGGAAGACAAGACTGCTACTAACTCTGTTCTTATAGCAGTCTTAGATAAGGCTGAGGTAGATAGCCAGGAGCACTTAAAACAAGCCCTATCCCCAACCCAATACAGCTACCCACCTGGGAATCGCGTTGAATTGAGCTAGCTAGGTATTTATAATTTGACCAGGAAAGTACTATTAAAGGCAGTAAGTACATCAGCAAAGCCGATCTTTGGCAGCTATTTCGAGGTTTGGCCATTTGAGCCATCCATTTAATTTTTTAGGAAGCTCTGAGTAAATTAAGTAGAAAGAAAGAAACAGCTTAGCTTGTTTGTGATTTTTTACATCTTTATCCCAAGTGACGATGAAGCCAAAGATGGAAGTGATTTTCACCAAAGTTTATATTCAAGCATCGAGGAGCTTGTTATTTTATTGGCAATATCAGTATAAATAAATAAGGAGGAATTAAGATCAAAGTTCAAAAAATTAAAGATACAACAGAGAGACGAAAGTAAACCAAAGTTTCACCAAGAACTGTGTGTCAATAGAAATTTGAAAAAGTTTGTCTTTTACAGGTTTACAAGGGTGAGAGCGTGATGATTCCCGTGTGGGCTATCCACCGGGACCCCGAGTATTTCGAGGAGCCCCTCAAGTTCGACCCTGAGCGTTTCTCCGAGGAGAACAAGCACAAGATCCAGCCATTAACGTACATGCCATTCGGACTTGGACCCAGAAACTGTATCGGTAAGATCCATTTTTTATTTTATTTATTATTATTATTTACACATATGAGGGTAACAAAATAAGTTCTACTGGTATAGTACAAGGGCGCTGCTTATTTCAGTTCTGAAATATCTTCCCGCAGGCCCGCAAAAGGAAACGTTATAAATAGTGGTAGAATTAATATGTACCTCTTGCAAAAACTAAAACAAACTTACATAACAAAGGAAATGATGAGTTAAAGAGGCCTATAATCTTGCTTGAATTACCTCATTAAATGAAGAACTCTAAATACGGAACTGTGACCGAAATATTGTGGTTTATGCAGTGCTTATGTTGTAGTTTTAGCAACCAAGTACGCCTGGTAAATAAAATAATGTTTCTTTAGTTATCTCTACAAAATATATGTTTTAGGATAGTAATATTGCGTTTCTTGTTAAATACTCAATTTTTAACTAGTGGTAGAGTCATGAGCATTTATTTATTAATTTTTTTATTTTTTTATTTATTTATTACAAACCACAATCTTTCAAAACAGAGTCTATAGATTTTTGCAAAGCATTTTTTTTACAATTTCATCGTTGTCCTACAGGTTCGAGGTTCGCCCTATGTGAGGTCAAGGTGATGTTGTACCAGCTGCTCCAGCACTTTGAGATCTCGCCCAGCGATAAGACCAGCATACCGGCGACGCTCTGCAAGAACTCCTTCAGCATCAAGATCCAGGGAGGCCACTGGGTCAGGCTGAACATTAGGGAGTAGATTTCAACCACCTGTAGACGACGAAAAAAAAACTTAGGTCGAAATATACCAAACATTTGGACTCTTCATACAAATCAGGCTGATCACGTGTTAGCTTTAGTATCCAAGTACTGTATTAAAATAACCCTATATATATATTTTTGAGACTCCATAGCCTTTTTGTCTTGGTAATGAGAGTAAGAAGAGGCAGTCACTCTTGTGTGTTGTGTTATTGTATCAGTGTTGTATCATTTAGTATTGACGACCTCCTTGGTCGAGTGGCTTGCACACCGGTTTTCATGGTGTCGCTATCTCTGAGGTCCCGGGTTCGATCCCCGGTCGGATCAATTTAGAAATACCTGTTTTTCTATATTGTTTCGGGTCTGGGTGTTTCCTATGTATACTTATTATACATGTATTTAAGTATATTAAGTATGTTTATCCGTTGTCTAGTTAACCATATAACGAGTTTCTTATGGAAGCTTTTCTTGGGGCTAGATAATTGGTGTGAGTGTGGGAAACATTTTATTTTATTTTATTTGGAATCAAATTAATCAACCCTTAGGGCCACTTGCGCATTCTAGAGTTATAATATTTAATTCAAGGTTAGATGCTAGTCCAAGGTTAATTAAATAATATTTCTTGCACTGCTAAGGGTTAACAGTAAACCCCTGGTTAAAACGATAAATATTAAACCAGCCAAATCGGAGGGTTAAGGTCCTTAACTCTGTTGTTATTTATGCCAAATGTCAAATTTGTGAGGTTAGAGTAAGTTTGTTGTCGGTCGGTGCAAAGAAATAAAATAGTTTTTTATTGTATAAAGCTTTTTGTTTTTGTAGGAGGTTAGCTCCATCAGTTTTTTTTAATTATTTTCAATTGTATGGCTATGTTTGACTTTAATATCACAAAGTAGCAAACTAACGCTACTTGAAAAATTTGGTTCACGTAAACGATATTTTTTCGTATCCATAGTAAAGAGATTCAGTAATTCAGTTATTATCACAAATTAATACACAAAACGAGAAAAAGCAAAAATCAAACCAAACACCGATGACAATAAACACAAACACGACTAAAAACGGCGAGTTAAAAATTTAATAAATTAACCGTGAGTTAGTAAACTCGGAGTTATTTATTTAACTCTTCATTACCGTCCAAGCGGCCCTTAGAAATCAGTCCACTGTAGGATTTGCGTATTCGTTCAGGACAGATTATATTATTTAATTTGTTTTTATTAATTGATTTCGGTTACTGATTTATTTTATCGTAAGTGAGATTTTTTTAAATTAATAAGTGCCTGTGCCTGTAAATATAAAATATATTATGGAACAGACTCGATTGGGTAATATTTAGATTGATTATAACTGTAGATTAAGACCTGAAAATATATTGTGAACCTGGTCTAGGAGGAAACGATTTGTAAATAACGAAGATGACTAAAGTAAAGTAAAGATTTGTTGTTGTTGTTATTGTTGTTGGTTAGTTGACAACTTCGGTCAAAAAAATAATAAACATGTTGTTAGACAATGGAGTTTGTTGTGCTATGTGACAATCGGGTTTACATGATTTTAAGGGGGTGCAGCGCGGACGCAAAACTGCGAGTTTCAAGTTTCTTTATGATAGCGAGCGAGCTGCGCGTGGCAGTGGTGCGACAACGGTGCACGACTACGAATACGCATGCACACTAATATCTGTACAGAGTAGGCTGGTGATTTAATTAGAGCAATGTTTACTTTCGTAAAATCATAGGCAATTGGGTAAAAAATAAGAAAAGTCTTAATATTTTCATATTCATTTCATATAATTAAAAAATAAGACAACAGTGACCTGCGGAATATCAATACGAACATTTTGATGTCGGATCATTGTTTCATTTACAAAGTTTCTGAAGAAATAAGTTTTCAGATATCATTACCTTTACGTATTGTTTATGCGGTTTCTGGGATTTTTTTTCAAATTCCAAGACAACCATGCCCTTGTGAAAGGATCACTATATATCTATACACTAGTCCTTTTAATGTATATGACCTATTCAGCGCCTAGCACTAGTGACTTAAAAACACGTAAATTTTCGAAATTCCGCGCGGCACCCCAGAAAATTGTTACTATTTATAACCGACTTCAAAAAAAGAAGGAAGTTCTCAATGCGGTTGTATGTTTTTTTAAATGTTTGTTAAATAAGAACTTCGTTATTTATAAACCGATTTGGAAAAATCTTTTTTTTTGTACAACATTATTAGATCATGTTTTAAGTTAGCTAATGCTAACTATATAAAAAAATCATTATTAATAACACAGTATAAGGAATTGTATTACATATTACATAATACAATTTCTTATACTGTGTTAATAATATAAAAAAAATTGACAGTTTTTAAGTTATTTTAAGTTTAACCGTGACTATCTAAATATGGGAAATGTAATTAGGTTTTTTAACAAATAAATATAAGTATATATATATATATTTTTTAAATATATTTTTTTTATTAGTATTTAAATATTTTTTTAATTTTGGAAATGGAAAGTTACATCGACTTGTGGTCAAAAATACTATTAGCAGAGACACCAAGAACGTTTTGGAAAGTATGATTGCTTACTTACCACCAGAATATCAAGAATTCTATAGGAATTTCCCGGCTGCATTAGCAGTCGTTAAGAACCACCAATCCGCACTGGGCCCGCGTGGTGGTTTACGGCCCGTTCTCCCTATCCATCCATAGGGAAGGCTCGTGCCCCAGCAGTGGGGACATAAAACTGAGCTGATGATGATGATGATGACGATGATAATTGCTCCCACTCGCAGCTTATTTTACTTCATTAAAGGGATATACAATGAGAATGGAGATAAGTATAAGGCGTTCTTCTGCACAATTGTCTTGTTTATACTTATGTTTAACTTCAATATTACCTAAGTATGATATGGGTTGCGATACCAATTGGTATAGCAACATATAGCAATGTCAACATGTCTTCATACGATTTAAAATTTGTATTTTTTTTTTCGATGTTGTAACTTATGTATTATGCTGTACCTACTACTGTTTTGAATGATCTTGCCGAATTTCGTTCCTCATTTTTTTCTAAAGTTGTGGTAGGAACTTTTCTGTATTCATAGGTGAGTACTTTTAATGTGTGTACGGAAACAATTTTTCAGCGACAGAATATGTGTTACTGCAGGCATTGACTCAAAGTACCTGTACCCAAAAATTTTATTGAAAAAATCATTATTTTTGACCAAGAGAACAAGAATATTAGTTTAATAATAGAATAGAAGAAAATAGAAAAAATATGTGTTGGAAATGTATTGTAGGTACACATATTTACCTACAAAACAGCGAAACAACCTGTATTTATCTTTGTGTGATTAAAAAGTTATTATTATTATCAATGTCTTTTTTTCTTGACGTTGTTCATTAGGACGAGGATTATTATTAAAAATAAGACTGTAAATCCTACAAGTTGTAACTTTTTCAACTACTTACGCCAAATTGTTAGTCTTAAAAAAACTCACCGAGTGCGACCTCACAAGGTTTATCCTATAACCATCCAATGAACGGCCTTTGCGAAAGTTGCTTAGATTCAACAATCGCACACCGAGCGTTTAACGTTGAATTAACGTAGGTATATCTCAGCATTGCGGTAAGACAAGCAAGCAAGCAATTAGTCATACAAAAAATATCTCCTTTTGTGTAGCTCATGAAAAACGAATACAGTTAACTCTGTATTCGTTTTTTAGTAGGTTTTTTAGTAGGTTTTGTTTAGTAGGTTTTTTTCTGTAGGTTTGATTACTAGACAGCCACAATAACAATACATTTATGCACCAGTTTACAAGATATCACACATGAATCATTTGATTGCAGCGGAAAAAACGAATACGCGCAATATTAAATAAATTACACCATATTTGGTATTTTGAGCTACTTTACATATTATCTATATTTATGTTGACGATTATTTTTCGACAGCAAATATATAGGAATACCAGTGTATATATCAGTCTGGTATTTGAAATATATATTTTTGCATTTAAATCTAAAATTTATATTAACTACTTAAAAGATAGGTTATATGCAGGTTCAAATCCTGCTCGTGGAAATTTTTTCAACATTTGTGTTTTTGTAATTAGTTTCGCAACAAAATTTGCGTTAAAATTATATAAACAAAACAAAAACATTTTACTTAAAAGATGTTTACTGTTTCAGACGAGACTCGAACCAACTAAGTACCTACCTCTCGCTTTTCCAAATGCTGAGCATGATTCAAAAATTTAAAATTCTAAATTTAAAATCTTTTATTCAGTATATGCTACAAGTAGCTCTTATGAATAGTGTTGCCAGGACCTATGTCTCAAATTTCGGGGCGGAAGGTAAAAATTATCAGGATTTGGGATTTAAAACGGGGACAGCTACAATTTCTTAAAAATGCAGGTTCTTATATGAATCGTCATGATTGCATGAAAACAATGAAACTAAAACTAGATAAACTTTTGCATATCATAACAACATGAATTCTCGAATGAAGAGAGAATTCATTTTTGCTGTCAAAATTATCAAAAGTACTTACTAAGGAGGTTAAAGAAAAATCGGGACATTTGGCGTCCCGATCAAGGGTACGGACCTGTCACCAGACCCCTGCAAATCGGGATGTCCCGCGCAAATCGGGATAACTGGCAACGCTACTTATGAATGTCACTATGCCATCGGTTCGTAAGTCTTCTTTGGGCTGGAGACCTTTACTGAGACGAACCGGCAAGAAACCCAGCAAGGGCGTTTCTTATTTTCTCCATAGCAGCATGGGTTTCCTTGTCTAATCTACGAGTATTACGCTATAAGAAAGCGTTGTTTCACAATATTCTGAGTATTGCGCTTAGCAAGTAGCGAAGAAACAATTTTACAAATGATGATGAAACACTATATTATATTATTTTTAATAATATTAATGGAAAGTAAATAACAGTTTAATAAATTGTTTGTTTAATATTTGTAAAAAGAATGTTCATTTGTGTGATGGAAGTGGATTACCTAGACAATGATGTAACATCACTGGCGTATAGCGTAAGATCAAGACACAAGAAATCGACCAATGTCTTATATTTGCGTTGGTAAAGAAATTGGAAATGGGAGTGCAGTTGCCAGAGTTGCAAAAAGGTCGTAGGTTTGAGTCCCATCTGTGAAACAACTTAATTGGCTTATTTAAATACACACAGGCAAGCGCTTGGCACGATATCCGGAGGTCATGAGTTCATTGCCCGGATGGGCAAGATGTTTCGTATTTTTTGCGAACATCAACCTGCATTTGGGGAGCGCGAGCGTGGTGATTAAGTCTGCACCCATCAATTGTAGCGATGACTTGATTTCAATGATGGAGGCCTTTGCCCAGCTGGCTAATTTAAATATTAACTTTATTTGCAAAAAGGATTAAAAAGAACCTATCTATTTTTCAATAAGATATCGCAAGTATTGTTTGGTCATTTTATTAGGGTTCCGTAGTCAACAAGGAATCCTTATAGTTTCGCCATGTCTGGTCTGTCTGTCTGTCCGTCCCCAGCCTAGCTCATAGACTCTTTGTATTAGAAAGCTGTTATTTGGCATCGATATACATATTAATCATGCCGACAAAGTGGTGAAGTAAAATTTTGAAAAATATTTTTTTTATAGGCAAGGATGTAATTTTTTTTTCTTGTCTACCCCATATGGATGTCGATGGATTGCAATTTGAAAAATATTGCGGGTTTGTGGAAACAGTTTTTTGATTGAGGCTTCCGTTTGTGAACTATTAAGCTTTAAAGTACAAAATTTTGTTAGAGTCAAGTGTCCCCCCCTCTGTGCCAGCCAAATGGTTGTTTTTGGATACGTGAAAAAATTCACGGTAGTTGTATATATGACTAAGTTAAAAGGAAAACTATCACAGCAAAGGTAGGCTTTACAAGTTTATGAGTAACAATCGACCAACTTATAAAATGTACTTGGCGCAGTACAAATTCCTCATTGGGTACTACTTAAATAACGTTGTAAGGTGTGTGAAACATTTAAGTATACTAGTGGTCGCCCAGTGGTCGAAATTCAACCGTAATTTTTCTCCGATTCAATTTTTGAAACAATATTTTATTAAGGCTGCACGGATTGTATCCTAAATAATAAAAAATGTAAAAAGATATAATGTAAGTTTGGATCATAAAGTTAATGTTTGGATTGGCTCCTCTTCCATTTTAGAAATTTTTGAAAAATGTATGAAACAATTAAAAAAATAAATAATTCAATTTATTGTATTTTTTATGCATAATTTAATAAAAAATTAGCATTCTGCACTTCTTCTCTAAAGTGTGCGAAATTTCATACTCCTCCGTCCGCGCAATTTTCGTAAAAACAACAACAAACAAAGGGGATCAAAGTTTTTGCTTTTAATATACCTACTATAATAGATAAACCATTTAAAAATATACGAAGGTAATATAATATTTTTTCTAACTTCACTTGTGATGTTGGATTTTATAACTCTTCTTTAGTTACCATCGTCCTATGTGGGCCCGTTTTTAGACGTCATGAGCCGCCGGAACTCTTGACGTTAAATAAATGTTCATAAAAGCCCTCTTCTCAGAGTTCACATTATTGAGATGGGCTACGGAATCCTATACTGCGCGTGGCCCGACATGCTCTTAGCCAGTTTTTTAATATAATTTTCCTTGTACGACATCATAACGTATAAAAATAATGTTTTGATAGCGCGTGCGTAGAGCTCGCTCAGCCACCGGTGCGAGCGCACGGAACCGGTTTTATTACGATATTTACGTTTCCGGGTCAGTGTTTTATTTAATCAATTGAGTAAGTTATTTCTTTGGTTTTTTTGTTTATTTTGAATCGTTATTGTGACATACATTTGTGCTGTTATAATAAAGATAAAATCAAGAAGAACGCAACAGCAATGAGTTATCATCATAATCCTTTTAATGGATAGACAGTGTGACAGCCCAGCAGTGGGACACAAAAACAAAAGAAAAGTCAGGCCATTGCGGGTTGGTGTGTTTTGTGTGTGCTCCGTGCTTCGGTAGGCATGTGAAGAAGGTGTTTGACCCGGTTGCATTAGCAGTTATTAACAACCATCAATCCGCTCTGGGCCCGCGTGTTGGTTTATGGCCCGTTCTTTCTACCTATCCATAGGGAAAGCTCGTGCCCCAGCAGTGGGTTTTGGCAACTGCCATCATACAATAACAGTACCATTTCGGAGGCATGGAGGAGGTCAAGATATTTTTAATGCGTTCACCGATCCGTTGAATTTGTATCCCAATAAAAATTGTACACAGCATTGACCCAAAACAACAGTAAACAAAATATTCAATTAACTACATAATTTAAACTAATCTAAAATAAAAAGTTAACAATTTGGAAAATAAAAAGAACAATTGAAGCAAAACAATAAGTGAGTGTTACGAACAAATTCGAACAGAAAAAAGGAGAACAATTTAACACATAACAGTGATACTTTAAATGAACTTAAGCTACAATTAAAAATGTCCTTTTGAGAATATAAGTTATTGTATGCATGACACATGCGTAAAAGCGGTGCATTTTTTGACACATTATTGTTCACACCTGGCAAACTAAACAATTTAGAATTACGTACTGAACGAGTTGGTACCTTAAATATATGTATATCAATGATTGTTATCTGTTTTGTAAATAAATTTCAATAAAAACAGAATAAGTACAACGAAAAGCACCCGAAATCTCAGGATATAAAATAATTAATCGCGAGCGGGTTGTAACTCCACTATTTTATTTCATTTCATTTCATCATTTCATTAAACTACATATAGGCAGTCTTTCAATATATTAAGTGTTATTAATCAAAGGATCGAGTGTTTATATTGTGATTATTTTTATACAATGCCTTCGTTGTTGTCACCTTAAGCATTTATACAGCCTCATATCAAGTAACTAAAGCCAAGAGCCAATGTTTGTTAGCTGTCGGCTACGTTTCTATTCTTCATTTGCAAAGTGGAAGCGCTAGATATTTATCGTCATTTATGTTTGTATATACTTGTACCTATGTATAAATATATACGGACATATTTTTGTATAACTTATATTATTGATATATATTCACTTACATACAATATGCTGTTCTCATATAGACAAACGGTAACTAAGCTGTCAAGTATCTGTGCGTAAAAAAATATTTAATTAGTTTGTAAATAGATAGATAAAATCTTTATTTGAACATTATAAACACACACATAAAATCTTAAAAAGTCAAGTGGTTATCCGTAAGAAAGAAGTAAAAAAATAATTCATTATGGACCCAACTAACTTACTTATCTATATATATAAAAATCAATTGCTGTTCGTTTGTCTCGCTAAAACTCGAAAATGACTGGACCGATTTTGGCTAATTTTCATTTTGAAATATTTGTGGAAGTTCAGGGAAGGTTTGACCGGTGAGTAACGGAAAATACTAAAAATGACAATTTAATTTTCCAATACAAAATGATTTGTTTGTTTTGTTGTCATGGAAACTGTCAAAGCGGTACGAAGTCCGCCGGGTCAGCTAGTTATGATATAATTATTTAGCTTACAAACAAAAGAACATTGAAATAAAGTTGATGACAAAACATTATAATTATTTATTAAATGGATAATTTTGAAAAATGAGTACGTTCCTATATCGTATTACGTAAATGATTATTGATCTAAATCTGTTCTACTTAGTCCGATAACTAATACTTTTTTTATTATCGGGTAAGCTACTTACAGCAACTGGTAAGTAATACTGCATTATGCGCTTCAACATAAATATTAGTTATTTGTTATACAAGAGTGCAAAGTTGCTTTTTAACCGCGTGCTCAATTTTGATGACCGAGCAAGCGAAGGATTCTAAAATCCAAACACTGCACGGGCGTGTGTCCTTGCAATGTCGTTTCAATGTCTCTCGCACCGGTTAATTACAACGCACGCACAATATTGGCACAAATTAATCACAAAACACAGTAGAAAATTAATGAAAGGAAGGATGATTGACCTGACCGTTTTATGCTGGTCTCGATGATGCCTTATCTGCTGGTCTCGCGTGTCCGATTTATGCAGTAGATCACGACGATTCTTGATGCTTCCGGCTCGAAGGACCAAAATATATTGCTGACGAATGTTTGGTTGAATAAAAAATAATTCCTTCTTCAATAGCTCGTTTACTTTTCGTGAATGCGTTACAATTTGAAATATATTAAATATTATAAAAATGATGTAGGTAGGGTATGTATCGTGACGCGTGCGAATTGCCAAATAAGCGGTGGCGCGCGGATCCAGTCGTCCATCCCCGGTGCCCTCTGTGACGTCACCCGCTAGTGTTGTGGTAGGCGCGTAGACACTTAGGTATAATTAAGAAAAATTGAAAGTAACGTTGCTACAGTTACTTAGGTTGAGTGTAATATTTTTGTTGTAGGTACTGTAATGTTGGTGTTAGTGACTTGTGTATTGATATATTCGGCACCATAGAGGTAGAAGTAAATAGGTTTAATGGTGTTTTAAATTCAAAAACTTAGTGCACACGATGTTCTAAATTCAATTTACTTTATCCTCTAGCGGATAAAAACGGTTTTTGCACTCAGATATCGAAGAGCAAAAATACTCTTTCTGAGATGGGGGGATGAAAAATATATTAATGTGTTTAATGGTTTTAATAGCTCTATGTTATTTGTTTTTGACAATTTTAGGCATTTAGGCTTCACTCGTATTTGTTTCGAAAACTACTTTAAACTAACAAAATGACAAATTTTCTTTATTATAGATTTTTGTTGGCCGACTATAATCTTTACATTGTAAGTGTGTCTTCATGTGTTTAGATAATTAGTGGCTTCTGAAGTCTTAGCGACCAGTCAAATCAGACAGTAAAAAAGCTGTTTACGGGCAACTGACATCACGCGAGCGTGACTCCATCAATTGAAGATCATCCGAAATCATTGTAGCCTTTTATTGGTGCTCCCAATTTGACGAATTGTCTTTATTAAGGCTTTGTTATGTAATGGCTATTTTGGTTATATACGTTCAACTAAAGTGAGCGAAGTGAAAAAATGCGTAACATCAATAAATATGTCAATTAAGTGTTAACTTAAAATAAAGTTTGTTAAAAAGTCACCGAATCTGAACCGGGCGCCGCGTACTGGGGTTCTAAACATTTTGTTGAATTTATTCATTCATTTATTTATTTAAGCATCATAGCTCATTTAGGTTAGTTACAATAATTACCTTAACCTTAAATTAATTTAACGACAAAGTTATTTGTTGCAGATCTGATTACTTTATTTGCTTAGATGTACCCTTACATTACTAACCCTCCGAATTTTGTTATATACTGTATGTAACAAAACTCATAATCACCCGGATCATTTAAGAAGTGTATATTATGTAACAAGAACGCCCACAATAATATTTAAATAATCCTATAAATATTTACAGATAACTACAATATATTTTTAACTGTGATTTCATTTGATTATCTTAGTTCACGCTCCTGTCGTTGGACTTTGTTTAGACGAAGATCTACTGTCGTGGACATATAAATAGATAATAAATCTCATAAATAAAATAAAACATGGAAAAATTCAATATTATCAAGTGCAGCGAGAGGACTTACTAAGGCCCCAGAACACCAAATGGTCAATCATGAATCGGGAATAAAGGTGTAAGGTTTATGTAAAGGTGTAGGTGTAATAAAATGTGTAATTTTTGGTTGACAGCCAAACATGAGAATCGTTTTACTTTATCACAATAATGAGTACTTAAAGAGATAATGTGCGCCGTATCCTACTATTGTCAAGAGTAACGAACGATTACTCCATACCTAGGTATTTATCGGAGTTTACGTAGGTATAAAGCATTTATTCTTACTTTGTTTATTGTACAAATATTTTTATCTAACTACCTGTGTAATGACTTATTATGGTTTGATATTATCTCTGCGTAAATAAGTAAATAAAAAAAAACGTTTTCATATTTATTTACTGAACATAATTATTAAAGAAAAAAATTGTTACTTCTTACTTCTTACTAGCCACTGCAACAGTAATCAAAATTATTGGTAGGGTCACTACCCTACTTATATTTTTTATTCCAAAAATGTGTTTATGTTGTCGCTATTAGACGTATTTTTTTAATCGTAAGAAGGGGGTGGTTCTCAATACGTTTGTATGTAACTAGATATTTTGTGTTCGCGCATAATATCTCCGGTATCTAGGCACCGATTTTGATGATTACCTATCAATCAAATACACCAGGGATGTACAAATCATTTTTTAACGTAAATTTTGTTGCGAACAAATTACAAAAACACAAATTTTGAAAAAATTTCCACGAGCAGGATTTGAACCTGCACCCTTCTGACATACCGGGTCAGGTGCTCTTCCAATTGAGCTATCGTGGTTCTAACCAGAGCCCGCCGAAATTATTCAACACTTTTTACTTTGAAATTGAATAGGCGTCTTTGGCTTTCAAAGTAAAAAGTGTTAAATAATTTCAGCGGGCTGGTTAGAACCACGATAGCTCCATTGGAAGAGCACCTGACTTGGTACGCCAGGGATATTGTGAAAAGCAGAAGTCCTAAAATCCAGAAAGATCTTTACGCTGGAATTTCTTGTTTAAGTGTGGAAATTATTTATTTCTGTTGGGTTGTAATTGCATTGCAACTTAGAAACAAAATTTAAGCGTTAAATTATACATGTAAGTATACCCTTTTTATCAACTATTGTCTACTCAAATTTACCGAAATAGATAATTTGTGACCTTGTTTAAATTTATAGTTAAAAATTATATATACTTTAAATACCATTTTTTTTTGGTTATAATGATTAGTTGCTAAAATAATGTTATAACTTATACTATCCACCCTAGAGGTATTCTTTTCTATTATTCTATTCTATTATTCTATTATTAATGTGTTTTTACTTACATACACTTGAAAAACACTTGAATTAAACCTGAACTATACTACGATAGCACTTGATAATCACAGATAACTATGTTATTAAGCTGATAATAGAACACTTTAGTATGCATGCAAGTACAGTTTAATGAATCATAAAGCTATAGAGTAGAAGTGATATACCTACGCAAACCTGTTCGCATCACTTTGCGTGTATCAATATTTATTTCCGCGCCCTTGATTGAGAGTCAACATTAAAAACATTTTAACATAATAATATAATCACGTTATCTGAGTAATCGAATTAACATAGAGATAAAGTTTCAAGATTGTATAAAGAAATGTTACAATCAGTACAATAATTCAATACGAATTATTAATAAAAAAAGGGGTCCGGTGAAAAGCCAAGTAGCTATTTGAGGAGCTGAGATTGATACTTTGATACAAGAAAATTTTGCACGAAAACATAGGCAAAGAAATTGGCGCGCTATGAAATAAAAATCATCAAACAACTGGATCTTTAACTCTCTCGCTCGAGACATCAACATCAACAATATCCATTGACTCACCTGATGCTGTCAAGGTATCAGCTTCCAAGCCCTGTCCCTGGCTATTCTCGGTCGGCACGTCCTGCGGCACTCCTATTATAGTGTCTCTTGCACATAGTGTCTATCCAAATATATATTATGTTTTGAAAGTCAAAGTCAAATCATTTATTCAATATAAGCTTTTACAGGCACTTATTGACGACAAAACTAAGTATAAAATTCAAATGTTAATAAACTAAATTTAGCTTAACTAAACAACTTCGACCGAGAAAAGCTGGCTAGAATCTCAGGAGGCTTTTATCTTTATCTCCATCTTTTAAACCAATGTACAATCATGTAATAATTATAAAATAGAGTTAGTACAATTTTGTACTCATTATCAATAATATTCAAAGTGCAGAGCAGACTTATATACGCATTTGTCTGCAACATAGTCATTGATCTTGTGCTAGGCTTTTTAAATTAAAGTTCCATGAATGTGGGTTTTGAATTTGGTATCTGTCAACGCAGTGATATCGTCGGGTATTTTGTTATAAAAACGAATTATTTTAGAGTTACCTTTAAAGCATTTGCTACTCTTGCTGAGTCTGAGCTTCGAAGCACTACACTTATTCTGGTTCCTTGTATTAAATCCTTGAACCTTACTTTTCTCAGTTTGCTTGAAGAACAGTTAATTAGGAATATTTTTTCACCCGCGGCGTTTATAAGGGTTGTATTTTATTTATTTAATCCCACACGTGCTAGATGCAAAGTTCATGCTGCGAAAATCAAACGTCAATGTTTTTCCCAGTTACCCGCGCACATTTTATTGGGTTCGTGTGTTAGGCCCCCGGTGTGTGACGCCCCCGTGTTGGAGGCACCCGATTTTCAATTAAGTTATAACAGCCAATTTTGTTGTAATAAAAGTCATTTGTACCAGATACAGTCAGCGACAAAGTGTTTCTGAACTAAAAATTGCCGAGTTACAGAGTACAGGTACAGGGTTTGAAGAATACGTTCCAAAATACAACAATGTCAAGCAACAATTATACAACAGTCGAAACAAAGCCTTAAATGTTGAAAAAACACAGTTTCATAATCCAGCTGAAGTCATTATACCTCAGATTTTTCGAAAATATTTATTGATTGATCACTGTGAGAACAGCAAAGCAAGTATTTGCATCAGCAGAGGCTTTAAAAGACATGAAAAATATACTACACTACTTCGGGGACGGTACATATGATTGCTGCCCAGGTCCATTTTACCAAATATTTACCATTCACGGAGATGTAGGGAGTGATGCACAAGAAACTAATATTGTGCCTATATTTTACGCCCTACTAGTTAACAAGGAAAAGAGTACGTATGAAATAATGTTTAAAAAAATTAAAGAAGCTGTGCCGGACTTCAATCCCATGAAATTCACTGTGGATTTTGAATTAGCTACAATGCTGGCAATAAAAGAGGTATTTCCGGCGGTTAAAATACATGGGTGTAATGTTCACTTCCAAAGATCCATTTATAGAAAAGCAGTCTTTGGGATTATTGGCACATGAGGAGACCACATTGTATGTAAAACTGTGCGCCTGTCTAGCTTTTCTTCCTAAAAAAGAAGTAGAAGATGGTTGGCTTTCCATAATGGAAAACAGGTAATTTAAATTTTCATTTAAATTTTAACGGCTCATAGATTGTTTTCATAGGAACGCAAAAAAGGGTATATATATTATATATGTATATTCATATTCATATCATTATTTTTGTTTTTAGTATTCCCGATGAAAAAGTTACCAAATTCAACGATTATTTCGTTGAACAATGGCTTGAGCCTTCGACAATGATCTCGAAGTGGTGTTGCTATAAAGAACGACATCGAACCACAAATTTAGTGGAGGCCTGGAATCAACGACTTCAGTGTTATCTGGGCCTAAAACCATCTTTATTATCGTTTATGGAAATTATAACAACTGATATTTCTACGTATAGCACAGCACAAGTGAGGTAAAAAACTTATTACTTACGTAACACATAATATTTAGCATTCATTTAATGTTATTTTTATTTTAGTAATTTTTATATTAATATACTCGTACCTACGTACTTTCAGATTTTTCTTTTGTGTCTGTGATTTTTAATATTAATTGTTATTGCTATATTTTAATGTTTAATAATTTTTTATCAATGTTCTAAATATTTAAGTAGATACCTATATATTTACTAGGTATAAATGACTTAAAAGTACATATTTCCAGTAGCTTAAATCATCCTAATATATAACTGTGATTTTGCATGTTAATGTTGCAATATTTTAATGTTTAAATATTTTGTTATCAATTTTGTAAATATTTAAGTAGATACATATTATCATTTGTTGTTTCACCGACAATATATTAATAAAGATTTATATTAATAATCTAAGACTGATCATTTCATGTAGACATTTATAAACATTTTTATAATAGGTTACATTTTGCTATCTGACTGTACTTTTGATAAAAATATTCAATTTATAAATTTTATCGCACTAAAACGAAATCGGGTGCCTCCACCACGGGGGCGTCACACACCGGGGGCCTAACACACGAACCCATTTTATTTGCTTCGGGGTTTAGTTGCCTGTTAGCTTAGTTAGCTTGTAAGTTTGTCAATAGATGGCACTGTTTCGATCACTTATAAGCCCATAAAGACATACTGTGAATGCGAGGTGGATTTGAAAGGCCATTTATCAACAAATATCTCTCTGATGTTCTTTCATCCGTAACAAGCCTCGTCATCTATATTCCTGAGTTTGGACTATTGACAGCATCAAATTTTTTGTGTTGTTTTAATTTGTCCCCAGGCATTACTTTTTTTAAATGTCGCATTGTTACTTCTACTTTTATAAGTATGTTCTTATTTCGAGGTTTAATAAGTTCTTCAGTCTTAAGTCTTGTTTTCCTACTTATTTAGGAGTCATTTTTTTATTGTCATACAATCTTAGCCTAACCATAATAACCGTAGGTACTCTATACACATTTTCTTACATCTCGAATTACTATTGTATCTCTTAAATTAACTAACAACTTCTTACATAAATCTCTAATTTTTCTCACAATTGCTGTTACCTACGAGTATTATTTTTTCCTTTGGTTGATGGCTTCGTGCGATTAGCACATTTAGCAAGTGTCAAAGTAATTATTATTACAAACTTGTAAGAAAGTTATACATATAAATCCTACTAACATTATAAACGCGAAAGTTTGTAAGTATGGATGGATGGATTTTTGTTACTCTTTCACGTAAAAACGACTGAATGGATTTGGATGAAATTCGGCATACAGATAGTTTATAACCTGGATTAACACATAGGATAGCTTTTATCCCGATATTCCCACGGGAATGAATGGAAACTGTCAAAGCGGTACGAAATTCGCCGTGTCTACTAGTAATAGTTATTTGTTATACAAGAGTGCAAAGTTGTTTTTTAACCGCGTGCTCAATTTTGATGACCGAGCAAGCGAAGGATTCTAAAATTGAATCACGAGCGCAGCGAGTGATTAAAAAATTAGAATCCTGAGCGTTAGCGAGGGAATCAAAAGAGCACCAGGTGAAAAATCTTTGCACTCGCGTGCAACACCTAACTTTTCATCCCACCTCAGCGAGGAAATAACTAAATGCAAAAAAACATTTACAATCACAAGATACTTTTATTTCAGTTTAGGTATTAACTACTACATTATGAAAGGTAAGTATTACAGAATAATCTTTAAATTATAACAAACAATACTTAGGTATAATTAAGAAAAATTGAAAGTAACGTTGCTACGGTTACTAAGTGTAATATTTTTGTTAGGTACTGTAATGTTGGTGTTAGTAACTTGTGTACTGTAACACCCCGCTGGGTCGTTACTTAAGGAACGGGGGGTTGTGAATAATAATGCTTTATAGCTTTAAATATTTATATTACTTTCAACATGAAATAATAACAATCAATTCGTCGTCGCGACCCGTCACCGAGTCCGCGATGTTTTTCTTTTTTCTCTTCTACTATATTTTAATGCAGGCCACGGTGGCTGCCAGTAAGTATGCCCGAGCAAGGAGTCTCGGTTGCTACAGTACTGATAAATTGGGCACCATGGAGGTAGAAGCAAATAGGTTTAATAATGTTTTGAATTCACAAACTTAATGCACACGATGTTCTAAATTCAATTTACTTTATCCTCTAGGGGATAAAAACGGCTTTTGCACTCAGATATCGAAGAGCAAAAATACTCTTTCCGAGATGGTGGGATGAAAACAATATTTCCTTCCTGTATGATGGTGATGAATAATAATAGAAATGCAAAGTGAGAATTGATATACCCCAACCCCTTGAGTATCTCAGTTAAAATGTGGGGCTTCACTAAGACCTCACGCGGACTTCTTGAGAGAATTTGAAAAGTGACGTTGCACTGTTTTGTTTCATTTGGCAACACTCATGCTCGCTTACAAACACAATCCACCATTATTTCACAGTAGTATTCGACATAACACTGATTTTAGAAAATAAAACAAAATTGCAGACATGACTCTTCACTTTCCCGATAAGAAGTCTACGAGTATCTTATAATATCTTTTTTATAATTCTTATTTTTCTCAGTAAGGCACTGTGTGGCCTGCGGTCGCAACATAATTTCTTATCCTCACCTATGTTTACAAAGAATAAAGACCAAAATATTAGTTATAGTAGGCGATATCCAAATAAATTAATATTACCTGCTATTAAAACCACATCGTATGGCAGGATAGGCTACGCAATGGCAATTAAAATTTTTAATAGACTGGATGAGGATATTAAGTGGCTACCTTTACAAGTTTTCAAATATAAATTAAAAAAATGGCTAGTCGAAAATTGCTTTTACTCTGTCAATGAATACTTTGAACATTTCAGGTCTCATTGACGTTGTTGTAACTCAGTAGAAATCTTTATTATTCTAAGATTATAATAGTTTAAATAGTAATCTCTTTACCTACCTAATTTAAATTAAATTTTGCATGCCAGCTTCTGGTATATTGTGTGAAACATTTTTTTTTATCATAAGACCTTTTGTACCACATTTTATGCAAAATAAATTTTATTTCATTATTTCATTTCATTTCATTTATGGTTAAAGAGTTTGTAAACGCATTCCTAGTCGCGTGTAGATCTGATAAAGATAAGACACGGCATCTTCCCTTCAACATCTACATAGTTTATATTATTGTTGTATAAATAGCCTTGTAAGGTTTAGATAATAAGTTAGTCACAGTGTGTAGTCAATGTAAATATACAACCACATAAAGAGACGCAGTCGTTATTTACCATCGCCATGGAACCCTCCACATCACAACCTCCCATACGTCGACAACCCGGAACACTGAGTCGACTACGGAAACATACTGATATTGCTTTTATTTATGTCAACGTTTGCTTGCAGACGATGTTGTTCTTCATATGGTGCGCGACTCTGGTGGGGGCCCTGGCGCTGTACCTGCGTCAGGTGTACTCTCGGTTTACCAGGCTCGGGGTCAGGCATTTCTCCCCCGTCCCGCTGTTGGGCAACATGACCAGGATACTATTCCGCCTTGAGCACTTCACGGACCACGTCTCCTGGATTTACAACGCGTTCCCGAATGAAAGGTACGGGGTACTAGTGTTTTAGGAGCCCTTAAATAGTTTCGATGTATATGTACTAATATTAAAAGATGTAAAGTAGCGACTCCGATAATATCTAACAGCATCAGTATAGAACCCTGTCGCTCTAAGCCATGGAATTTAAATTGACAGATGTTACTTTGACTAGGAGCAAAAGTGCTTTTATTATTGGTATTTTGTGGCTTAATTTACGGTATGTCCGTTTATTGCATGCATTTCATCTCTCACATCTAATCCAATTGATCTCTAGAACTAGTGAACAGATTTTAGTATTTTTTTTTATCAGATACTAATAAAAAAATATTTTTCTGTCTGACTGTACTTAAAAAACTCCTGCGCCATGGGAAAGAAAATAATAATGGATATTTCAATTTGAAATGGTCGTGGAGATTGTAGGAACAAATATACCATTTTTGTTAGGGCATTGAAGTTTTAGGACTAGCCCAATAACACTACATGCAAGCAAATTCGGGATCCCATTATTTTTTCAAGAAAAAACCGTGTCTGATGCTGTTGTTAGAATCGCTTGCCTTTTTAAATGCCTCTCTTAACAAGCTGGGTATCACCATATCCTCTTTAAACAGTATTGTAGCATAACATAAAATTTTACTAGAAACAATATACCAGTCTTAAGAAGTTAGAGTTGGAATCGACTTGTAACTTCATAGTTGGTTAACTTGTTGTAGCATTGTGAATGCAAAAGTTTAAATGATACAATACACAATACATGGAGTCCCGCGGCATATTTTCGCAACTGCATAACATTGCACTGCTTTTAAGAGCTCATGGCAGGGCCCCAGATCTCCCGTAACTCATGCATATAGCTGACTGACCTATTGCCCTCAAGGTATATCGGGCGCTACGAGTTCCTGAACCCGATGATGATGATCAAGGACATCGAGCTTATCAAGAAGATCACCGTCAAGGACTTCGAGCACTTCCTCGACCATCGCACCATGGTAGACGAAAAGACCGACCCCTTCTTCGGACGGAACCTGTTCTCTTTGAAGGGTCAGATTATACTTGAATGCTTTCGCTATGAATATGCGCCTCTATGGCCAAGTGGTACTGAGTTCAATTTCCAGTCTAGGCAAAGTGTGTGTTCAGATGTTTTTTTGTATAGCTCAGGTTTGTTCGGGGTTGATTAGATTGTCAATACCTATCAGTTATAGCGATGACATGATTTCTACGATGGAGGTCTTTGACCAGAAGTGGGGCAGTGTTTAGGCTAATTACTACTACTACTACGTAGTATGCTATAGCTATACTATTCTGTTGTTAGTGACTGCTAATGTAGCCACGACCAACGGAATTACGTGCCTTCCAAGCCATGGAGAAACTCGAGGTGATAATTTTTGGTCACCCAATCCATTGCGAGAGTTGTTTAAATTTTAGCAATCGCAGACCGAGCGTGTTTACCACTACGCAATCATCATCATCATCATCATCGTCAACATTCGTAAAATATTAAGAGGTGATCGCATAAGTGATTTGATTCCGTATGCTTTCGATAGTTATTCAATTATATTACTATTTGTTATTTTGGTCTTAGGTGAAGAATGGAAGGACATGCGGTCCACGCTGAGCCCAGCCTTCACAAGCTCCAAGATGCGGCTGATGTTGCCTTTCATGGTGGAAGTCGGCAACCAGATGATCGTCTCTCTCAAGCAAAAGATCAAGGGATCCAATAGTAAGTTTTATCCAAAATCAATCCGTGAGTCACAGACCAATTCTGCTCCACTAGCTGTCTAGTGAAGTAAGAGACATAATATATATTGGACACCATAATTTTAACTTTACTACCTTAACATAAGGTCGAAAACCAATGAAAAGTTCAACATGCTGAGTGCATTAAAGGGTTAAGAAGGTGCAAGAATTAAAAGGATACTAAGATGACTTAAGAAAGGGAGGATATACGAGTACTATATAACACAGGAATTTATAAGGATTAGTCATGGAGAGAAGAAGTAAAAAACAACATAGGGATTGCTTAGAAAAGTGGACCCAAATGTTAAGCAAGTACCAGCAAAGACTTATACATTTTGGTTAAATATGAAAGAAATACTTATATAAAAAAAAAGAAATATTATTATTACTCTCTTTATAATATATATATCTTAAGAAAAATCTTTTAACAATATTTTATATAAAAACATATTTACAATATAAAATATTATAAAAAACTTAACCTAGGTTGCCAAGAATTTACTTTATAGTAACAAGGTATTTTAAATTCGTAACTTTTTGAAGCTGTTTATTTTGTTATTACTTATTGAATAATTTTAAGTTTGTAATACATAACTAGCTACCAGTAGCTACATATAATCTAAAATCTGATTCATAAAACAATTCCCGTCAGTAACATTAGTCTGATCCGTGACGCATGTAATGGCTGCAAATAATGAATGGGCAATCGCTACACATAATCGCGGTACTTATTTTTGAAATGTCTGCCCAGTCGGTGGTGTCCGAAAAAACCAGCCATTTATCCAATTGTACAGACGCCTACACATCAACCTATCAAAAACTGTCAAATTTCTTCAATAAATAATCAATCTGGATGACCGAACTTTACTCGGTATTTTTTACAGATAAAACGACGTTTTCTAAAAATGAAACCTAGCTAGATCGATTATCGCCCCCGAAACCCCCTGCATACAAAATTTTATGAAAAATCAAAAGGTATTAGATATGACATCTACATAAAGTTCAAAGTCTGTTGAGGAAATTTGACAGTTTATGGTGGTAGTCTGATATGCTGGCGTGTGTTACATTTCACAAAATATACGTGTTATATTTTACGCCAATTTTGCTGGATCAAAATCTGCGTTTCGCTCACAAAGTAAGAGTAAATAATGTTGATTAATTTAGGTTGGTTGGACAGAGCCACGATATCATAGTTGGTAGTGCACCTGTCCCGGCTTGTCATGGGGTGCGGTTTCAAATCCCACTCGTGGAAATTTTTCAAGACTTGTTTTTCAAAATTTACCTATTTGAAATATTATTTGTGGGTTATTTCGATTCGTTGCTTTGTCCCATGGTATGGAAGAATTAACAGAACACGCTTAGTCAAAAATCAATTATCAAGGGGCATTGAAGGGGCATTGACTTGGTACATTGTGCTGATTTCTATCGGATGGATATGTTTTTATTGACATATGTATTTTATTCTCTATTTTAGTTTGAAAGTTGACAAATACTGAGATTTTGATCATGCTTCGCGTCTAAAAATTTAACATTAAGAGCTCTTCTGTGTTTCGGATGGATCCGCAGTGGGCCCGCGTAATAATTTATGGCCTAATCTCCTTATTCATCCATAGGGAAGGCTTGTGCCGAAGCAGTGAGAACATAAAAATGAGCTGGTAATGATAATGAAACCTACTTGACTGTCCGCAGCACAATATATCGACCTGGACTGCAAAGACCTGACGACTCGGTATGCGAATGACGTCATCGCATCGTGCGCCTTCGGCCTGAAGGTGGACTCCTTGGCGGATGAGAAGAACGAGTTTTACGCAAAGGGGAAGGAAACAGCCACTTTCAACTTCAAGCAGATGCTCATGTTCTTTGCGATGATTAACTTCCCTAGTGTTATGAAGGTTTGTTCCAATTAATGCCTTTCAAAACTGACGCGTCTCCCTAATTATCTATAGGAAAGGCTCGTGCCCCAGCAGTGGAGACAAAAAATTAGCTATAATGATGATGATGATGAAACCTGACAACGCCATGTTTGTTTAATTCATGCGCTCAGTCTACTATTGCTGAAGTCAAGCAGCTTCGGCTAAGGCTGGCCATCGGAAGGGCCTTCTCTAACTCCTCTGTGCATTAGCAGTCGCTAATAACCACCAATCCACAATGGGTCCGCGTGATGTTTTATGGCCTATTCTCGCTGTGTTTTATTTTTTTTTTACGGGTAAGTTCTTGGCATCACTTAACATGTTACCTGATTATAAGTGATGATAAAGCCTAAGGTGGAAACGCACGCCACCCAGAATCCTCAAGTACTGAGGCACAGGCTATCTTATCTGTAGCTGCCGGAACTAACATTGATGTTATGGCGACACAAGCGTGATCTTTCCATTTATAGAGAAGGTTCGTGCCCCAGAAAAGAAGACATAAAAAATGAGCTGATGATAATGATGAGGATTAGTACTTACATGTTTGTTATATTTTGAATCAGCAACATTGATATAGTGTAACGTTAGTGACCAGTCAACAAACATCACGACAAGTAGGATGAAGTGTCAAGTATTACGTCTGAACCTTATCGCTAACGTAATAGAGGCTAATTTTAGTGGTTATGCTTGGCTAGCTACAGACCCAGTGTACAATTACGGGGCGACGAGGAAGGTCATTTGAATGAGGCGCAATGCTACAAGATCATGGCCGCAATACACAATTACTATTATAATTGATAGTTTTATTAGTTAATGCGGTCTTCGATTTAGTTTTGAATCCGAAAACCATTAAACCATATGCCCAAGACCAGTGGTTTTTAACCGGTGGTCCGCGGACCACTGGTGGTCCCTGGAGGCATTCAATATGGTCCGCGAAGCCATTGTAATCGTGATAAACAATAAACAAGTGACTTGACGACCTTGAAATGCGTGATGCTAGAGCCGACCCAACATGAATCGCGCGCGCGTCGCAAGTCCGAAGGAAGCAGCAGAGGTTTTCAGCGTTTCTGATTATTAAAAACAAGCACCGAAATCGGTTGGATGCCACTGCTGACATGCGTTTAGCTTCGAGTAGCACTGAACCAAGGATTCAGAAGTTAGTAAAGAGTAATGCAATCACAAAAATCTCATTAAAAGATGTAACTTTAATATAGACTAGCTGAGCCGGCGGACTTCGTACCGCTTTGACAGTTTCCATCATTGAGTTAAATATATAACAATGGTTTCCATGACAACAAAACAAAAAAATTAATGAGTGTTAGTCGTAAAATTATGCGTATTTTATTTATAGATAGATTAAAGAACCCTTTATTAGTTTAATTTTAGGTACCGTATATTATCGATAAAACAACTGGGTGGTCCCCGGCAAGACAGATATTTGGTGAAATGGTCTCACAGCTAAACGGTTAAGAACCACTGCCCTAGACCAAACGTTCAATGTTCCTATATTGCGGATATTTGACAGTTAGTGGTGGTCTGGACTCACCTTACCGGATGGATTACTTCTTACCACTCCATCTGAATCAATCGTCTTTTAAAAATGTTAATTACATAAAAGTCTAAATGTAGGTACAGTTCAATGATAAAATTGTTTTCGTGCTTGTTGTGAGTTATTGTGGCTTAGAACCACATTTGGTTGCTGTCGTTTTAAATTACAGTAGTATTGTATAGGATAGTTCATACCTACAACTGTTTCTTCCATATAAACCGGGTCCATGTGGTATTAGAATGTGGTATTCGATAGGAATAGATAATTTTTACGGTTCTCTAAAGTGGCTTTGATTAATTGAATCAATAAGAAGATCAATGGAATTATATTGCTATTTATCGAACTTTATCTCAATAGCTTGCTAATTGCAAAATATTTCGGGAATATTTTTCCACGAGTAGAACTCGGTCCCGCACCTTTGACAAACGTAGTCGTTGTCACTACCAATTAGGCTATCGCGGCTATGTCGATACATCCACATTTATCAACACTATCTTATTCAAGGAGAACAACTACGTACATACAAGTAATCAGATATATCACGACCATAACAATAAAAAATAATGCAGACATTTAATAGTAGTAAGTTTTATATTTAATTTATGCCGGTAGACGGAAATTGTCTATAGTCAATCATCATCATCATCATCATCATCATCATCATCAGCTGATTTTATATCCCCACTGCTGGGGCACGAGCCTTCCCTATGGATGGATAGGGAAAACGGGCCATAAACCACCACGCGGGCCCATTGCGGATTGGCAGTTGTTAACGACTGCCAATGCAGCCGGGACCAACGGCTTTACGTGCCTTCCGAAGCACGAAGGAGCTCGCGATAATAAAGTTTGGTCACCCATCCGATGACCTTTGCGAAAGTTGCTTTACCTCAGCACTCGCAGACTGAGCGAGTTAACCACTGCGCCATCGAGCTCCAATATAAAGTCTAAAATTATGTACTATTATTATTTCCAGCGCTTGAAGATCACGTTGTTCAAGAATGTCACAAAGAAGTTCTTCAAGCAGCTCGTGTTGAGCACCATGAGCAATCGGGAAAAGCAGCAGATAATCCGACCCGACATGATCCACCTGCTTATGGAGGCCAAGAAAGGTTGGTGACACACTATATCTCTCTCTCTTCCCCATATGGTGGGGTCAGCTATCTTTGTCTCTTACCTTCACTTCGCTCTGTGCTGGACATCCTCATCGGAAACTTGCCACCCTCTCATGTTCTTTAACACAAAATGTTGTCTTGGGTCTACCTTTAGATGTTTGGCCGTGGATGGAAAGTTGTCGAGCTAAATTGTCCACGTATGCAGGTTGTGCCCACCTATCAATACAAACGAAAAAAAAATCATTCTTATATTTTAAATTGATGTGCCATTACCCTTATATGGTAGTGATGACTTGATTATAATGATGGAGGCCTTTGCCCAGCAGTGGGACAGTCTTACGCTATATACTTTTAATAATTTAATTAAGTTATTTTACACCGAAAGATCATTGCGTTTTCGAAACTACATTTTAAAAGCCATAAATAGAGATTTAGCCTCGCTGGCCTCGTGTTGCCTCGATGAAATATTTTTTTGTTGAAACGTCAATTGGATTGATTGGATGTTTTGTGTTTTCCTTTCTTAGACTAAAAACGGTGTGATGTTATTATGTATTTAGATTTTAGAGAAATCTAACATGATACAATTTTACCGGTCCCATTCCTCTCACCGCTGAGCTACCGAGATCTTGGCAGTTAGAGAATTGGACAGGTCATCCTAGGGTTGTGAGTTCGATTCCCACTCGAACTGGTTGATTATTTCTAGTAAAATTGTATCTTGTAACTACATATACGTATCATTGTGAATGCAAAAAATAAATAATAAAAAAAGAAGTGTAACATTTCAGATATGAATAGTAATATTATAATCGAGTCTAAGCTCTTCAAAGCATTAATTTTAATATCACAGCTTCTGGCTACAGTAGTAGCTACAAAACATTGATAAGGTCCTTTATTTTGAAGTCTACTTCAGAGATAAGCATATATAATTTAAATTCAGCTTATGTTATTTAATATAGTCACCGTGATAAACATGTTTTACATAACATTGTTTTGTTTGATGATAATAATTACTTTGATAAACTAGTGGTTTCTTTAATTAATAAAAAGATGCTATAAAGTTTTAAATACATTTTTTTATGAACGATATTGCTCTGCACCTATTAATAATAATTAGAATAATGACAATTGACAATAAGGTTATGAAAATATCTAAATATATAAAACAAATAATGAGACAAATTAATCTTTATAATTCATGGTACCAAATCACTATTAAATGTTTACAACAATATCGATAAAGTAAAAAATAAATTACTATGGCATTGTCTCCGAGAGCGGAGAGATACTAGGGTGAATGTGAGAAGTCGTGGTTCTATTCTCATAGTTACAACAGACTACAGACGTGAACCTATTTCTAACACAAGCATAACACTTCCTAGAGGCGATAACAGGATTTTTAATAACACATTTATAATATAAAACAAATGACAGGATAATCACTAGTTAAGACAGATTTACTCGTATTTAATATAAGTGATGAGACGCATATAATTGTTATTATTTTACAGGAAAGTTAACACATGAAGAGAAATCTTCCAATAAGGGCGATGTTGCCGCTGGTTTCGCTACCGTTGAAGAATCTAATGTTGGAATGAAGAACATCAATAGAGGTAAATGCAAGCGATCGCTTCTCCTTTATCTTTATATTATATCCAACTTGATCACGTACAATATTTCATTGTCTAGGGTAAATAGAGTAGGTAAAAATAATAAAAATACTGTGGATTGGCTAATGAGATGAAACGAACGGAACAGGCCCACCTCAATCATACATATTTTAAACAGGAAGCAATCATAAATTGGGCTTTTGAAAACAGGTCAGCCATGAGAATGTGTTTAAGAATCAGAGACTGCTGTGATACTAAAGTACCTAGTTGACTAGTAGGATAATTTTTTTTATACTTAGCTTGGAAAATGATTCCGTTTTACCTGATGTTAAGTGAAAATGGAGTCTAGATGCGAAGACAACTGGTGCAGCGTGAAAACAACGCAGCATCAGTTACCCTCACTCTGCCGACCCACAAGGTGCCTCTTCATGCCTTGTTTGAAGGACTCCATATCATAGGAGGGAGAGAAAACGTGTGCTGGCAGACTATTCCATAATTATATTCTTTCATAGGATTCCATGAAAATAGCGAATAATGACGACGTTGTTATGTTCCATTAATTGAGTATTTGCAAGTAATAACTACTTTTTAGGATCAGAAAGTGGTCTATTTTTTGAACTGTTACGGTAAAAGCAAGCTGAGGCCTGATTGACAGTAATTGTCTTATGCTATGTTTGTTTTTTATCTTTATTTGTGTGTCAGTAAATGTTCCTCTCTCTCTCATATATCTATAAGTTTTAGAATTAATGGTTATTGTTAACATTCACATGGGCAACACTAATTTCTGTTTCTACTGTGCAGTGTGGACTGACGACGACCTGATCGCACAAGCGATTCTGTTCTTCATCGCCGGCTTCGAGACTGTCTCCTCGGCGATGTCGTTCACGCTGCACGAGCTGGCTATGCACCACGACGTGCAGGAGAAACTGGTCCAGGAGATCAGGGAGAACGAAACCAAGAACGGAGGCAAATTCGATTACAACTCCATTCAGAACATGGTCTACATGGATATGGTGGTCTCTGGTAAGGCAATGCTAATTTTACTTTAACTTTTTTTTAAATTTAATATGTAAGCACAGTGCCTTCATCTCACCTGATGTTAAGTGATGATAAGGCCAATGGTGGAAGCTCACTTCACCCGAAACCTCAAATACTGCGGCACTGACTTCTTATCTCTAGCTGATGTTATGGCGACATTTTTAGATAAGATGGTAGTAGCTAACCAGGCAGACGAACAAATCCCACTACCATATAAACTGCACACAAACATGTACCTCCGCCGGGAATCGATCCAGGGACCTGTGGTCTGTGAGACCGGTGGTCTTAACCACTAGACCACAGAGGCGGTTGAACTCTTATGAATATGCTTTATGAATATACATTCACGCCTACCAGGCCGAATAGATAAGCGCTTAGCCCGATAACCTTAGGTACTGGATTCAATTCCCAGGTCGGGCTGGGTGTGTTCGGCTTAAAGCTCGGGTTTGTGATTACCAACCCATTTTTAGGGTAGGATCTTCTTCTTCTTATGGTGCCATCCCCTGCTGGAGATTGGCGATCATCAAGGCAATCTTGACCTTGTCAGTTGCCGCTCGGAACAGGCTCTTGTACTCAGTCCGTACCACTGTCTGAGATTTTTGAGTTTTTACGTTTGCCTGGTCTGCGGCGTCCTTGTATCTTCCCCTAGATGACAAGTTGGAGAAGAACGTACTTTTTGTTGCGCACTATGTGGCCAAGATATTGGAGTTGCCGCTGCTTTATCGTATCGAGAACTTCTAGTTTCTTGTTGAGTCTCTGTAACACTGTCTCATTTTTTACCCTATCAGTTCACGATATTTTGAGTATTCTCCTGTATTACACTTACAGTACATTCAAAAGCCTGTACACGCTTACACATAGTTTCTGTAAGGGTCCAAGCTTTGTCATCATACAGCAGAATGGAAAACACATACCGCTTCGCTAATCTTACCCGCGTGGATAATTTCAGGGAACGGTTGGTAAGGAGATTGCCCAGTCTCATGAACGCATTTCGTGCCTGTTCAATACGACACCTTATTTCAACGCTGTGATCTCCAAGCTCCTGCACTATGCATCCAAGATATTTGTAGGAGCGAACTCTTTCAATCAGCTGGTTTTGTATATATAATGTCGGGTTCCCTTGCCTGTGAGCGTTCTATAACCATGAATTTAGTTTTCTTAATATTCATACTCGTA
The DNA here is from genome assembly GCA_963082485.1 of Eudonia mercurella. Classification (NCBI taxonomy): domain Eukaryota; kingdom Metazoa; phylum Arthropoda; class Insecta; order Lepidoptera; family Crambidae; genus Eudonia; species Eudonia mercurella. Next base: position 221,460 of record OY720029.1, read on the forward strand.
GTGAGGCCATAACTTCTCCTTATTTTCTCTACGTGTGATACGAGATGCTGTAAGTCTTTTATATTTCCAGCTAGTAGTATGGTATCATCTGCATATCGGATGTTGTTTATCGGTCACCTTTTCACAACAATCCCTTCCGTCGCCTCCTCAAGCGCTTCGTCAAAAATTGTTTCAGCGTATATGTTACATAGGAGTGGCGAAAGTATGCAGCCTTGTCGTACACCACGCAGGACCCGAACTTTGGCCTTCTGGTGCCAATAAAGGTTTTGTACTATTGTGATGTCACCAGCATCAAGGCCAATTTATCCAAGAATTTGGATAAGTTTAGGGTAGGATAAAGGCTACTTATTATATATTATTGATTATGTTTTCAGAGGCGTTAAGGCTTTGGCCACCAGCGATAGCATTGGACAGAGTCTGCAATAAGGACTACAACTTAGGAAGACCCAACGACAAAGCTACAGAAGACTATATCGTAAGTAGAAAACTTACGTTTTTCCTTAGCATACAAAATTATACTATTCTTAGGAGAGTATAAGTTCAATTTCTATTCTTGTTTTTTTGTTTTTTTGTTTTTACTGGGAAGCACTTGAATTGTATTTCACCCGATGGTAATTAATGATGAAGAAGCAGACTCCGAAGTCTTCAACAACTGAGGCACTGGCAATTATATCTGAAAAATCTTTATACTATTTGACGACCTCCTTGGTCGAGTGGCTTGCACACCGGTTTTCATAGTGTCGTCATCTCTTAGGTCCCGGGTTCGATCCCCGGTCGGATAATTTAGAAATACCTGTTTTTCTAAATTGTTTCGGGTCTGGGTGTATCCTATGAATAATAAGTATGTATTTATGTATATTATGTATGTTTATCCGTTGTCTAGTTAACCATATAACCAGTTTCTTAAGGAAGCTTTTCTTGGGGCTAGATAATTGTGTGTGTGTGGGAAACACTTATTTATTTATTTATTTATATATTCTTTATTGCAAAAATACAGCAAAAGGCGGACTTGATGTCCTGAGGCATTCTCTACCAATTCACCAGTAAGGGAATCACTATCGGAAGACAAGACTGCTACTAACTCTGTTCTTATAGCAGACTGAGGTAGATAGCCAGGAGCACTTAAAACAAGCCCTATCCCCAACCCAATACAGCTACCCACCTGGGAATCGCGTTGAATTGAGCTAGCTAGGTATTTATAATTTGACCAGGAAAGAATCTTCAATAACCGAGGCGCTGGCAATTATATCTGAAAAATCTTTGTACTATTTATTTATTCTTTATTGCAAAAATACAGCAAAAGGCGAACTTAATGTCCTGAGGCATTATCTACCAGTTGACCAGTAAAGGAATCACTATCGGAAGACAGGACTGTACTAACTATGTTCTTATAACAGTCCTAGTTAAGGCTGAGGTAGATAGCCAGGAGAACTAAAAACAAGCCTTATCCCCAACCGAATACAGCTACCCTCCGCTGGGAGTCGCGTTGAATTGAGCTGACCACAAAAACGGACAAAGGTGACTAAACAGAGCTAGCTAGGTGTTTATTATTTTACCAGGAAAGTACTATTATCGGTCCATTACGATAAGATTATAATAATAATACAACTTATCTTAGTTAATTACCGAATTAAAAGGATAATTGTTTTAAATTAAATTTGTACTTAGATCCTTTTTTGTTACACATCCCAACACGCAACATTATGGTGACTGCTAATCTAACATCTGATTCAATTGATGTATCTTATCTGTATATATATCTTCCATAATTGTTCATTAGTAAATAATTAATTAGTTAAAGGAATGTTGTAGTAAAGTTAGATTTTCGTTGATAGAGCTAGTACAATAGACATATAATAAATAAACAGAATAAGATTAGTAAATAGTTTTATATTTATGCTTAATTAGAAATATGGAAAGATTAGTTATGTTTATCTACTTAAAGATATTAATGGTAGAGTAAGTAAGTAATTTGCGTATAAACTGTCCCATGAGGCAAAGGCTTTATATTATAACTATAACAGAAGGTTAATTCATTAAGAAAACCCAACCGAAAGTTTCCTCAAAAGCTTTACTGTTTCTTAAGTCCTGTGAACCCTTAGCAGAGATTGTATGACTTCCTAAAAGGTAGTTTAGCAAAGCCGATCTTTGGCAGCTATTTCGAGGTTTGGCCATTTTAGACCCATTCCATTCATTTTTAGGAAACTTTGAATAAATTAAGTAGAAAGAAAGAGAAAGAGAGAGAGCTTGTTTGTGATTTTTACATTAGGAAAAAATCTTTATCCCAAGTGACGATAAAGCCAAAAATGAAAGCGATTTTCACCAGTGTTTGTACTCAAGCATCGAGGAACTGGTTTCTTATTGGCAATATCAGTATAAATAAATAAGGAGGAATTAAGATCATAGTTCAAAAAATTAAAGACACAACAGATATACGAAAGTAAACCGAAGTTTCTCCAAAAACTGTGTAGCAATGGAAATTTGAAAAAGTTTGTCTTTTACAGGTTTACAAGGGTGAGGCCGTGATGATTCCAGTGTGGGCTATCCACCGGGACCCCGAGTACTTCGAGGAACCCCTCAAGTTTGACCCTGAGCGCTTCTCCGAGGAGAACAAGCACAAGATCCAACCGTTCTCGTACGTGCCATTCGGACTTGGACCCAGAAACTGTATCGGTAAGATCCATTTTTGTTTGTCCTCTATAAGAAAGGTTTATCTCATTTGATGAGTAATAGACAGGCCTAGAAACTTGCTTGACTTTCCTCATTAAATAAAGAACTCTAAATACGGAACTGTGGCCGAAGTGTTCTGGTTTATGTAGTTTTAGCAACCATGTACGCCTGTAGGTACAGATATAGTGTTAAAATCGTTTTAAAATAAATTTATGTTTCTTTACTTATCTCTACAAAATATATGTTTTGGGGTAGTAAAATTGCGTTTCTTATCAAAGACTAAAATTGTAACTAGTGGTAGAGTAATGAGCATTTCAAACAACAATCTTTCAAAACGGAGTCTATAGATTTTTGCAAAGCATTTTTTTGTAATTTCATCGTTGTCCTACAGGTTCGAGGTTCGCTCTATGCGAGGTCAAGGTGATGCTGTACCAGCTGCTCCAGCACTTCGAGGTCTCCCCTAGCGATAAGACCAGCATACCGGTGACGCTCAGCAAGGACACCTTCAACATCAAGATCCAGGGAGGTCACTGGACCAGGCTGAACATCAGGAAATAGATTTCAACCACCTGTAGACGAGCTTTCATACACCTCTTGGATGGAGCTGGTATTACTGTCTCCGCACTGTCCAAGTGGTTGTGGCTGAAAATCAGCGTTTTGCTCCCGGGCAAATGTATCGCTCAGCTACGACCTTTTTGCACTGCTGCAGCACACACACATGCCACAATGTTGGCTTCTTTATTTTGAAAATATGTTTTTGCCATTGTATCTTTGTTTTGTGTGTGTGTCTGTGGTTTTTGTAATAAATGTTGTATCTATCTATCTCTTATCATTGTGTAACGTCATCAGTCTTTATTAGTCCACTGTTGGACAAAGGCTTCTTAAGGTGCACTGAGCACGATCCGCGGCTACTCTCATCCATTATACAGGATTATTTTTATAACAGTATCCTTTTCGGGAGCGACTCAGAATCGGTAAGTAAACAATTTTCTCCTAGTAACTTGGGTCGAAATATGCCAAAAATTTTTGGACTTTTCATACAAATCAGGCTGATCACGTGTTAGCTTTAGTATGGGAAGTCCAACATTTTTGTTGTATTTCGACCCATGTTACTTACAAAGAAAGTTGTAAATATACCGTAGTGTATCGATGTTTAGTGTTTGACTGTAACATAATATATTTTACAAGTGACTACTAAATAGCTACGTTCGCTTGTGTTTGCATCGAAGGAAAGATTTCGTAATCGGGTCAACAAACATTATCTATAAGCGTATTTACTTAGCTTTAAGACTTTACTTGTAACTATGGACTAATAAACATCTCTGGTTTCTAAGTCGCTCCTGAAAATTTGGGTACTGTTTTAAAAATAACCTTGTTTAAATACATTATTGAGACTCCATAGCCTTTTTGTCTTGGAGTAAGAAAAGGCAGTCACTCTTATCCAGTGTCGTATCATTTGCAATCAAAATAATCAACCCTTATCAGTCCACTGTAGCATTTGCGTATTCATTCAGGACAGATTATTTTTTTTATATAAAAATAAGATTTCACTGAATTAATAAGTGGTTGCGCCTGTAAATATAAAAAAATGGAACAGACTCGAGTTGGTAATATATATAATTTATTATAATTGTGTATATAGATGAAGACGTGAAAATATCTTGTAAATTTGGGGTAGGGGAAACGATTTGTTAATAACGAAGATGACTAAAGTTGTCGATTTGTTGTTGTTGATTAGTTGGTAACTTTAGTCATTAGTCATTAATTGACCTAGTTGTTACAAAAAATTATGTTGGAGTTTGTTGTGCCATGTGACAATCGGGTTTACACGATTTTAATAAAAATTTGTTTTTATTTTTTAGTACAACGTTATTAGACCATGTTTTAAATTAGCTAATACTCAATACTCAATATTTTTATTGCACACCATAATATTACAAAGTTGTTATAATATAGGTACAGGTTCGTTATGAGCCCTGTCGGGCACAGCAATTTGAAGAAGGAAGACCTTTTCCAATTAATTTTAAAGTAAATTAGCTTATATTCTTATATTCTTATTTATTATATTATATTTTTTAAGATGTTTATCTATAATTATTTGATATTTGAGTTTTTTTTTTAATATTTGTCTTTTACATATTTATAATACACCTTCTTATAAATAATTCTTTTAACTTGTTTGTAAAATGTTTATTATTGCTAATGTTTGTGTGTGAAATGTAATTAGGTTTTTTAACAAATAAATATGTTAAGGAAAATGTAAAAAATAAATTACTGTATTATAACATGTTTTTTTTAATTAACTGATCCCATATTGTTGAGAATTTCTTATTTTACATGAATAATTGAAACCAGATTTTGCAAATCGTATTCGTAACTACAAGGTCACTGAGGTGTCACGTCTCAAACAGTAAGTCGATTTAAGATCATGCTTCTATTAATACTGAAGATTGGACCTTTACATCAAACTGTTTGTAGGGACTTATTTTTGAACTACAAGCCTCAAGTCCCAGCTTAGTTTCGGGTTCGATTCCCAGAGTCAGGCGATGTACATACATACATGTTGGACTCAGTTATTTTATAAAACACGACCGAAGTCCACCTAGTTTTCTTAAATGCTCATATTATCAAATATATGATGTCTAGCAGTTTTTTGTGTTCCCGACAGTTAGAGAAAAGATGAGTACTTTAGCGGTCAAGGATTCCGGATTAAGTGTATTGCTATTTTCGACTTTATCGTGACTTATCATAAGGTGAAATGAAAGCCAAGCACTATTATGTCATTTAAAAAAAACGATCCAAATCGGTGCATATACTCGTACGTAGATGACGGAGATCAACGCGAGAACATACATAAAAATATATATATAGGGTGTTGGGGTAATATCTGTATAATCCCGAATATGGCAGACAGGGCACGGGTCGTAGAACCCTGGAAAATTATAAACATACCAGAAAATGTTAAGGTTGTTTGTTACTAAGTACAATTGTAAAGTGTCAACCCTAGGTCCAGCTGATACATTGTTCTTGTTCGTCAACCTCATGATCCGTACAAAACAGAAGTCAAAACATGTCAGGGTTGAACAAAAATAATTATAAATTTATGTATTTTTTTATAACTGACTCGGCAAATGACTCTACTCCACCTGATGTTAAGTGGAAACGGAGTCCAGACGCAAGGACAACTGGTGCAGCGCGAAAACAACGGAGCATCCATCACCCTCACCCTGCCGGCCCACAAGGTGCGTCTTCACGCCTCGTTTGAAGGACCCCATGTCACAGGAAGGAGGGAAAACGTGTGTTGGCAGACTATTCCATGGAAAATATTAATAATAATATTCTATTTTGTATGGAAAAGTAAATCTTCATAAATATGATTTTGCATGTTACCAAGTTGTTATTTATACTTGGTTGCATGGCTATGTTTTATGCGGACCCCTACACTGCGCGTGGCCCGACACGCACTTGGCTGGTTATTTTGAAGTAGGCGAATAGCTCCACTGTTCAATACAGTTTTATCGCCAAAAAATAACATTGATTTTCATTACATTTGTAACAACAGGCTGCTTGCAGGCATACAAGTATACTTTTCATCTTGAAAAAGATGTAACAACCATCAGATTAAAAAACTTTTAATCCAATTTTGAAATCACAAAAGCAGCGCTAGTACACGCACTTTTTTATTCTGGTCAATTAAGCTCAATTGACTATGGGGTACCTCAGGGGAGCATTCTGGGACCTACCTTATTCCTAACCTACATCAACGACCTCTGCCAGCTTAACCTTAAGGGTGGACGAATAGTTACTATTGCCGATGATACTGCCCTCTTCTTCTCTGGGGGAACCTGGTCGAAGGTCTTTAATTTGGCACAAACTGGATTCACGGAAGTCTGCAAATGGCTCCACGCCAACGTCCTGACCCTAAATGTGCAAAAAACAAAATTTATCTCTTTCGCCTTGAGATCAGATCAACGCCACCACTCATCCCTGTTCATTAGAGCCCACACTCCAGGCTGCAACGACCAACAGCATTGTAAGTGCCCTCAAATATGCGAAACTGACTCCACTAAATATTTAGGAGTCCTTTTGGATCGTACGCTTAGCTTTAAGGAACATATTGAAGCTCTCGTTTCTAGATTACGTAAACTAATCTACATGTTTAAATGTCTCAGGAATGTAGCTGACCGCAACGTTATCAAAATGGTGTTCTTCTCACTGTGTCAGTCACTCGTTGAATACTGTATAACAGCATGGGGCGGCTCAGCTAAAACCTTCCTCATTGAAGCTGAGAGAGCACACCGAGCAATACTGAAAGTCAGCGCTGGCCTTCCCTTTCGCTCACCTACCTTTGAGCTATACAAATATTGGGATCTTCTCACGATCAGGTAATCTTTCATTCTACACACGGTTACCAAACAACATTCCCTAATAACATATAACCCAAGTAATGTAGAAGGAAAACGAAGAAAATACACTGTGTGCCTTACTAAAAGAAGAAACACCGCATTTTGCCACAAAACATTTACCTTCCTTGGCCCACACCTTTATAACAAATTAAACAAAATACTTAACCTGTTCCCGCTAAATAAATACAATTGTAAAAAGAAAATTATGACATACCTTAAGACGCTAAATTACGAAGAGACTGAAAAGATTTTGACAATTATTAAATAACAAATAACCCACATCCTTCACTAACTCACTCACGCGCACACACTCACACACACACCCCTACACCCTCACACACACACATACACACACACACACCCTCACACACACCCCTTACACACCCTCAAACACACCCCCTCACACACACTCACACACATATTATACACCTAGCACATAAGAATTAATTCAATTAGTTGTAACTTGTATCTACCCTTTAGTTTGTATTACTTACCTTCTCTCGCAAGGCTTGATACTTATCTTTGTGCTTTCCCAACAAATGTAGTATAGACACTCACCTGTCTATTGATTAATATCCGCGGGAGGGCCCTGGTGACCTGTACTACAGTTTTCTTCAAACCTCTTCAGGCACCAGTCTCTCACAACGATATAGGTCATAAATTAAAATCACAAACTTAGGTTTGTAACTACAATTAGCACTAAGTCGTAGAATAATTAAGACCTATTTATTATTGTGGAGAGAAAATAAACGATTCATTCATTCATTCATTCAAGCATTTAATTTTGTAATTTTTAAATGGGAATTCTAACATGTAATTTATTTTTATTTATTTATTTATTTATTCATCGCTTCTTCTCATCTTATCTTTACAGTATAATACCAATACGATAGAAAAGCACTGGGTAGGTACTTAGTACAATAACATATTATAAATAATGCAATCTTGTAAATTCGTTATAAGAACAAGAAAAAATGTCTGTTCTTAAGGCTATTTGGTGGATAGTGCGCAGCGTGCGCGTCAGCGGAGCACCGTGGAGGAGTTTGGTTCGCCCCCTGGGCACCCATGGTATGGTAGGCGGCGGCGCCCCACGTATTCATCGGGAACACACAACCTCACCAAACTAAGCAATTCTGGGTTGTTAACTGTTCCGCGAATCAGCTTAAAAATGTATAGTGCTAGGGCTAGGTCTCTCCGCACACTCAGTTTAGTGCATCCCACCATACCCAGGACAAATAAGGTAGGATACATAAAAGGATAATACGGATAGATACCATAAAGCCTCATATATAAATATCTAGAAAATTTATTTTGAATACGGTCCACCGTGAGACTATATTTAGCTTCATGTGGAGACCAAAGGACTGCGTTACATTCTAGATGGCTTCTTACTAAAGCATTGTACAAGGAAGTAATAGCTGTAACATTTGTGAAGCCATGCACTCTACGAAGAATGAATCCTAAGTTTCTAAAGGCCATTTTATTTGAGTACTTAATATTTCGACACATGGAGTACAGTCGCGAGTATTTACATGTTAACAATGTTACTCTTACTACAATGTAATAAAAGTCAAATTAGGCAAAAGTGTAGGTATATATACATTTTAATGCTCGTGACTTTACATTAGTGACCATGCTGCATGCAACTGTGTCAATGCCCCAGCAGCGGGGACATAAAAATGAGCTAATAATGAAACGTACAATTAAAAAATCAATAAAATATAAACATAACCTTATACAAAAAAAACATTTTATTAAAGTAAAAAACTTAATAGTGGAACCTGTAAACTTAACTAAGAGTAACAAACAAAATGTATAAGAAAGCAATAAAGAAAATCTAACTTGTTACTGTACAATTCTATTTATCTGTAAGGTACTGTAATTTACCTAAATTAACTAATATCTAAAAAAGTAGCATGTTGGAAAGCTCGTAGAATCTTAGGCGTTTTTACTGTCTGATCTTGAGACGAATCCAGTGTCCTCCTTTCAGGCAGACATTGAAACGATCTGTGGCGAGCTCTGGAGGTATGCAGGTCTTCGCGCACGGAGATAGCTCGAAGTGCTGCAGCAACTGATACAGCATCACCTTCACCTCGCACAGCGCGAACCTTGAGCCTGCAGGCAAAATAAGTAAGTTATATAATTAAAAGTTAAATAAGGCTTTCTATCACTGAAATCAAGTTATCACTACAAATAAATGGGTGTTGATGATCACAAAGCCGCTATGCATCGAAACTATTCGAAACACTCTTTGCCCGAACTGGGATTTGAACACATGACCTCCGGATATAGGGCCGAACGCGTTGCCATTTAGCCACCGATTTGACGACGTAGAGATAATACAGATGAAATATTGGAACAACCGGTTATGCGGCCGGAGATATCAGCCATGCCAGGGCTATGTCTTTGTATGCCGAGGGTCTTATAGGAGAAAAGTATTAGAAACTACCTGAAATTATCAATAATTTGTGCATAGAGCATACTTGAGCCCTTCATTACCCTATTAATATGGCGTGGAGCGAACAACACCAGTAGCAGCAAAGCATCAAATTAACTTAATGTAGTAGCAATAATGAAAGCTATAATATATAATAAACTACTCTGCCTGGTAGTCCAGAAATCATTGAATCCATACAGTAATGGCAATAGTCAAAATTCGGCGAACTCCATAAGTGCTTTTTAAAGAGCGAGTAGGAGGGAGGGAACACTTACGCTGTAAGAGCATTCCACACACCCAGGCATTTTAGAATAGGAAAGACAACCCAAGTTTTTATTTAGCCTTGGAGAATCATTATTCAAAAGCAAGTAGTTACTAAGTTATGAACAAAAATAAGTGTCGATTCTAATTACCAATACAATTCCTGGGGCCCAACCCAAAGGGGAAGTAGGTGAAGGGCTGTATTTCGTGCTTGTTCTCTTCTGAGAAGCGTTCCGGGTCGAACTTCGTTGGGTTCGGGAAGTACTGGGGGTCTCTGTGGATAGCCCAAGATGGCAGCTGCAGCGCATCACCCTTGCGCAACTGTGGACATTTATTTATTTATTTACGACATACGAAAAAGGATATTGTTTGGAAACGTATACATTTCTTTTTCTCCATAACCTGTCATAGCAGGATCCTTTGTCCTTTTTTTAAATTTATTAGGTTCACCAAAATCAAAAACGTTATTAAAATCTAATAATAGTACGATAGTGAATACTCAAGCGATTTGTTTACGACTTACGATAAAGTCTTTAGTAGCTGTCGCATTTGGCTTTCCCAGGTTGTAATCTTTGGTGCACAGTCTGTCCATAACTCCAGCGGGATTCCACAACCTCAATACCTCTGGAACAAGATATTATTATTATTGTTTTTATTTATTTTCTCTCATATATACAAATTCACATTTTAAAATATTTTTTAAAAACTAAATAATTCATTTAAAAAATAGGGGTCCGCCGGCATCGGGACCAGGGTCCAAGCTTAAATTTAATTTAAATTTTATATAATACAAAAATAGTCCAGTATGCCATCGTAGTCAAAGTTTAATATTTCTAAACCTAGATAATAATTATATTAATTTATCTACTGGCTTATTTTTACCATGCCTTTATAAAGCTTATATCATAACGCTTACCTACTATAAAAAACAAGGTTTTATATTTTGTGTAAATGATAATTTACTAAATAAACAAAAATAAATATTATTATAGATAAATAATAGATCTTTATTCCATCCCCACAATACGGTTTGAAAGCTGTAGCTCAAGTATTGTAGCAGCATTAATTTAGAAGTGGAATTAACGAATGTAAACTTTGCTCACCGGATACCACCATGTCCATGTACACCATATTCTGTATAGAGTTAAAGTCGAATTTGCCATTGTTTTTAATCTCGTTCTCCTCAATCTCCTTGAGCAGCTTGTCCTGGACATCTGGGTTGAGAGCCAGCTCGTGCACCGCAAACGACATCGCGGTGGAGACGGTCTCGAAGCCGGCCAGGAAGAACAGCACGCACTGGGCCACCAGGTCATCGTCTGACCAAGCTGCGACAAGTATTTACAAGTTTTTTAAAATCACTTCATCATCTTTTCATTTTATGTCTCTACTGCTGGGGCACCAGCCTTCGCCATGGATGGAAGCACCACAGAGAGAACCAGCCATAAACCACCACGCTGGCCCAATGCGTATTGGTGGTAGGTGTTTAACGACTTATGCAGCCGGGACCAAAAGCTATACCTGCCTACCGAAGCGTGGAGGAGCTCGATATGTAAATTTTTGGTTATCCATCCTATAACCAGCCTTTGCGAAAGTTGCTACACTTCGGCAATCGCCTATAGCGCCATTGAGCTCCTAAAATCAATTAGTTTTAAATTTGATTTTCCTTGACTAAGTTTCTAAGATTGGAAGGATCCTCAATGAACTGGTCTTTACATTTAGATTTTTCAAAAAAAGCCTTTTTACATTTCTTTTTGAAAAAAGTGTGCCTGGTATATACTCGTATGTACAGTTGATCCGAGTGATGTACAGTCGATGCAGTACCCAAGTTGGGTCCACAGCGGGCACTACTGGTAGCTTCAATGTGGCTGTAGGCTTGCGCCAAGGGTTGGCCCATTCTAGTGCTAATGGACGCTCTTATGCGGACATACAGGAAGAGGCTAACTGGTGTATGCTGTTCGCCGATGACATTGTGTTAATTGCTGAAAGTGGTCTAGAGGTATAGAGTAGACTAGATGAATGGTGGCAAAGACTAGAGAGTGTTGGCCTGAAATTAAGTAGAAGCAAAACGGAATACATGTTTTGCGATTTTCGTGGCCTGACCCATCCAGTAACTCTCGCTGGTATGCCTGGTATGCTGCAGGCCGACAAGGCCTGCTCCGACTTTCGATACTTTGGGGTACTTGTTCAGGGAAATGCCGAAATAGACAGATGTCACGCACCGGATGAACACAGGTTGGATGAAATGGAGACAGGTTACAAAAACAATAGGTGTTTCTTGCGCCCTTTCTTCTCCACAGCTAAAAAATAGACGTCCTGAATGGGTAGTAGGTAAAAATTTTTTGGACAATTCAAAAGTCTTTTCTAAAGTTTATTTGAATAAAAAAATATATTTGACTTTGACTTTGAATATGCGACCCACAGATGCCCCTTAAGTTAAAAGGCAAAATTTACAAAGTTCTGTATGGATTGGAATGCTGGGCTTTAAAGAAGAAGGATGAACAAAGATTGCATGTAGCGGAAATGAGAGTCTTGAGATAGATGTGTGGAGTAACAAGAATGGATAAAGTAAAAAATGAGTATATTAGGGGAAGTTTGAAACTGGCGCCAGTGACAGAAAAGTTAAGGCGAAATTGTTTGTCTTTGTATGGGCATGTGATGAGAAGGGATGAAACGCTTGTAATGAAGAGAGTGATGAATATAAGTGTTGATGTGATGGATGGAGGGGAGAGGGATACAAAATAAAAGATGGATGGATTGTGTGACCGATGATAAGAATGTGAAGGGAGTGACTGTACAGGTGACGACTGAAAGAGGAGAGTGGAAGAAACGGACATATTGCGCCGACCCCAAGTAACATGTGACCAAAATAGGCACGGCATCGAATGGAAGGAGCAGCCGGGTATGAAACATTCCAAATCCTTCCTAGGTGAAAACGCCTTAGGACGGAGTAAGTTCATATGCGAAGGCAGTAGAAGACGGGCCCGATTAACCATCGGTGCCTTGAAGGGGCACTATGCCACAAAACAAATGAAACGCAGTCAATGCAGCACCTACTGTGTGACTGTGACTCTCTTGCAAGGAAAAGAATGGGACTCCTGGGGTCGGCTTATCCGAAACCGGAGGACTTCAGGCTCTTCGCTCTTAAGGACGTGGCCAAACTTATGGCATCTATAGACGACCTCCTTGGTCGAGTGGCTTGCACACCGGTTTTCATAGTTTTCATGGTCCCGGGTTCGATCCCCGGTCGGGTCAATTTAGAAATACCTGTTTTTCTAAATTGTTTCGGGTCTGGGTGTTTCCTATGTATAATAAGTATGTATTTAAGTATATTAAGTATGTTTATCCGTTGTCTAGTTAACCATTTTATCGAGTTTCTTAAGGAAGCTCTTGTTGGGGCTAGATAATCGGTGTGAGTGTGGGAAACATTTATTTATTTATTATCTATCTTTACAGAGGAAGAAGATTGAAAGGACGGGGTTGCACAAAAGATCCCGATGGGTCGAAGTGTTACTGCAAGAGGGAAACCTCAGCAGGCCCCACTAAGATAAGATAAGATAAGATAACATGGGACCAGGGCAGGAAGAAGAAGAGATGATGGTGTTTACATGCGCAGCATTAGGACTTTTAACGGCGGTAGGTTAATTTTGTTTCTTAAAAAACTTAAATCCAACTTAATGAAACAGTTGAATTTACCTCTGTCCACAGTTTTGGTTCCTACAGCAGACTCTTCAACAGTTGCAAATCCTGCATCAACATCTTTGGAGGAATCTTCATGTTGCAGTTTACCTGTAAATGAAGATAAAGTATTTCAAAATTACGCATTTAATTATACTCTCCAAAAATAAAACATTTCGTTAATAAAAAAAGGTTACAAATGAAATATTTACCTTAATTGAAAAAAAGGATTCATTGATGTACAAAAGCTCTGAATATAAATGCATTTATAGCTAATTGGGTTTGAAAATTCTGCTTTACATGCAGAATACGAACATAGTGCGCCGGCAAAGTATTGCCGGCGCACTTAATGCAGATAACAGTAAGGCACAACTATCATATGCAATATGTATAAAAAGCAAACAACTGCAATACTATCAAGCTTATTTCCGTACTTTATGATAAAGCATAACCCCTTGAGCGTCGATCGACCACCAGGTGGCCGATAACAATTAAAATTATATTGCCTCTGGTATTCGCGCGCTCGAAAAAACGCATAAATAATTTAGCAAGTGCGTTATATATGTTACGCGTATAACGGAGTGCTTCTTAGGTACATGACGGATGACACATTAAAAACCTTAAATAAAAGTTACGCTTACTAAATCTTTGTTGTCCGCAATAAAAATATTTTTAATTTTGAATTTTGTTGTATAATTTTGTACAAATAAAGAAATAATGTTACTAACCTTTTTTGGATTGCATAAGCAAATGAATCATATCCGGTCTAATAATATGTTTTTTTTCTCTTTCATCCATAGTCCCAAGTATGATGTTTTTGAGGAGATTAGTGGTCCATTCAGGTAATAATGTGATATGCAATATCTGAAAGCAATCTAAAGTCATATCAAATTGTACAAACTGAAACATGTAATTTTTCACGACTTGAAAAGTAAGATATAGTGTGTAGAAAATACCTTCGTAACTGTCGGGATGTACATAAACATGAACATTTTAAATAGCATCCCTATGTTAAAGTTAGTGATAGCTTTGCCGATGTTAAAGAATTGGTTATCTCTGTCAGTCATCGAGTCAATTTTAAGTCCAAATGCGCAGGAGGCAATGACGTCATTGGCATATCGAGTAGTCAAGTCTTTCCCATCGATGTCAATGAACTTTACTGAAATAAATTACTGACCTTAATAAAAGAAATCGGGGTCATTTTCATACAAAATTTATTATTAACCTACACAAAGTATGTAAATTACATTTTATATTATTAAGAAGGATTGACTGCCCCACATTTTGCATCGAAAACCTTTACAAGTTGACACTGCTAGCCATTTTGTTGAAAAATTTGAAGTAAAAGTATTGGTCAAACTTTAACTAAAACTTTGCACCGCTTATGCAACTTTTCTTAGCCTCATATATTAGACAATATCACAACATTGTTCTTATCCTAAGGTAAGTAGCTAAAGAACTCGTAAGGAAATTAGAAATCTAAAGAGAAACTTTACAATTAACGATACATACCGTCTGTCTCTTTAATCTGTTTCTTGAGTGAGTCAATCATCTGGTTACCCACTTCCACCATGAAAGGCACCATCAGCCGTATCTTGGAGCTGGTGAAAGCTGGACTCAGGGTTGACCGCATGTCCTTCCATTCTTGACCTAAAATAGTAACAGATAATTATTGTCAAAAACAGTAATTAAATATTCGAGCATACGACTCAAATTTTATATAATCATTATAAGTCTTTATATCTTCAAATGAACTGTATCTATTGATGTTTTGAGAAATGGCTAAACGATATCAAACAGTGGGTTGGAATTAGCTATCGCCAGTTAAATATGCTACACGGAACCGCAAGAAGTTTTGTGTACTGATCTCCAAACTTCAGGAAGAAGATGGCACTCAATGATGATGATACCTGATGTTTTAAGCAGCAGTTGCGTTAAATCTTAGAGACAGCAGAGCAGATTTTAAAACATGCCGCTATAACATAAAAAGTTAATAGCATTTAAAAATTCTTGCCTTTGAGAGAAACGAGATTTCTTCCAAACATTGTGTCGACATTGCTGTCGACCACCGTCCTGTGGTCGAGAAAGTGTTCAAAATCCTTGACGGTAATTTGTTTGATGAGTTCGATATCTCTGATTACTACCATAGGTCGCATGAATTCGAAAGTGCCATAGAACCTGAAAAACTAGAACTGTCAGTAAATTATAAACATTAAAATGATGTAGTACGTATCAATACGTTTTGCATCAAATAAACACAAACGAAAAGCAATTTTGAAAAACAATTAAAACAAAAAGATAAAATATTTATTTGTACCTTTCTTCAGAAAACCTGTTGTACATCCGTTGCACATAGCTGATCATATGCTCTTTTTGTAGAAACATTTTTATTCCAGAGCCTATGAAGAATATTGGCCTGGGGCCTTTTACTCCATTTCTCTCAAACTTCGAGTAGACCTGTTTCATGTACAGGGCTGTCGCCACAACAAGCACCACCAGCCAGATAAAAAGTAGCATTGTCTGGAGAGAAAATATTTCACTCAGTTTATGTCATTTTTCACATGTTTAATTGGTTCGAATGGATTGAGTCCAGTCGATTAATTCTAATCACAATGAAATACAAATGAGTGCATGTACTTATGCAAAGACAATGCTAACAAAAAAAATACCTAATTAAATTATCGTATTGCGTACTTTTATTTTAAAGTAGAATCGCCTCTCAAACCAGAAATATTAATCAATTTAAGTTGCAAGAGATTTCATTTCGAATGTCTCACTAATATAGAGTTGGTTTCGGCCAACGAGGTAAATTATAGATTGTCACGTTGTTTCAGCATCATTTGCAAAGTGGAATACTACAGATTGATTGTCAGTTTCGTGTTCTAGATATTTTGTACCATCTTGTCGTACTTAACAATTTTGTATTGAATTTGGAAACAATAGATAAAGCGGCAAGAATTGGCGTGTTAATGAAAAGCTTGTCCAGGGAATTTCTAAAAGCCAAGTAAGAAAACAACAGATACAGAAGTAAATTTCTTTCTCAATAGCACGAAAGGCAGTGGTGCATTGATTATGTTACTGTGCAAATTGTAACTTAAGGTTAGCAAATGAATTAATATAATGAAAATAAATGGAAATTGTTTTATTCAATGAAATCACAATCAAAAAGTGTATGCACTTAATAACAAATAATATTTTTGTAAGTATAGTTTGTGAAATTTCATGCCCACTATAATTTCGTGGAAGCCCAGGTATTTTCATGGATGGGTTATCCATGAAAATACCTGGGTTATGCGAATTTCATGGTTACTCAAAATATTTTGCAATATTATGGATAGTCACAAGGATTTGCAATTACAGGGATATCTATTGAGTTACGCAGTATCATGGATACCCATTAGGTTATGCAATTTCGTGGATGCCCATAAGATTTTGCTTACGCAATATCATAAATACCCACTAGGTTACACAATTTCATGGATAAATATTAGGTTACACAATTTCATGGAACCTATAAGGTTACGCAATAGCATAAATACCCATTAGGTTTCGCAATTTCATGGATACCTATTAGGTTACGCAATATCATGAATACCCATTAGGTTACGCAATTTCAAGATTGCTTATAAGGTGATGCAATTTCACGGATACATCGCATCAAAATTTTTGTACTGTAAAAAAAATACATAATTTAATTTGATAAACAATTGTTACAAAAGTTTAACGTGATTTTACGGTCCTAGTTTTTAAAGGTGTTTTCACTAAAAAGTACTCCAGCAAGAAAGTTAGAAGATACTCTTCAAACTAATTAACATGAAAATATTACAGCATTTATTGCATGTTAGATGTGCAATAAAATACACATACGAGTAAGACCTATCTTCTCAGTTTGTGTCGGGGCATATTAGAGTTGATCCGTAGACTAATTCCCCTGCCTGTTACCCTAATTGGTTTAGGGGATCAGATCAGAATAACTTTTGTGTCGACGCATAATTACGAGAGCACAAGTGCACGCGCAGTTTTAGAATACAAATACAAATAAAAATAATTCATTTTTCAAAAATTTGTTACATATTATGCATCAAAATTAAGTACAACAAATTAAGAACAACAAAACAAACTAATGTAGTGACATTGTAGCAATACAGGAAGCACCACAATTGAGATTATGTGGTGTATGTTTGTTTGTTCTTCTATATTTGAACGAAATACAGAAAAAGATTATCTCCTGTATTAACAGATGAAAATTGTAATGTATCGAGTGGGTTCAATGTTTTATCGTCCTTAGTGTATAACACATATTTTTGTGACTTCATAATGGTTTAGTTACAGCTTTGGAAATTTAAAAAGTCAAATGTAGTAGCATAGTAGTAGGAACTGTTTTCTAACAAATAATTATTCATAATTTTTAATCGAATTATTTACGACATTTCAGAGTAGATATATTACTTTGGTATAAATAAGAGATAAGTTAACTTACGTAATCTGTTGTTTGCTGTCGATGTGTGTCGGCAACAGTGTAGCTTGGTGATACACCCACACGATGACCTTGTTTTACACGCGAAATATTAAACAACGGGAACTAGCGAGTTGACGTTCATATGTTGTGTATTCCACCCGAATGGTATGTGTATGTGGTAGACTCAATTAAACGTTACTACATTATCAGATTCTGGTGGTGCGTCATTATATATTTTTGCGTTTATCAGTATTTACGTATCTACCTGTTACTAACAATACACACGCATGCAGATTAGACTAACACAATCTGTCAAATTTCCTCAATAGACTTTAAACTTTATGTGGATGGAATATGGTTGCTTATTTATTGAAGATATTTGACAGTTTTGGATAGATTGACGTGCGGGGGCGTCTGTGAAGCGGTAGATATAACTGAAGAGGGAGTTTCACTCGTGTTCTTCCCGTACTAACACATGTTGTGAGACTCCATTTTAATTTCTATCTACCGTACAATTGTACCCTTAGAGCCCTCGCTCCCACACGATGCGTTACCGGTGCTGTGCGGCGCCGCCGCCGGCGCCGGTGCGGTGCCGCTGCGTCATTCTACATATAAATCACTATACCATGTCGCACGACGCGTTAGGTCGCCGTGCGGCGCCGGCGTCGCACCGCAAGCGAGCCGCACTTCCGACCTAAGAGTAGAGGCGGGGAAGGGTGATGCGCTGAGTGAAGTGCCGGCCGCCACCGCGGTAAACAAAACGTTGCGCTGCGGTACCGCACCACCCGTGTGGCACCCTATACTTTAAATTCATTACGGTGCGACGTTGCACCGCACCGTTAACGCATTGTGTGGCCTCTCTCTTACCACTAATAATAAAAAAAACTTTAATTTTGGCTAAATGCTAAGCGCGAAGCCATTAATTAAGATAATTAATTAACTGGAGAGGCCTGTTAGTTGAAGCAAGCAAGTATTTTAGCTCTATCTCACTCTTCTGGTGAGACCTCTCATTCTATACGGTAACCTTACTAATTCATAAAAATCTGGAATTTAAGTAATGTAAAGAAGAAAGAGAAAGAAAGTAAACGAATCCAAAAAATCCATTTAAAATAAATCATTTATTAAAGAACAATAAGTATAATTAAATATAATACAATGAGCTTGAGAAAAATAAAAAAGAGTAAATTTTTACCTTAAAGCATGTACTGTAATATTGACAATAACAAACTAGAAAACTAGAAATACTGTCCTAGAAAAACTCACAAAAAATAAATATTATTTTGAATAAAATTATAGATCTCAATATTGCAATACCAATTGTTTTTATGTCACTTCTATACGATTCGTATTTAAAAAGTTATAAGTAATACATACTAAATAATTATGTTAACATATAGTTGAAGTCTAGTTTTCACTTACGTGATAAAACTCAGGTGACAAACGAGGAGAACTAAAAATTTGCCATACAAATTCTCGTCTCATCTATGTGATCAAATTTTGAATAGTAATTTAAACTCGCATTTAGGCACTTTGATCAGTGAGCCAATAACTAATTTCTTTTTATCGTTGCGTAAAAGAGAAACATTATGGAAATAACCTTTCAATCAACTTACTTCGAAATTTATCTTCGCAGCAATGAAGCATGCCTATGTGCTAAAAGGATTTTTTTTTGTCAAATTTTAATTATATTTTAAGTTGAAACTTATATAGATATTGCAAAAACACAAATGTTAAAAAAATTTCCACGAGCAGGTTTTGAACCTCCACCCTTCTGACATACTGGGTCAGGTGCTCTTCCAATTGAGCTATCGTGGTTCTAACCAGCCCGCCGAAATTATTCAACACTTTTTACTTTGAAAGCCAAAGGCGCCCATTCAATGTCAACAACTACCGTCACTAACATCCGATCATAATATTTTTACAAATATTAAAGATCAGTTAAGAAGTAAGCAAGCTATTTATAAAATGTTCAAATAATTTTTTTTACTCAAATTTTGTTACGAACAAATTACAAAAACACAAATGTTGAAAAAATTTCCACGAGCAGGATTGTCCGCAACAAAATTTGCGTTAAAAAAATTATTTGAACACTTTATATAGATATTTCAAAAACCAAATTAAAAGTACCGTACCCAATCCCACCCAAAATGAAGAAACTCTCTCATGGTCACACTACACTACTGACAGATTGATAACTATGATAACAAACAAATTTGAATGAATAGTACAAAAATCAGTCTATGTCACTTTAAAACTTATTGAAACTAAAACTCAAGAACAATTAACGTATGGAAAACACTTAAACTCAACACTTTATGAGAATATAGTCCAATCATTTGTTGAAAATCGTTTGATATTCTTTGTGTAGTATTTTTTTTAAATCGTTATTTATCACTAAGAATTGATATTTTATTTCACATCCTGGTACCATGTACTTCTACAACAACGCACTACACATTTATGGATCATTTTACTTAACAAAATATTTTATTACGGGAAATTATCAATATAAAAACTTGAGTAGACAACTAAACATGAGTGACAGCCGGCATCACTATGACATTTAAATATTTTATTTTTTTATTTTTAAATAAAATAAAATAGTAAGTATGAATATTTATTCATGACCATGGATACTAGTTCTTCAGTCGAAAACTTAATTTTTATGAACAATATTTCTTTCGTGTGTGATGATGATGAATGATAATAGAAATTATATATCCCCCATCGAGTATCTCAGTAAAGATGTGGGGCTTTACTAAGTCCTCGGGCGGACTTCTTGAGAGAATTTGAAAAGTGACGTTGCATTGTTCTGTTTCATTTGCCATTTTATTTCACATTAATATTCGACATAACACAAATTTTAGAAAATAAAACAAAACCGCAGATATGATTCTTCACTTTTCCGCCAAGAAGTCCTTTAAATATTAAATAGCGGCCAGTATTGCCCACATGGCTAGGTCCCTAGAAGTCGGTATATATTGTTTATTACATACAGTTCACGGAGCAGGGTAATGTTATGAAAATACGTTTATACCAACACAAGGTAAAATCTACATAACGTGAGCCCCGTTTTTATGTTCTGTCATGGAAATATCAAAATTATGTGTGGAAAGGGTGCCTCAATACACTTGCCTGTTTTATCACGTTTACCCTGGACAAATAGTGGTAATATTATTTTAGTTTACCCATTCATCGGCAGATTTTAACTATTGACTATGAATAAAACTCACCAAACAAGTGAATTACAAAGCTGCTTCAACAACATCGCAGGCCTCTTCAGTTATATTATTATCTACACATTACTACAGCTTCATGGTACAATGATACGGAGAGAATTATTGTAATACCAATTTAAAATTTAAAAAAATAATCTTATTTACATATTCTGTGGTCTTTATTGATTCCTAGACTGGCCTTCATACAACCAACACGAGATAATATTTGGAACTGGAATACATTGGAAGAACAAATCACGGAATGTGTCGCGCTTGGAATATGTTTGAAGTCTGACTCATCCAATAATAACTAATGAATGGGGACGAAGGTTATACTAGAGCCGCGACATAGTAAACCGATATCGATTAATGAATAGAACGAAAACTGGTCGAGTGTAACGCATTTCTTTTAATTATATTGTAAAAGTAAACCTGATAAATAAGCAAAAAAGAATTTTTAGCTAATTTTAATACAATCGTAAAAGTGTACCAACTTTGTTTAGTAGTGTTGTTTTTCATTAAACTTATACGAGTTTTCATTATTATAAAGTTAATGTTCAAATATTTTTTAACGCAAATTTTGTTGCGAACAAATTATAAAAACACAAATGTTGAAAAAATTTCTACGAACAGGATTTGAACCTGCACCCTTCTGACATTCCGGGTCAGGTGCTCTTCCAATTGAGCTATCGTGGTTATAACCAGCCCGCCGAAATTATTCAACACTTTTTACTTTGAAAGCCAAAGGCGCCCATTCAATGTCAACAACTGCCGTCACTAACATCCGATCATAATATTTTTACAAATATTAAATATCAGTTAAAAAGTAAGCAAGCTATTTATAAATGTTCAAATATTTTTTAACGCAAATTTTATTGCGAACAAATTATAAAAACAAATGTTGAAAAAATTTCTACGAGCAGGATTTGAACCTGCACCCTTCTGACATTCCGGGTCAGGTGCTCTTCCAATTGAGCTATCGTGGTTCTAACCAGCCCGCCGAAATTATTCAACACTTTTTACTTTGAAAGCCAAAGGCGCCCATTCAATGTCAACAACTACCGTCACTAACATCCGATCATAATATTTTTACAAATATTAAATATCAGTTAAAAAGTAAGCAAGCTATTTATAAATGTTCAAATATTTTTTAACGCAAATTTTGTTGCGAACAAATTATAAAAACACAAATGTTGAAAAAATTTCCACGAGCAGGATTTGAACCTGCACCATTCTGACATTCCGGGTCAGGTGCTCTTCCAATTGAGCTATCGTGGTTCTAACCAAATCCTGCACATGGAAATTTTTTCAACATTTGTGTTTTTATTATAAAGTTCTTGAAAAATAATTTACCATAACATAAACCCATATTATTTTATAAATATCGTTTGTCCATTTTGAATAAGAACTAATCCTTGATAATTGTAAAAATGGTCATCATCATCAATGTCGTTGTCATTGAGTAAGGCTACTTCGGCTTACAAAGTAAAAGAAGATATTTGATAAATTAGCAAGAGTCGCACAGAGCCCTTAATAGAGAGACCATAATAGGAACTGCACCTGACCCATTATATTTTCCTATAGGTTTCTCCGTTTTAAAATGAAGTCTTCATCAGACTACCTACGTATTAATATTACTATTCTGTAATGTTAGGTTTGAATCCATGTCTGCTTTCTCCAATTTCTCAAAAAAATATTTTAGAGAAATCGATATTAAGTAAAATTGTGCTGCTATTTCAAGTGGATCAATAGGGCATATGATTTTTGTTATGAAAAATTGATTGAAAAATGTCTTACATCTTTAATAATCTAAGTATTCATATCGATATCGTTTATCGACAACGCCAATCTCTAATAACAAATGTTATCAAAGGAAAAGTATATGTAATTATTTTTAATTTCAACCCGCTCTGTGGTCTGATCTTTGACCACTAGTCTCAGACTCAAACGTAAAGGTAGCAATTCCTAGTGGAGTACATTGTCTTCAGTTTGGTTGATGGTAGGGTTTTTCTAAGTCCGCCTTACTGGTTAATTCTCTCATCTAAGTCTGTCGCCATACCAACAATGGTAACAATATAATGGTGTTCCAACAGTTAGGGGCAAGATAGCCAGTTAAGGCTGTAGGTTGAAGATTCCGAATGATCCGGAATCACAGCTTCACAGTCTCAAATATTCTACCCGCACGCAAAAATATATTTGATTCGTTTCTCTATCGCAACTCCAAAATATGGCATAGTCTACCAGCACACGTTTTCCCTCCTTCCTTCTTATGATATGGGGTTCTTTAAACGAGGCTTGTGAGCCAGCAGAGTGAGGACATGACTAATGCTGCGTTGTTTTCACGCTTCACCAGTTATCTTCGCGCCTGGATTCCATTTTCACATAACATCAGGTGGCGTGAAGTCATCCAGTCAGAGATAAAGGCCAAGGTATAGGTAGGTACGAGTATTTTGAGTTTGTTATCATGAGACAATGACACCAAAATGGCCGTAAAATTGGATGGAAAAATCTACATCACTTATTTTGAACATACTCTTGTTTGATTTCATAAATTACTGCTAATTTAATATTCTGACACACACATTACACATAATTATATTATATTGAACTTAAAATATTCAATGTTGGTGTACACACACAAGCTTGAGGATTGCAGTCCGAACCAGTCACGTGTGCTATATCATTTTTTGTTATGTACTGGCCATTTTGGTTATGTTCGATCGACCAAAGTGAGCGAAGTGAAAAAATGCGCAACACCAATAAAAATTGACAATTAAGTGTTAACTTAAAAAAAGGTTGTTAGAAAGTCACATAATCTGAACCGCGCGCCGCATACTGGGGTTCTTAACATTTTCTTGAATTCATTCATTCATTTAACCATCATAGCTCATTTGGGTTAGTTACAATAATAACCATAAACTTAAATAAGTTTAATGACTAAGTTATTTGTTGCAGAGCTGATTATTTTGTTTGCTAGGTGTACCCTTCCCTTAATAACTCTCCGGGTTTTGTTAGATACTAATAATAGAAATGATAATATTAAAAAAAAAATGTAATAATTGTATGGGACTACGGTATTTACCTTAACCGCAGTGAGAGGGTCTCGATGGCGCAGTGGCGCCCGGTCTACGATTGCGACGCTTGCTTGCGTATTGCAACTTTCGCAAAGGCCGTCCATCGGATAAGTGACTAAAAATGTATCATCTCGAGCTGTTACGTACTTCGGAAGGCATGTAAAGTCGTTGGTCCCGGCTGTGTATTAGCATTCGTTGACAACCACCAATCCATACTAGCCCGCGTGGTTGTTTATGGCCCATTCTCCATATCGAATCATGGAAGGCTCGTGCCCCAGCAGTGGGGACAGAAAGTGAGCTGGCGATGATGATTTACCTTAATCTAATCGGCATGCAATTTTTAAAATATTATTGACTCATACACGAAAGTAAAGTGATAAGTAGGTATGTAATATAAGATAATATTTGAAAGATATATCCAAAATTATCTCAAGGCTTAATAATTTATTTCTAATTATGAGTGAGACTTGCATCATCTAAGTCCGTGGTTCCCAACCTTTCTCCGACCATGGACCCTTTTCCTAATTTATTTGTTAGCAGGGATTACATAAACTGTATTTAAAAAGAAAATTTAAGCTTTATTAAAAACATAAAAAGTATTTGTAGCATAAGTTAAGTAGTGACAGTTTATCTCTACACACTTCATGCTCGGTACCAAAAATGCTGATGCGAAACATTTCATGTTCCACCCTGGGACCTAGGAATTAGCAAATAGATAGCGTAGGCGATAGTGCAGTAATAAAAAAATAACATTGTACTGCCTTTTTCAAAATTATTTTTTGGGTTGTCCCGCGGACCATTACCGATGCTCTCTCGGAGCATCTGTGGTCCGCGGATCACCAGTTGGGTACCACTGATCTAAGTTGTCTCATTATTATAAAAAATAAATAATAATCACAATAAAAAAACTTTTATGTATGTTTTATATTTTTTCATAAAAATATTGCAATTACTTTCGTTTCACTCTTCTTCTAGCTAGCCGTTTTGCTATAGGCCTCCTCCAAGGCTCTATTCCTGGCTTTACGTATTCCTACCCCTTGTCTTCTTTATTGTCATCTTACTTGTAATTTGTCATCCTCATACCTTTTGTGTCCTCTAGGATACCACTCTGTAACAGCTCCTTTCCATTTGGGTGTTGTTTCAGGCCATTCCATTCAGATTACTGTTTTAGAGTTTTATTAGTGCTTCCTATAAATTCGAGTATAGTACAAAATATATGTAATTCCCATTTAAAGAAATAATATAACAAATTAGTTCTTTATCAGTGTAATGATATTTGTAATAATCGATTGATTGTTTATCTATCACTCACCGTAATTAGTGTATAAGCTTTAGTCATAGCGACTTTGACGTGCTAATTAAAGTTATCTATAAGTGCATTCCATTGTGTTGAAAGTGTTCATTTACCGACATAAGTCTGAGACAAACACTGTTGATTGAGTTGGTTGCCCTTTGTGAGTTATTATAATCTGCGGTTGAGCTGTATACAGCGTCATAAAGGGTTAAGCGTGATTCATCCTGTTTTCATGTACCCTCGTCAAATTAAAAATTTTTTGTTTCCCAAACTAAAACTTAAAAAAAACAATAATTATTAATAATAATGATACATTTATTGTTTAACAACATCATGAATTAAGCAGTTACAGTAATATAAAGTTACAAAAAGAATGAAACAGCTTAAAATTAAAGTATGTCTCTGCCTCCTAGGTGAGGAAGACCTGTATTCTAGGAGACAGATCCTTCCTTTTCTTAATTTCTAAAATACTAATATTATCTCACAAGCATAAAAGTGAATGGATGTGTATGTTTATGTGTGTGAGGGTGTTGTGATGGTATGGTGTGAGAGAGGGTGTGACAGGGTGTGTTTGTGTGTGAATGTGTATGTGTGTTCAGATAGGTACTATTGGTATTAATTTATTAATTAGGAATACATTTTGTTCTATTTAATTTGGTATGAAAAATAGTTAATTTAAAAGAAGCTTTTTATAATGCATAGACTAGTAGATCTGTGTTATAATGTTCCAAGGAAATAGAGAAATACAGGGCCAAAAATCTTGTTGATCTCAATTTATTGTAAGTTAGTATATTTTTTGCGAACGCGAAGTGGTATAAGATGCCTAGTGCGAGTTTTCTTTAGCATTTGATCGAGTTTGACCGCTTCCTGGTCTAGTGGCTAAGACCACCGGCTTAGACCCAGAGGTCCCGGGTTCGTTTCCCAGCGGGGGGTACATGTTTGTGTTCTCGGTTTGGTTGGTGGTAGGGCTTGTTTGTCCGCCTGGCTAGCTACATATCTTATCCAAATATGTCTTCATAACATCAATGTTTGTAGCATTGCTGTGCTAGAGATAAGATAGCCAGTGCCTCACTAGTTGAGGATCCCGGGTGAAGTGCGCTTCCATCATTGGCTTTATCATCACTTAACATCAGGTGAGGTCAAGGCACTGTGGTTACCCGTTAATATATAAAAAAGTTGGTTTCACAAGTTCTTCCCTAGGTGGCGCTTCTTTGATTTCGTAGAAAAGCAATTTCTACAAGACAACTCGTCGTCGTGAAAAAGAGAATGAAAGAGATATTTTATTACAATGTTTATTGTTAAAGCTGATTAGTACCATTTTTTAGCCTTAGGTGCATGGTACGTATTTTAAAAATAATTATTGTCATTTATCCATTTCTTGAAGGTGTTCTTTTGATTTATTGCCTAATCTTTAGACGAATCCAGTTTCCCCCTTTGAGAACGAAGTTGAAGGTTTCCTTGGACAGTTCGGGAGGTATGCCGGTCCTCTCGCATGGAGACAGCTCGAAGTGCTGCAGCAACTTGTACAGTATCACCTTTATCTCGCACAGCGCGAACCTGGAACCTGCGGGCAAAATCTGTTATGTCATATGCTTTGTGATTGTGGGTAGATGGCGACCGTCCTAATACCTTTTGCCACCAGGCAGTATTGTTTTACATAGCTTTGATCCAGTTTAAAGAGTATTGGATCCAGTGAAATATGCTTAAGAAAAGAATATGGCGATACATTGAGAGGATGTGATACAGAGGAGATGGTTCAGTGTACGTGATACACATGCGCTCAATATCCATGGGCTGTGGCTACTTTCCATCAGGTGGGCCGTATGCTCGTTTATCGGCTCATTAACATTAAAAAGGTATTCTCTAATATGTCAAGCGTCATTGTCAGGAGACAATATTGCCGTAGTTCTGAATACAAATTGAATATTACATTAGCAGCTAAAAACAACTGCAAGTGCAGCTCAAACTTGATATTGTAGTGCCAAATTATATTGTATCTTCGAAATCACTAAGTTTTTTATACCTGTAATTTCATTGGACTTGTAACCCTCCAAACCGGACCTCCATGATGCAAAACAATGCTGCATGATAGCAGAACTAGATTTATTAAGGTTGCTTTATTATCAGGGTAGGATTCTGTCACCAACAAAATCTAGACGTTTTACAATTACGTAGAAGTTTTTGTAACATACGACGTTAAAAATCAAAAGTTCCTTCTTTCGATGTCAACGATTAACTTGATTATGTGTAATTTTATAAGAAAAAAAGTGTATCTGAATCGGAGAAGTCACTTACCTATGCAATTTCTCGGACCCAATCCGAAGGGCATGTAGGTGTAGGGCAAAATCTTGTGTTTATTCTCATCAGAGAAACGGTCAGGGTCGAATTTCTCGGGATTCGGGAAGAATTTTGGATCTCTGTGGATAGCCCAAATCGGTATTTGCAAGAAGTTTCCCTTAGGTATCTGGAATTGGACAATATGATATTGTAAAAATAGTCTTCTTTCTTTTAGAGTTTAACAAAGCAAAAAAGAGATTCCATAGATTTGGCTGACTTAATTCCAAACAATTTAACGCTTAAGGATAGATTTCGGAAAACTAGATATATAATGTAAAAACTGCATAACTGGTAGGCATGTCGCAGTCCCGGTGCCGGAGAGACGGTATTGACAGCCGCTCAAACCTGTGTTGTCTAAATGTGTTATTTATGTTTTTCTATGATCTTTTATTTTATTAATTTTTGTTTAATTTATATTTATTATTATTATTTATTTTTAATTTCTATTTTGATTTTTAATTTTAATTTTTGTTTTAATTTTGATTTAATTTTAACTTTTAATTTTTAATTTTTATATGTTATTTATTCTGATTTTTGATTTTATTTTATTTTTATTTTGTTAATGTGACATGTTATTGCAATTTGTATGGGTGTAAGTTACCTGAATAAATAAATGAATTATATTTGAATTATTATAATGTATCTGGTTCTAACTGCATAACATAACTGCCTGTGGTAATGCTGCGAGCTTACTGGGCACTCTGCCTGATGGGGATGTTTTGGGGCATTTTTTTTATTAGTAGTTATAGTTTATAGTCTTATAAGTTTAATTTAAAGTATTTTAATTTACTTGTTACTGCCTCGCGAGAAGAGTCGCAAGCACAGTATTTAATACGTAACCTCGTAATTACAATGGTAACAAAAAATAACATTTTTTTGACTTGATGAAGACAAAAAGACTATCATTAATACCAAGATTATCATTATTATTATCATTAATGCTCTTATTTTGTGCAAGAATACTTTAGCCCCTCAGCTCTTTAGAACAACATTACTGCAACTCAGGTTTTCCCTTAATATTGTATAGTTTTTTAATCCACTTTTGCCTATCAGCTTCTGGTGAAATATGGGAACGATATTTATATCTAAGACCACTCATGTACCATATTTCAAGCGAAATAAAAAGGCTTTGTCTTTAAAGCTTACTTTTTCTATATCAAAAATTACATTGCAAAAGGTTACATACGAGTTGTCAGCCGTCTAATGTTGTGGCAGTGGTAGTGATCGAGCTTGTTTAACTCCGTCTATATTTATGTTCTTGGTTTATTTCATTATCTTCGTGTAATAAACACAAAAAATTGAATACGATTCTTCAATATTTTTAAACGTAGGTTCGTATTCATGTCTCAAATTGCCATAGGTCCATAACATATTAGTAGTTCCGTTATTTTTCTTTTAATTAACTTACTATATAGTCCTTTGTTGCCGTGTCACGTGGCTTTCCTAAGTTGTAAGTCTTTGTACACATTCTGTCCGTAGCGATCGCTGCGGGCCATAACCTCAGCACCTCTGGAAACAGTTCAATTAAAGGATAATTGAAAAAAGTTTACCTATTAACTTTTACAGTATTTTATGAGTCAGTATCATCAGTTGAGTTGTGATGTCCAGTGCATGGCATTATGTCCATTTTTTTCTTATTATGACCAAGCGTTTTGGTAATGTGTGAGAGATCGCTAGTTTTCTGATCTATCACATGATAGTTAACTAGGTTACGTATGTATATGTGTATGTATGTATATATTTTTGACGCTGTAAGGGAGAAAAGAGCTGGACACTTGCTGAGTTTTTTGCCGGTTCTTCTCAGTACAAGATCTCCCGCCCAGAGTAAAATTACGAACCGATGGCATAGTGACATTCATAAGAGCTACTTGTAGCCTAAACTGAATAAATGATTTTGAATTTTGAATTTTTTTGAATTATGATGTAGAAAATTTTCTTACCAGAAACAACCATATCCATGTAAACCATGTTCTGGATAGAATTAAAGTCGAATTTTCCTCTATTTTTGACTTCATTTTCTCTAATTTCTTTCACCAGCCTGTCTTGGATGTCAGGGTTGCAAGTCACTTCGTACAACGCAAAGGACATCACAGTAGACACTGATTCAAAGCCAGCTAGGAAGAATAGCACAGCTTGGGCGATCAAATCGTCATCTGACCATTCTGAAAAAGTTTTACACTTTAATAAAAGATTTTAGACACTTTTTAACCTTTGTTACTTTTTTAATTATTTTATTCTCTTTATTTATTGCTTTTATAAATATTTTTATAAGAATTTTTAGAGTTGAATAAAGCTACAAAACACAACTCTTCAAAAGATTGTGGTTTGTTTTTCTATCATTATTTTAAAATAAGTTAGTTACGATTTGATCTCTTGCGACAATCTGGGCAAGTTTTGGTTTACATATTTTTATTATAATGAGAGTTTTAATTACTTCTGATTTGTCTATATTTTTTTATCTAAGGATTGATTACTAATCATTGATGACTTGGTCTCCATTTATTTTTTTATTTTTTTCTTTAACTATTACGGACACACCAATTACAATAATTAAAGAATATTATTAAAACAATTTCCATGCACAATCCGTATTATTGCTTTACTAAAAGTTATTCTCTACCTCTGTTGATAGTCTTCGTACCAACTGCAGACTCTTCAACAGTTGCAAATCCTGCACCTACATCTTTAGGAGACTTTTCTTCATGCACCAATTTGCCTGAAAAAGACATTATGATTTTTTAAAATAACGTCATGCCATTTAAGCTATTTTAATCTAGATTTATAACTTTGGTACAGATCACGCAGAAACATCTCAGTAATTGTCATTAATATGTTTTGGCATGACTTTAAATTTAAATCAAACCTTTTTTAGCTTGCATCAACAAGTGGATGAGATCTGGCCTAACAATATTATTTTCCTCTCGGTTGTCCATTGTCTTAAGTATTATGTCTCTAAAGAAACGTGTTATTGGTTCCGGAAGGAATGTGATCTTGAACTTCTGAAATTTATTTATTTATTTATTTATCTTTGGCACAGTTACAAGACACAAATCACAATACAAAAAATACAACAATACAATTAATAACACGTATAAATTTGTACCTCAATAACAACTGCGCACAACATCTAAATAAAATATATCATAATCATGAAAATCATAGAAAGCAAACATAAACTTAAAAAAAACTGAATGTTTTTCTTGCCTTTGTTATGGATGGCAGATAAATGCATATGAACATCTTAATGATCATAGAAACCCCAAAAGAGTTATTGATGGTTTTGCCCATCTTAAAGAATTCATTGTTGTCTTCAGTTATTGAGTCTACTTTGAGTCCAAAGGCACAGGAGGCAATGACGTCATTTGCGTATCGTGTAGTTAAGTCTTTGCCTTCAATGTCAATAAATTTGTCTGTGAACATAGAGATCAAATATATATTAACGTATCAGAAAGGATTGTACAGAAATAAAATATATTTATCAGAATAGGGCTCTTTTGGCTTATAAAGTAAAAATAGAGTGTTGATTAATTTCGACGAGTTGAATTGAGCCACGATAGCATAGTTGGCAGTGCACCTGACCCGGTATGTCATGGGGAATTTTTTCAACACTGTCTTTTTTCAAATTGTAATTTGTTCGCAACAATATTTGCGTGAAATTATATGTAAATAATCATAGATTTATTAGTTGAAAACGAATGTCAAAATCTCAAAATACTGACCGTTGGATTCCTTAATTTGTCTCTTGAGGGAGTCTAAGACTTGATTACACACATCCACCATAAATGGCACCATCAGACGAATTTTTGAACTTGTAAATGCAGGGCTTAGGGTCGACCGCATGTCTTTCCATTCTTGACCTAAACATTTTTGATATTATTTAATGACTAATGAAGTTGAATCTATTCGTAGCAACGTTTTGCTAACAGCTATACTTACCTTTTAGTGAAAAAAGGTTCCTTCCGAACAACGGATCGATATCGCCATCTATTACAGTTCTATGGTCGAGAAAATGTTCGAAGTCTTTAACAGTGATTTGTTTAATCAGATCGATGTCGGCGATCACTATCACCGGCTTTAGAAATTCGTACAAACCGTAGAATCTATTAAAAACAGAAGAAAAATAATTTATTTAGCTTGATATGTTATCATAAAAAATGATAAAAAAAATAAAAACCATAATTGAATTGTAGATGATCTTATGAATACAGAACCTATAATAATAAAATAAGTTAGAACCTTTCCTTAGAGTAAGTTTGGTAGTAGCGGACTATGTTGTCAGTAACGTGTTCTTTTCGGAGCAAGACGCTGGCGCTGTTCCCGATCACTGGAATCGGAGTAGGGCCCTTCACGCCATGCTTTTTAAAATGGGAGTAGGTTTGCTTGAAGTAGAAAGTCAGTGCTGTTATCAGCACCACTACCCAGATGAAAAACAGCATACTGAGCTAGGAGGAAATGTTAAAGAAAGGAATATTAAAAATAAACTTTATGAGGATAAGGGTGATAAAGATGACAAAGATTATCAACAAATAAATAAATACATAAAAAATAATTAACAATGACTATGATGTATACCTATGTATCTACTTACCTGAGCTTATAAAACCATGTATCCTAGTAATAAGAGTTCAGTAATAAAGCATAATGCTTACCTAACAGTGGTTGTTAATAGTAACTCGTGTTGAACCATATGGCGACCCTGCCAGTTCGGTGAAGCATCGTAAATGGACTGAAGTGTAAACTTGAGTGAGTAGTGCAGTCTAAGACTCAATTACGATTTCATTACATCGTGAGTTATTATATCATTCGGTGAACTTTAATTACGTATTGTTCGTCACAAGTAAAGTTCAAGTAAAATAAATCATGGGCAAACAACAATCTAAACACCGAGGAGACAACGACAACTCGACATGTAAAAAAAACAAATTAAATGGAAGTGAATTTAATTACTAAATAATATGGGGATTTCTCGTCGGAGAAGTTAAGCAAATTATTTAACAGGGTTTTATGAAAATAAAAAAACTTGATTGTTGATATAAAAATCATCATTGTACAAAAATCATTTGTAGCGATACTAAAGCCCATATACGATGGGCTTTAGTATCAACACTATGGTCGAGGTATGTAAACTGTTAAATATAAAACAAACATTTTCATGTGCCTATCACGATGAATCTATAGTTTCACTTGAAAACTCACATAAATCTCTTAATGCTTTTTTGAGAATATAAACAAATACCTAGGCAATGGAGCGATTGGCTTCCATGTTGGTGCTTGTACATTCAGCAACAAAATACACTCCTTATGAACTTGTATTGGAAAACCATGTAATATTCCTAGCAATATAAAAAATTGTTAAGTAGAACCACTGTATAATGTCGACAACTACCCTTTAGAACTAAAGTTTAGATTACAAAAAGCGCAATGTGACGCGCGCGCAAACTTAATTAGTAGTAAAGAAATGAGGAAATGTAAATTAGATGAATATTTGAAACCAGTTAGATACCATACGAATGATTTATTGTTAGTGAAGAATGAAATTGGAAAGAAACTAGATGATACACATTATGGACCATATACAATTTTAGAAGACCTTGAATCGAATGTAAAAATATTTCGTAATAATAAGGAAGAAATTACACATAAAATAGAACGAAATTGTATTTACAATAAAAATAAATAAAAAAAAGATTGTTTTATTTTCTTTTTTTGGTATGTCGTATGATGTATACCTATGTATCTACTTAACCCTACCTAACCAACCCGTGTTGAAACATAAAGTAGCGACGTCAAATGTACACAAAGTGGCTGAAATAATTTAGATGTGAAGAGTATCTATAAATAACACCTAAACTTAAATCTATAGATACAATATTACTGTACCTTATAACATAATTATATTTATTTTTATTTCTGCGTTTAAATTTTATTTTTTTGATTTTATTAATTTCTGCTCCACTGAAGACAAATATAATAAAATTAAGAACTTGTGTTTAACTTACAACAACAGTCCAAAAAACACACCAGTAGTAAAAGAGTCACAGGTGAATGCCAGGGTGTAAGCTACGAATATATCTCTCTTAGATAACAGTTAATATAACTCATTATAAGATAAAAAAGATACATTATGATTATGAAAGTAAATATTTGATTGTGAAAGTTTCACGCCAATCGTATTATCCTTTTTTGCGTGAAAATAGAAAACAAACTACTTACTTAGTAAGAGTAGCAGGTACAACAAAATTTCAGTGTTTGCGTCCAGCGGTTTAGGCTAGTTGTTGTTGGTTAAATTTTATTCCTAGTTTTAATGCTCGTTATGTTAAAAATGTTGATTGTGAAGATCACAAGGTTAATTACTAGATTAGACGGGTTCAAAACTTCACGGTGTTTGATATAGTGGTTGTGCGATCGAGCAAAACAAAATAAATAAAACTATTTATCAGTTTGATACTTACGTCTTAACCTCTTGTACGACGGTAGCAATCGGAAAAAACTTTTTAATTTCTAATGATTAAAAATACAACTTCACTGTTAAAACAACCATAACATTTTTGTTGATAAATATCGAGGTGCAAATAAATAAACGTTCACTTGCTACGAAGTATTTATCTGAATGACACATCACCTGTGTAGAGTACTAATAATATACCCGATCTATTACGTTGGTTGATATCGTTTTTCATTCGGGCTTCGTATTATCTATAGTTTGCTACAAAGGAGATTGTTATAGCAATCGTGTGTAAGTAAAAAAACTATAAACAATAATATATAAATATTTAATAATAATAATATGAATAACAGGACTGCTCAAAAATACTTAATAGTTTAAACTTAAAATATGTATGTTCCTTAATTTTGTTTGCTACAAGACTATTTACCATAATCATCATTATCTTAGCCATACGACCGACGACGTCTACTGTTACACAAAGGCCTCCCCCATGGATCTCCACAACGACTGTCTGTATTGTATCTCAATATATTGTGCTTTCTCAACAACACTGCTTAGCAGCAGAAAAAATTGGTATTTCCAGTCTGTACGTTCCTATGTTCCCATGTAAGTTCTGCAAAATTAAATCGTTTTATTAAACTTTATTATATTTGAACGTTTTTTTCGAATAACGGTATGATCCTCAAAAACAAGGCAAAATTTTCTACACGGTGTGTCTTACAAATAAACAAAGAATATCTTAAGAATATGGTCCAAATAGTTATTCATTTGACGGCGCTTCTGTATTATACCATAGATCTCAAGCCATAGTGAAGCGAATGACACTGGCAGTTACAGACCAGTGACAGCTCGCTTGTAATTACCAAATAGATCGTTGATTGTACTTATTACTTATTGATCAGTGCTTAATTATTCCTCCTCGTCCGTTAACCCACGTCACGCACAAGCATAGCAAAGATAGAAGAACTTAACAAATGCCAAACTTAATCTAAGTACAGTTTTCAATTATAGACAGCGTCGGAATGCGATGCGGACTAAAAGTTATAAATTTAACTAAACTAACAAATACTTACCAAACTAAAAATTACAATAATTTAATTAAATTCCTAAAATATTATTTACGTAACTATTTCTAATAACTTGTCTGAAATTGTGGACACTGTCATGAAAAATATCTAATACTTCCAAATTATTTGGCCGAGACAGGGTGTTATATGGATCCTATTTAATGTAGAATGGTAACCTATTTTTTATGCATGTCATAAAGAAAACATTTGCAATGTGTAACATATTTTTATTGTGTGATTCCAATATGTGATTGTGTATCTCATTCATATTATTTAACCGTACTTCATGCTCCTTGCAGTCTTTTATTTTCTCTTACTCGAAATTCATGCATATCCGCATATGATGCTTCTCCGAAATTAGAAGATTTTTTATTGTGCGTAGTCTGTTACACACAAGAGTACATATAAACATAGGTATTTAATTACAAAAACACAAATGTTGAAAAAATTTCCACAATACGTAAATAATCATAAATATAGGAATATATTTTCTCCTTACACTGATCATAATTACTATTCTCAGTACAACTATAATAATAAATAATAAAAATTTATTTGGAAAAATAAAAATTATAATGTAGGGAAGCCACTGGTAGGTGGAATGCCACATTGAGGAAGGTCAAAGGGAAGATCTTCCTCCGAGCTGGGTGGTATAGCTCGGGGACCGAGGTCCAACGGATGTTAGTTGGAGGTGCTATATACAGGGTGGCTCATTCAAATCGGTCAGTATGAGAATGTCTGAAACTATAAGACATACGAAGATTTGTTCTTAGGAACCATGTCACCGATTTTGATAAAAAGAAAAACTGCATTCATACATTTGAAAAAAAACTGTACCCAGCTCGGGAATCAAACCCGGTTGTTTTGAAAAAACAAACTTACACTTTTTCTATTTAAATATCGATTGTGTAGGTCTTAAGCTGTAAATGTCTCTAAGAAACATGATGTCTAAAATGAATAAAATGCATTGTTTTGACATACTTTAATTTATCATAGTAGGTGTTCGAAGTGACCACCGTTACAATATTCAACAAGTTCAGGCATGTAAAATTGTCTCTATGGCTGTTTGTATGTACCTCTCTACTTGTTACATACACCTTATCATGTGACATTAGCATTGCATTAAATCTTTAAAATATTAAAATAATAAAAAATAATTATTAAAATATTGTATTGAAAAAAACGGTGGTCACTTCGAACACCTACTATGATAAATTAAAGTTGTCAAAACAATGCATTTTATTCATTTTAGACATCATGTTTCTTAGAGACATTTACAGCTTAAGACCTACACAATCGATATTTAAAAAAAAAAGTGTAACTTTATTTTTTCAAAACAACCGGGTTCGATTCCCGAGCTGGGTACAGTTTTTTTTTCAAATGTATGAATGCAGTTTTTCTTTTTATCAAAATCGGTGACATGGTTCCTAAGAACAAATCTTCGTATGTCTTATAGTTTCAGACATTCCCATACTGACCGATTTGAATGAGCCACCCTGTATAGCGAAGGAGATGGTGAAACTTCGCTACCTCGATGCAGGCTTCCCATACTAATTTTGTTGTCGTAGTATGGGCGACGTCGTGGGTATGCGTTTGTGGCGCCATCTGTTGACACGGTTGAGAAGGTGTTTCTACGTGTCGAGTAATGTGCGGCGTATGCGGTAGGTGACGCCGCCACAATACATTTCGTGTTGTTTGTTAATACTATGGAATAAGCTCGGTGTATTGAGTTTTTATTTGTATGGAGGTTAGAGTGTAGGTAATGCAATTCTAGATTTGAAATTGTAAAAAGGTCGAAATGTTAATGAGATTTCAATAACAGTTTCATGGATCTAATATCATACCTACTAACCACGATATAATTTTAAATAATAGTAATATGTTATTTGCACACTTGAAAAATGAGTTACTGGTTTTTAAATTAGAGCAGCCATGCTATTGATTAGTTTTTGTTAAGCAACTTAGAGATAAGGAAAAATGGGGATTACCTTTCCAACATTTTGTAGCAAATAACTCTTAAACTTTTTAAAATTATTTGTTGCGTTATCTAATTGATTATTAATCACTAATCGTAATTAGTATGTAATCTGCGGTGTAAGCTTTAGATTTGGCGACAATGACCTGCTAATTAAAGTTAGTGCAAGTTCAAACAAGTCAAAGATGGCGCTGCTGTTATATAATACATGTTATAGTTAATTTTAGCTCTATTGCATCGCGCGAAGGGCTTAGCACTTGGCATTTTGAAATACATTCAGTGCGAGAAGAACTCATGAAAAACTTAAGATAAAAAGAGGAAGAACTCTACCTATACCGTAGTTCGACATATAGCAACCTAAAATCATAAACATAATTTTAAAAAAGAGAGGCGACTACAAACAACTACGCAATTTCTGCACCTCGCATCTTCGTAAAAGAAAGAATGAAAGAGTTATTTACTTATGCTTTTTATTGGTAAGCTGATTAGTTTCGCTTCTTAACCTTAAAAATATAGAAACAGATATTCTTAAAATAACTATTGCTATTTATCATATTCCTAAACTTGTCATAGATAATTCTTTTGATATTATTGTCTAATTTTCATCCGAATCCAGTTTCCCCCTTTGAGTCTGAAGTTGAATGTTTTCCTGGACAGCTCTGGAGGTATGCAGGTCCTCTCGCACGGAGACAGCTCGAAGTGCTGCAGCAACTTGTACAGTAACACCTTTATCTCGCACAGCGCGAACCTGGAACCTGCGGGAGGAAACTCATTTAAGTTTTATGTTATTTGGTTGGCGGTTTTTTTGAGGGTGTTTGCTGTTAGCTTCAATCGGCCTTTACGCCATCCGGATGTTTTTGGAAGCGGCGAGAAGCATAAAAAGTTCCTCAAGCCGTGTGATCGTAACACCGTCTGGCGGCTGTAACACTAAAGGTCACGCTGACACGGAAACTTAAACTTCAGTTCACTGAAACTTCAGTTCTTGTACTTTTATGTTTTGTAATTTCACTGCATCTAATACCTCTCACACCAAAACAATGCTAACTATTTGGTGGCAGAAATAGGTATTAGTGTGGTCGTCAATCCAATTCAATTAAATCATTTATTGATCTTTATAAGTATACATGAGTTGTTACAATAATGGTTAGATATAACGTTATGGGCCCAGATTGGGCACGACAATATCTTGAGAAGAAATAAATATTTAATCTCGTCATGCAGTAGTATATAGAGCAGAATACCATAATCAGACACTGGGCCACTAAAACTGATAAATAGAGCTATTTACCTTATTTGTCAGTTTTAATGGGCATATAGAAAACACACTACGTACGTTTTACAATTTCGTAGAGAGTAATATCAACATTCGACGTAAAGGTAAAGGTATTCCTCCTTTCGATATGGTTCTACCTACGATTGTAGTTTCGTAATCGTAACCGTATAAAGTTAATATAAAAATAAAAAAGAGATTTTTTCAACCAATCCCAAAGAGTCAATTACCTATACAATTCCTTGCACCCATTCCAAAGGGCATGTATGTATAGGGCTGAATATTGTGTTTATTCTTCTCTGAAAAACGTTCAGGGTCGAATTTCGTTGGATTTGGGTAGAATTTCGCATCTCTGTGTATTGCCCAAATCGGTATCTGCAAGGATTGTCCTTTAGGCATCTGAAATAGGACAATACAATATTGTAAAATAGTCTTCTGTCTTTTGGAGTTTAAACAACGTAGAAAAAAGGTTCCTAAGATTTAGCCAAAAATATTTCAAAAAAATTTAACGCAGAAGGATAGATAAAAATAAACTAAATAATGCAGAAACTGAAGTCCTCACAAAAAGTTTCGCCGAAACAATATCCGTCAATGTTCTTTCGTATTTATGTCTCGATACATAACATATTATCAGAAATTCTATTTGTTTTTGACGACCTCCTTGGTCGAGTGGCTTGCACACCGGTTTTCATGGTGTCGCTATCTCTGAGGTCCCGGGTTCGATCCCCGGTCGGATCAATTTAGAAATACCTGTTTTTCTATATTGTTTCGGGTCTGGGTGTATCCTATGTATAATAAGTATGTATTTAAGTATATTAAGTATGTTTATCCGTTGTCTAGTTAACCATATAACGAGTTTCTTAAGGAAGCTCTTCTTGGGGCTAGATAATTGGTGTGAGTGTGGGAAACATTTATTTATTATTATTTATTATTTTCTTTTCATTAACTTACTATGTAGTCTTTCGTTGCAGTAGCGTTTGGCTTTCCTAGGTTGTAATCCTTTGTGCATATTCTATCTAAAACGATCGCTGCAGACCATAACCTTAGTACCTCTGAAAAGAGTTTAATAACAAATATGGGTAATTTAATAAAAAAATATTACTTATTTAAAAATAACCGTATTTTATGAATCGTTATCATCATTTTAGTTTGTTATCGCATACTGCAAAGAATATCCCCCTCCTTGTGTCCAATCTTTTTAGACATTGTCTATCTTTTCATCCTTGGTTTTCACCTGGGCTTTTTCAATATCGTCGATCTATCACGAATTATATTATATAAGTTTGAAAATTACTACTACTACTTGCGTATCACGAAGAAAACGTCTTTACCTGAAACAACCATATCCATGTAAACCATATTCTGAACAGAATTAAAGTCAAATTTTCCTCCATTCTTGACTTCATTTTCTCTAATCTCTTTCACCAGTCTATCTTGGATGTCAGGGTTGCAAGTCACTTCGTACAATGCAAAAGAGGTCTCAGTAGATACAGTTTCGAAACCAGCCAGGAAGAATAGCACAGCTTGAGCGATCAAATCATCGTTTGACCATTCTGAAAAAGATTATAATTATATACCCCTACAAAAGTTCTAAAGCGATAAGACAGTCCGTTAAATATACAAAAAAACTGCGATAAAATGTTAACAATGCGATAGTAAAATCGGATAAAATGAGAGTTGAAGTTTACTGATATTTTTTACAAGACCTAATGCCCCCGATCCGAACCCCTCTGAGAATCTAGTAGGGCACGGGGACACCACACCACGGGGACACAGGGAAAACCTCCGAAGGTGATTTGTTTCACACGGCTCGAGGAACCCTTTCTCTCGCAGCCCCCAAAAAAGCCCGGTGAAGCACCTAATGCTCTCTTTGTAACCTTTTCATTTATTTTTTAATCTCTGTGTATTGTTTATGTATATATTACTAAAGCTAAAAGCACAACTCTTAAAATATTGTTTGTTAAAAGGCGTTAGCTTTTTATCATACATAAGATTTGATATCCTACGTTAATCCGGGCAAGTGCTTTATTATCAACAAAGGGACTGCGACTTTAGTTTTCGTCTTTATATAATTTAATTATTTAAAGCTCTACCTCTGTTAACAGTCTTCGTTCCAACTGCAGACTCCTCAACAGTTGCAAATCCTGCGTCCACATCTTTAGTAAATTTATCTTCATGCACCAATTTGCCTGCAGAGAGATAATGTATTTAAAAACCTTGTTAATGATGATATTACAGTGGTTTGTATCAAAATCTTAAATATGGACTTCACGCATTTTAAGCCGAATTGTATTAAACGTAAATTAAAGATTTTGATAAAGACAACTTAAAAATCATCATAAATATATCGTGCATAATATTTTTTAATAGAACTATAAATCAAACCTTTTTTAGCTTGCATCAACAAATGGATAATATCTGGTCTGACAATGTTATGTTTCTCTCGGTTATCCATTGTGTCTAGTAAGATGCCCTTAAAGAAACTTGTTAAGGATTCAGGAAGGAATTTGATGTTCAACATCTGAAAAATACCACAATCATAAAAATAGTAGAAAGCAGCATTAGTGTTCCCAAAGATATAAAATACTCAATACGATGCTTGCCTTTGTTAGTGATGACAAATAAGTGAACATAAACATCTTAAAAAAAAACGTTATGCCAAAAGAACTTATAATGGACAAGCCCATCTTAAAAAATTCGTTATTTTCTTCACTTATTGAATCTACTTTGAGTCCAAAGGCACAGGAGGCGATGACGTCATTGGCATACCGAGTGGTTAAGTCTTTGCCTTCAATGTCAATAAAGTTCTCTGTGAATATAGTTATCAATTTTAGACGCATAAACATAATTATTAGAGAAGAATCAACAGACTTAACAGAACATTTTAAAGCAAAACAGTACATTATCGACTTAAAATGTGTCTAAATACAGACCGTTAGATTCCTTGATTTTCCTCTTTAATGAATCAGTTATCTGATCGCACACTTCCACCATAAATGGCACCATCAGCCGAATTTTAGAACTCGTAAAGGCAGGACTAAGTGTCGACCGCATGTCTTTCCATTCCTGACCTGATTAAAAATTATTAATATTATTTAGTTATGAATCAAATTTATTTTAAACTTTTGTCCTAGTAGTTTGACTCACCTTTCAGTGAAAAAAGATTTCTTCCAAACGTGGGGTCAATATCGCCGTCTATAAAAACTCTATGGTCCAGAAAATGTTCGAAGTCTTTAACAGTGATTTGTTTAATCAGATCGATGTCAGTGATCACTAGCATTGGCTTTAGAAATTCGTACCCACCGTTGAATCTATTGATAACATAAGAAAGAGAATTTTAAAGCTGGATATGATTTACAGGGTGTTTGGTAATAGGTTTATAATCTCGAAACATAGTCATGCAACAACATGTACAATTACAGTAAGGTAAATTTATTTTTCCATACAAAGTCTAAAATTTATTGTATTTTATTATTTTTGTTCAACCCTGACATGTTTTGACACTTTGATAAGGTTGACGATCAAGAACAATGTATCAGCTGGACCTAGGGTTGTCACTTTTCTAACGTACCGTCCTATGCCCATTCAATGCCCAAAATCGCTGTGGCCGAAATCGGTCAGAAGCGATATATATACATATGGTACTGTATTACCGTATTACTAAACACTATGAGAAACAAACATTTTATAAAAGATAAAAAAACCATACATTAAAAAATATATAAGTAAAGAACCTTTCGTTGGAATAAGTTTCGTAGATGCGGGTGATGTTGTCAACGATGTGTTCTCTCCGGAGCATGACACTGGCGCCGTTCCCGAGTATTGGAATTGGAGTGGGGCCATTTATGCCATGCTTTCTAAATTTGGAGTAGGTTTGCTTCAAGTAGAGTGTTAGTGCTGTTATCAACACTACCACCCAGATGAGGAACAACATATTGGCCTAGGAGGAAAAGTTAATGGCAGGATTATTTAGAACAATTTTAATGATGCTGTTTTTTGGTATTGGTAGCAGCAATTTAAAAATAGTAATATACATAAGGAGAGGTATATGGCTTACTCATGGTGCAGCGACGCAACGACAAGCCCATATAAAATCTTTCTTCTCCGTCCAAAGGTTTTTTAGAAGAGATCATTCTTAGTGATAAGACCGCCATTTGTACGTGTATTTTTTTATGTAATTTTATGTAGAAATGTTTGACTGAAGGGCCATCATAACCAGATGATGATGATGAATCGAAGCATGTTAATGTGAAAAACTGAACGCCTTAACACCTCACGTGCCATTTGACCAGCAATTGGATTTCTGTTGTGTCTGGGCCCGGGGCGGTCATCTTTTTAAAAAAGAAAGAGTTATCGAATCTATATTTTTCATTAGACCAAAGTTACAAGTAGTGATAGCAGTAGAATTACAAACTAGCTATAGCATAAATTATACGATATAAACATATCTAATTATATTAATCTCGCAGTATAATTTAATACATAAGATACACTGTGATTATGAAAGTAAATATTTGATTGTGAAAGTTTTACGTCAATTGAATTTTATTATTTATATTATTGCTACCTTTTTAGCTAATCAGCGCAGAAACAATAAAATACAACTATTCAAACAAAGTTTTTCACGGGTGTTTAATGAAAACTAAATAGTTTAGGAAACATGTTTATAATGGAACGCGATTTTTTTTAATTTTCGTAACAATTTTTTTCTTTTAGTAACTCTACCCACTTGAGAGTTGAATTAAATAAAACTTTTTTACACATCCCTAGTCCCTACATAGTAAAAAGAATACACCCTCTACATTTCAAGCCTCTTCGACTAGCTGTTTGAAATGGATGTTGTCTGTCAGTCAGGACAAAGCC
Source organism: Eudonia mercurella (assembly GCA_963082485.1). Lineage (NCBI taxonomy): Eukaryota > Metazoa > Arthropoda > Insecta > Lepidoptera > Crambidae > Eudonia > Eudonia mercurella. The sequence continues at coordinate 264,914 of OY720029.1, forward strand.
TTTTATTGGTATAGAATAGTAAATGGGACTATAGGACTTAGTTTAAACGCTCGTTAAGTTAAAAATGATTTGACCTCCACATTGAATCTCAACTGGTGTTTAATTATGAAGGTCACCAGCTAATTATTAAATCACACAGCGTTGAAAACTACAGTGTCGGGGTACCTATAGTGTTTGTGCGAGCGAGACAACAAAAAACTTTATATCAGTTTGATACTTACTTAATCTCTTGCAGCTCTATAGGTAACACTCACTGAATAGTTTTTAAAATTTTTGTGATTAAAAAAACGAACACTATTGTTTTTGTTGCCAAACGCCGTGGTACGAAGTATCGTTCACTTGCGTCGGCGCGTTCGTCCGAATGGCGCATGACTTGTAGCGTATAAATAATCTGCCTGCCGTTGTATTACGTTTGTTGATATGGACATTTCGGGTTCGTACTATCTATAGAGGTATTTACTCATGTGCTATAGATTGCTACATAGATAAGGTTATCGCTACAGCAGTGTGTGTAAGTCAAAAAAATTAAAAAACTAAAATTACACTCATACAGATGTTTCTTTTTTTATAGCGGGTCATATATTTTCATTTTTTTAAAAAATAAACTGTCGACCGTTTGCGGAGTGATTAAGTTTGTTTTATATAAATAAAAATATAAATGTATATCTCTTTAATGGAAAGAAAGAAAGAAAAACAATTATTGCAATCACATACCAAACAATTAAACATACAGCATGTAACAAAACGAAAAAAATAATAATAATAATATACATTGCGCCCGTTATATGAATGTAAATGGTGGTTAGATCTAGAAACTGACTACAATCTACAATCTACAATCTTTTAAACTGTTACCCCCTTACAAATAAAACAGAGAATAAGCTCCGAATAGTTATTTTCGTGTTTTGTTTCTTTTATTCTAATTCGAAATGACGTTTACATGACAGGAACAAAACACGGAATAACTATTCGGAGCTTATTCTTTGTTTATTTGTAAGGCATCTTATATTTTGCATTATTTGCATGTGCATTATTACACTCTAGTAAAAAAAATGCCTCAATAATATTTTTCGGCGAGTATCTGACCTGGGGACTTGGGTCCTGGGGCATTTCAGCATTTTTCAGAACACTAGTAGGTACAAATTTTTCAAACAACACTGATTGTTTAGGCTGTTTTTTTATTAGACTTTATGTTTTTTGTTGGAAATTGTTTCATAAATTGTTTCATAAATGTTTAGATGCAAACATTTATGAAACTCTTTTCAATCTAAATTTATAAGAGTCTTGCTTCGATCCATTATGAGTCTTGATTATTTATTACGAAACAAACATCATTTATAGCCTTTTTTATCTTATCATTTGGTAAATTAATTTGTCGCATGTCTACAAATACTCGTATTGTGTCTCTGTTCTTACACTCTGTTATTAGTAGCTTATTGTGCTAGACGTTAGAGCAGTGATTTTCGTAATTGATTTATTAAACTCTGCGTAAGTTTCAATCTTTGCCCAAAAATTAGAAATAAATAATTAACCATGAGTCCATGTGTTTGCGTGTTATGATAATAATTTTGTTTGTGATTTAAAAAGTGTCAATGAATATTTGAATTTTAAGTGTTATAAGTAATCTTCTTTTCAGATCATGTGGATAATTCTGTTGTGGTTTACGTTGCTCCTCTCAGCATTAGTCTTGTACTATCGACAAATGTACTCAAAATTTAAGCGTAGTGGTCTTAATTTTATCACGCCAGTCCCACTGCTGGGCAACATGGAGCGATTGGCGCTGGGCTTGGAGCACTACACTGATTATCTTACAAGGACCTATAATCAATTTCCTACTGACAGGTAAGAAAATAAAGAAGTGTAAGAACTAGAAACTGTATAAAAAATAGACGTATGAATGGGTAGTAGGTAAAAAATGCTTGGACGATTCAAAAGCACTTTTCTAAAGTTTATTTGAATCAAAGTATTTGACTTGGACTTTGAACTTTTGTTATAGGTAGGTAATTAAATATAATTTACTTAATAATTATTGTAGTAAGTCGTCTTTGGTGGGGCAAATGATTCGACCGGTTATTGTAGTGAACATTTGGGGAGTGATCATATATTATTGACGGTCAGAATAATCGAAATAGACAAAAAAAAAGCCTAAAATGATTGCCAGGTTAGGAGTACCCGTGAAGGGCCCGTAGCCGTAGTGCATTTATGCTAAAAGAAGGCTAAAAGATAGAAAGGGTGAAGAAAAAATAGGGTACTTTCAGGTATATCAATTATCAATCAGGTTATGACCTTCAATACTGTGGAATCTAAGTTGGAGGGGAGCGCCAAAATCAAGGTTGATTTTGGCGCGATTATCATTAGATTAATCATAGGTATGGTTAATCTAGTGATACATGATCTATATATATTAAATGATCCTAATAAAAAAAAAACTTGTATTTCTTGACATTCTCTTCAAGTGTTTCTATAATAACAGGTAATATCATCAGTTCATCAGTTTATTATAGGTCTACCAATATTACATAAATTAATGTTGTTTGTATTAAATTGTACCGGAACTCGCATATACCACATATATTTTATGTTTGGAGGCCACATTTTTAAACACTTCGCTAATGTTTATACAATGCTTTTGACATGAATCAACAGATTTCGATTTCAAAAACACAAATGTTGAAAAAATCACGAGCAGGAAGCTCAATTGGAAGAGCACCTGACCCGGTATGTCAGAAGGGGGTGCAGGTTCAAATCCTGCTTGTGGAAATTTTTTCAACATTTGTGTTTTTTGTAATTTGTTCGCAACAAAATTTGCGTTAAAAACAAATTTGAACAGATTTCGATTAATTGTTCCAGAATAAAACTATCTTTTGTTTTTGTTTTTCTGCAGACATAATTAAAAGTCTCATGAGATAGGTAATTTTAAAATGTTATTCCTAGATAGCTGTTTTTAACTCTCATTTAACGGCATAGATGGCGGGTCAAGTGCGTGCACCAAATAGCATGTGAAGGTCAAATTATTTGATTCCACTGGGTATGATGTAATGTTTTTAAGTTCTACTAGCTAGTGCCGGTCGTTGTTTCTATTGTAATAGTGATGTCAATGTTGTTATTCTTCTACTGAGCCGCCATAATCGCCTGAGTGATGTTGTCCTTCTGTCTAGTTTGCCTGTTTGCCGTTTCCGGCTTAGGGTTGGTATTCGGAATATTTATAAAAAAAATCGAGATCTATGAATCCAATACCAGTGTCTTTAGCTAGACTAAAAAAAAAAGAAGGTCAGTATAAGAATTAAAAAAAAAGAAAAACAACCTTTTACTTTTTTAACCAACGTATCAACAATATGATAACATTATTAGGTGTATCCTTCACAAAGTTTTGATATCTCACACAATTCACCCGAGATAAGTGTGTTTCTTTATCTGTCAATGAACCCCGTTAAGATCTAATTGCAACTATTTACACAACAGATTTATGAATTACACGATTAACACCGTATCACAGTATCTGTGCCCAAGTTCAAGTTTATACATTAAGGCGAAGGGTCAGGCACAATAGCGCCACCAATTGATAATTACTAACGGACCGGATCTTTTTTTAAACATTGCGTACCGTCCTATAACAGGAAAGCATCCATAGTATTTATTTAATAATTGTGCACTACTTTTTGTTGCGTGGTTTATTCACACACAAACAATGGCCACTTTTGGTGTTAGCGAATGAATACAAAAACAAACCTAAAAGTAGTGCAAAATTATTAAATAATAGATGTTTGCCTAGTGTCGGAAGGTCCGCAATGTTTGAAAAAAAAAAACAGTTTAGCAGTTACCAAATTAAATCCATTAGCGGCGCTAGTGTGCCTTACACTTCGCCATAAGTTCTTTCCAACCCATTGGCTGTATATGTATATTATGAACTACTTTTTTACAGTTCGCTTCCAACAATATTGTCTGTGACATACAGTACCCAACCGCCTCTGTGGTCTTGTGGCTAAGACAACCGGTTTAGACCCAGAGGTCCCGTGTTCGAGTCCCAGCGGGAGTACATGTTTGTGTATTCGGTTTGGTTGGTGGTAGGGCTTGTTTGTCCGCCTGGCTAGCTACCGCCATCTTATCTAAATATGTCGCCATAACGTCAATGTTTGTAGCATTGTTGTGTTCCGGCAGCTAGAGATAAGATAGCCAGTGCCTCACTAGTTGAGGATCCCGACGGAAGTGAGCTTCCATCATTGGCCTTATTATCACTTAAAATCACGTGAGATCAAGGCACTGTGCTTACCCGTTAATATAAAAAAAATTGCTACATAAAAAGGGTTTATTACCAGATGTTTTATATGCCCTTGCAGGGCTATGTTTTGGGACTTAATACTGTTTTTATAAAATCTTTGTACAATTGTGACTATGACTATGACTCATATGCACTTTAAGATCATCATCATTTAGTGACATCTTCATACTGAAGTTTGGAGATCAATATATAAAATTTTCTGCGATCCCATATAACTTGTTTTAACTGGCGATAACTAAGTCAAGTCTTCATTTTGATGTCGTTCAGCCATTAAGATAATTCTAGAATATGCTACATTTATCCTGCTTAGACTAAACAAAAAAAATATTTAAATACAATGTTTATTGGACAGGTTTGTAGGTTCTTTCGAATTCACAAAACCCTTGGTGTTTATCCGGGACGTAGAGCTGGTGAAGCAGATCGCCATCAAGGACTTCGAGCACTTCTTAGATCACAGAACTGTGGTCAACGAAAAAGTGGATCCCTTTTGGGGCAGGAGCCTGTTTTCATTAAAAGGTATACATGATTGTAAAACTCAATTGGTTTCAGTAGTCACTTAAGCAGATAATGTAAGTAATCAACTCGGCTTTATCATCGGTCTACATCGATATACCGGGTTACGTCAGTATATTTTCTTTATTCTTACAAACTATCGGGCTGTTCATCAACATCATCAAAATCATCATTATCATCATCATCTCCAGCTCGTAAACTTCCCACTGCTGGGCCTACCCACATAAACAATAGATAGATTGATAGACTTTTAGTGCAACACTATAAAACATAAATATGAACACAAATATAAATAACTTACAAAGTTACAATCTGGCGGTCTTATCACTTTAAAGCGATTTCTTCCAACATTTCATTTCCTACATAGACATAATAGTAGTCTCAGGTAGGAAAGTAGCGGATATGGCAGCTTTGTAGCAGGACAGGGTTAAATGGAAAGGTAGAAGTTTTTCACGAGCTTCTTCTTAAATGTGTGAATAGATTTCGCATGCCTGATCGCAACTGGAAGTGAATTCCAGAGACGAACAGCTTGAACGGTAAAATAATAATCATAAAAGGTGGTGCTGTGTGGTGGGTTTAAGTTTTCTGATAACCGTAATGAGCGCGAACCTGAACAATTCAGAAAACTGAAACCTTCCTTAAGATAAGAAGGATAGGTCGGATCAAAAAATATGTTATAAAGAAGGGAGAGTATATGAATACATACTCGTACAATATATACCTTTGTACCTGTACCACATGTACTGTCTAGGTGAGTGGGCTCCACCCACTAATGTCCGACTTGGGTTGGCAGGTTTGAACAACATCCATCTAACGATACCAGCCGGGACCATAACATGCCGTGCATAGAGGAGCTCGAGATAATTTCTCGAATGGTGACCTGGCATTGCGAAAACTTGAAAGATCCCAACTCGAACGCGCAGGAGCATCCCATCGAGCTGCTCTATCTTGTATCATCAGGTGCTTCATAAAAAATTCAACAGGGCAATCAGTGTCTCGTTAGCTCAAATTAAAAGAACTGTCAACTGGATTGCCAAAGACAATGCGTTCTAATCAACCCTGATGATGTCACTAACAATAGTAATCATTTAATATGTATTGCAGGACAAGAATGGAAGCACATGCGATCAACACTAAGTCCTGCCTTTACCAGTTCCAAAATTCGCCTGATGGTCCCGATGATGACTGAAGTTGGTGAGGTGATGGTACAGTCCCTCAAACAGAGAATCCAGGACTCAAAATGTAAGATAACTCCAACTGCTGGTTTTATTACTAAATACAATTTTTTAATCATAATTTTAACCGCCTCTGTGGTTTAACGGTTCAGACCACCAGTTTAAACCCAGAGGTCACGGGTTCGATTCCCAGCGGGGGATACATGTTTGTGTACTCGGCGTGGTAGGACTTGTTTGTCCGCCTGGCTAGCTACCACCATCTTACCTAAATATGTCGCTATAACATTAATGACGATTTGACGATTCGCTGCGATCTGAATAAAAAGGACTACATAGAAGCCGTGATCAAAACAGCCTCACGAAAACTGTATTCTGAACAGGGTGTGGCGATTCTTTACGCCTGACCAGTTTTGCCTTTTGTACAAGACACAGGTACGGTCTTGCGTGGAGTATTGCTCGCACATCTGGGACGGTTCCGCAAAGACAGATTGCAGCGTCGCGCTGTACGCATTATCGGCAACGCAGAAGTCGCAAAAACTCTTGAATCTTTTCAATTGCGTAGAGATATTGCGTCCATCAGCGTGTTTTACCACTTCTACCATGGCGAGTGCTCTGAAGAGCTCTTTGACTTCATCCCACCTTCTCCCTTCCTCCATATGAGTACACTTGCTGCTTTCCGGAGTCACCATTTCACTGTCTTAAATATTCCATCACGCACTAAGAAATTTGGTAACTCGTTTCTTTGTCGCACCTAGAAAACATGGAATAGTTTGCCAGTACACGTTTTCCCTCCTCCCTTGATATGGGGTCAAACGAGGCGCGAAGAGGCACCTTGTAGGCCGGCAGAGTGAGGGTAACTGATCATCATCATTATCATCAGCTAATTTTATGTCCCCACTGCTAGGGCACGAGCCTTCCCTATGGATGGGATAGGGAGATCGGGCCGTAAACTACCACGCGGGCCCAGTGCGGATTGGTGGTTGTTAACGACTGCTAATGCAGTCGGGACCAACGGCTTTATGTGCCTTCCGAAGCACGGAGGAGCTCGAGATGATACATTTTTGGTCACCCACCGATGACCGGCTTTTGCGAAAGCTGCTTTACGTCAGCACTCGCAGACCGGGCGCGTTAACCACTGCGCCATCGAGCTCCTCTGTAACTGATGCTGCGTTGTTTTCACGCTGCACCAGTTGTCGTCGCATCTAGATTCCATATTCACCTAACATCATGTTTAATGGAGACATATGCCGTGCTACGTATAAATAAAAATGTGTCTAGCATTGTTGTGTTCTGGCAGCTAGAGATAAGATAGCCAGTGCCTCAGTAGTTGAGGATTCCGGGTGATGTGCGCATCTTGGTAAGTTTTAGCGACCTATAGTTCTGTTCCGACTGATAGAGATAGGTTAGCCAGATCCTCAGTAGTAAAAAATTGGGTGAAATGCGCTTCCACTTTCGGATTTATCACGCTTCCATCAGGTAAGATAAAAATGTTTACCCGCTAAGGAATAAAGAAGTTGACAAGTTGAATATGTTTAAGTATTATATATAAAACGTTTCCTTTCGCAGCCGGCTATTTAGTCCTCGAATCTAAAGAGCTGACGTCACGGTTCGCGACTGACGTCATCGCGTCTTGCGCCTTCGGCCTGAAGGTGGACTCACAGCGTGAGGACAACACCTTCTACCTGATGAGCAAGGAGGCTTCCACGTTCAAGTTCAGGGCGGTCATGTTGTTCTTCGCTTATAGTTCCTTCCCCAAGCTGATTAATGTGAGGTTTAAAACATTTTATATTATGTTATTATATTTTCTTGCCTGATATCCGGAAGAATTAGATACAATCCCTAGGTCAGCCAAAGTGTGTTTTAGATTCTTCTATGGCTCAGCCGGTATTTTGCTCACAAACCCGCATTGCCATACCATGGACTAATCCATGTCAATACCCATCAATTGTAGCGATGACTCGAATTCAATGGTGGAGGCCTTTACCTAACTGTGAGGCAGTATAGACTATTGTGTTTTTAGTAGACACGAGTATATGCTATAAATTATCTTGTACAAGTTCTATAATTTCCTCTAATTACTATTGTGCAATATTCCAGAAATTGAAGTTGAGTGTGATCAGCAAGAAAACAAGTAAATTCTTCAGGGCGCTGCTTTCAAACACCCTCTCTGAGCGGCAGTCCAAAAACATAACCCGACCCGACATGATACACCTCCTGCTGGAAGCTAAGAAAGGTTTTTTATTTTTAACATTTTGGTGACATGATACACCTCCTGCTGGAAGCTAAGAAAGGTTTTTTATTTTTAACATTGTGGTGAAACTAACTCTGAGACCTTTCTTTAGACATTATATTTGTTGAAACGAGTTCGAGGTGGTATATATACCTGGTATACCAGAACATACAAGTTATTATCAGGATTTACTTTTCATTCCTTGTTATCACTAGACTTAATTTTATATCATCACATAGATACGATCAACAGTATGTTTAGTATTCGTGATAAAGCTAATTATAAAAATTTATTTTTTTAAATCGATAAAAGTGATCAGTAACTTTAATGGTAAATCCGAAGGTCCTGGATTGAATTCCCAGGTTAGGCCAAGTGTGTTCGATGCTTAGCCCAGGTTTGTAATCATTAGCCAAGCAAGCTCATTTGGCAAGCGTGGTTATTTGAGCCTTGATTAAGACTTGATATCAATGATGGAAACCTTTGCCTGAATAGGAAAGTATATAAGCTAATCACTATAACTAACATTACAGGAAACCTGTCACACGATTACAAGGAGAAAGATACAGCTGTTGGCTTTGCTACAGTTGAAGAGTCAGCTGTAGGAAAAGAGAAAATTACTAAAACTGGTAAGAAAACCATTTTGAATGTATCAATATTTGCTTTATCGTTAGCATAGTCAACAATAGTTAATGAATAAACTAATTCTGTGAATTATGAAAAGAGCCGATTGAGTTACCGCGATGCTAACTTGTAATTTTTTTTAGTTGTCAAATGATGTGATTCTTTATTTCGCTATTAGTTAGCGTTGTTTTATCAATGTTTCATTAGATTACATCTTGAACCATATCAATTAGTAAAGCAGTCCCTTTATTTAGCAAGATCGCAAGATCGCCGATCGATTGATAACAATATTATTCTATCACATTAGTTATTTGTGATGTGTTTAAAAAGCTGTTAATTTCTGCTGTACTAATATTTATTTTTCCCATTAGATTGGTCTGAAAATGACCTGATAGCTCAGGCATTACTTTTTCTCATCGGAGGCTATGAGACGGCTTCCTCGGGCATGGCGTTCGCTCTCCACGAAGTGGCCCAAAATCCCGACGTCCAGGAGAAGTTGCTCAAAGAAATCAAGGAGCATAATGCAAGGAACAACGGTGAATTGGACTTCAACACGTTGCAGAGCATGGTTTATATGGATATGGTTGTTTCAGGTATATAAACAATACATTTTCCGAACAATACGTTAACAGTTATTATTAGATTTCTTGAAAATAAAATATGTACCATTTTGTACCCATGTTATGTAAACCAAACTGAAAGAAGAAATGTACAGTTACTACTTTACAACCGATTTTAACCGACTTTGTTTCAAAAACACAAATGTTGAAAAAATTTGTTTCAATTTCAGTAAATATGATCAAAATAGCTTCACTCACTTCTTATTCTTTTATTGTAGACCACACGTGGCCTACATTAATTACGCCATTTATTTATTTAGCTATCGGTTAAGTCTTCGTCAAGAAACTTCCTACGGAAAAGAACCGGCAAGGAATTCAGCCAGTGCTGTTTTCATTTTGTTCACTTTCATTAACTTTATTTTTAAGATAGAAACATAATGTTGCAAAATATTATTTCCAAATATAATGTGTAATAAAACAAATACCATTTATAAATATTGAGAATTAATATCACAAATAAAATTAACTAAAACGATATCTTATAAAAGAAAGAACCATCTAAGATGAGCTTTCACAAATTTTTTGTACAATTCCAGAGGTAATGAGGCTGTGGAGTTCCGGATTTATAATAGACAGAGTATGCACTATTGATTACAATTTGGGAAAACCAAACAAAGACGCTAAACAAGACTACATTGTAAGTAAATATAAAACTTTTATTATTTACGAGTAATTAACGCCGAGCGAACAAGTGAACAACGATTACAACCCCCTAGACGAGGATTTCGTAAAAACATAATAATCAAGATAATGAGATTAATGTTTAAACTTCGTAGGTTTAGTTTGTTGAAGCAAAAACATAATGTTGCAGTAGTTTGAAGTACAAACGGTTTTTTATTCTCTACTAATAATACACTACTTAATGTGGAAGTTTGTCTAAAGTGTAAATTTAAAATAATAATAATAATAATAATAATAAGTATATTTATTTGCCAAAAAAAAAAACATAGACAAAAAGGTCTATGGCTCAGTGTTTGCAGGAGACCCACAAACTCTGTTAAAAGTTAATTTTACCAAAAAATTACCTCGAATTTAAAAGATCTATAGCAGAATTCCAGAGGAGCTCGATGGCGCAGAGGTTAACGCGCCTGGTCTGCAAGTGCTGAGGTCAAGCAACTTTCGCAAAGGCCGGTCATTGGATGGATGATCAAAAATATATCATCTCGAGCTCCTCCATGTCTTGAAAGGCACGTTCAGCCCGTGGTCCCGGCTGCATTAGCAGTCGTTAACAACCACCAATCCGCACTGGGCCCGCGTGGTGGTTTATGGCCCGTTCTCGTGCGTCGATTTTTAGTCACGATTCGTGCGTCGTCGTTGGTATTTTACAGTAAACCTATAAATTTACTAAGCGATTAGACATGACTACCCATCCATAGGGAAGGCTCGTGCCCCAGCAGTGGGGACATAAAATGAGCTGATAATGATGAGCAGAATAATAAACAGGTTGAAATACTAATTATAATTAAATATAAATAAATACAGATTTTCACAAAGAGTTTTGGCCAAATCACACGTGACACAGATGAGATAGTATGGAAGTAATGTAATGTAAGGATCAGTATTGGAAGTTACTAACATAAATGCCGTTTCGAGAACTGCCAATTTGTATAACTTTTAAACTGCAAGACTTGTCGCTTATACATCTTTGAAATTATAGAAATCTAGCAAATAATATTTGCTAGATTTCTATCAAAACAAGACTTGCAGTTTAAAAGTACTTAATTTAACGGGCAACTATAAATATTTTTGCTAAGCTGAAAATTCAATGTTAGTATAATTAATAATATTAATAAAATAATAATAAAATCCTTATTTTTCTCTTCAATTGTTACATTGTATAATATATTTAGTTATATATATTATCTTATATTTACAAAACTAAAGTTGGAGAGAACTGGTGCCCGAGCTAGGTAGGATTAGATCCCCCTGTTAAAAAGGTCACCAGATACTTATTTTGTTCGGCTACTGTTTTTTTTAGCTCATTTGCGGAGCTAATAAAAAACATTGATTTTAGGACTTCATTCTACCAGATGTTAAGTGAAAATGGAATCCAGACGCGAAGACAACTGGTGCAGCGTGAATAGCCTCTGCCGGCTCACAATGTGCCTCTTCACGCCAGTTTATAAATTTGCTGTTTTTACAGGTTAAGAAAGGAGAAAGTATCGTGTTTCCCATATGGGCTTTTCATCGGGATCCTCAGTTCTTCCCGAACCCAGAAAAGTTTGACCCAGAACGATTTTCCGAAGAAAACAGGCAGAACTTTAATTCTTACGCGTACATGCCCTTTGGAGCTGGGCCCAGAAACTGCATTGGTAATCAATTTAAAACATTTTAACCTTTACTCTGCTTAGTGCCAGATCCATCCTACAAACAATTAAAATTCTATTGTGTCTGTATTCACAGCAGAAGACAGGTATGTGCATTTAGAATGTGCGTGTTTCTGTTCTTAGAGCCCAAGCATCAACTAAAGCTACGAGGTACATACCTCTAACGACGGGTACCTATGTACCCATGAACGTTCAAAATGGGAAAGGATCCTGTTAAATTGAATTGTCCTTGTAAATAATTTCATTGGTCGATTTGACTATTAAATATTTGTATCACTTTTAAACCGCCTATTGCTAAGACCAACGGTCTCAGATACAGAGGTCCAAAGTGAGATTCCCAGCGGGAGTTACCTATTGTTGTATTCGGTTCGGTTGGTTTTAGGCCTTGTTTTAAATCCACCTCATGTCGGCCAGGAGCGTTTTAAACAAGGCCAAGGTGTATGCCACCATCTCATCTAACTCTCATAGCAAAAAGTATTGTTGTCTTCCGACAGTTATAGAAAAGAAAAATGATTTTTTAATCTTATTTTATTTAATCTATATATAAAGTTGTTATGTTGTTACTATGATCCCAAGCTGGTCGAAATAAATGAATTTAATTTAATTTAATTTAATACAACAACAATACACGTAATACAAAAATCTTAACTTGGAATATGGATTGTATAAAAATGTGTAATTGCTATGAGCTAATATGCAAGTTCCTGTTGTTGAGGATTGCTTGGATTCTCTCCTTCTCTCTCACTTTCTGTAAGTGTGTTATTCATGAGCTGATGAAATTAATCATTATAATATCTTACAGGTTCCAGGTTCGCTTTGTGTGAGATAAAGGCTGTCCTGTATCAGATTCTGCTCCATTTCGAAGTGTCACCAACTGCAGAGACAAATCTGGAGCTTAATAAACATGTGTTTACTAGTCACCCGGCTATCGACAAATTGAAGTTCAGACTAAGGGAATAAGAATAAGAATTAGGTTATAAAAAACCTTTTTACAAACCCATTAAATAATAAAGTTTTATTATACGAATTATATTATAGCCTTTGCAAGTTCTAAAGTTCTTATTTTATTCTTCCTGAAATTTGGCTGGCTGGTAGAAACTAGCCATCGAACACCTGAAACCTAAAAATTGGCACCCCTTTAGATCTCACTTCTTTTGTCGTTAAAGTCAACAACCAAGGCATATTATCACAATACTCGTGTTGAACTTGGCTTTCAATTCACATTTATGTTTTTGATGGGATCTCGTTTTAGTTAACCTGATCAAATGGCCAATAAATTCCACCACCCTCCTGGTATGGTAAGAAAACATTGTAGTCAGTTGTAACAATAAGCCTGCAGTATACTACGTTTTTCCTTCCTCAAAGAATGCTTTGCAAATATCGTCGGTTCAACGTAAAATGTCCCCAGTCACTCATCGCTTCATTACGCATTCAGTGTTCATTACGCGTGACGCGGCGGAGCGCAGGATTAAAAGACAGAAAAAGGTGAAAAATTGGGGCGCATCGCCGAGATTACTGGCTGGATTACCTACGAGTCATTTATCAACTTCAGCGGGAGTTTAGCGCAGATCCGGGACGAAGGCACTGGAGACGGGCGGGTGGCGGCATCTGTACGAAACTTGAGGAGAGCGTTGCCAAGTGATGCTTCGACGCAGCGATAGATGGCGTTAGGCGATTTCAACTTTGAGGATAATAGAATTCATTTCGGTGACTTCGAATCAAGCTGATGAAAAAACACTAATAGCTACAATATATTATAGTAGCTGACCCGGCGGACTTCGTACCGCATTTTTTTAAAATACATCTCATCGTCGGGGATAGTTCAAAAGCGCGTAAGTAGTATTTGGTAAATACCGCGTAAGCGTCAAACACCTGATTTTTTAAAGAGAATGGACAGGATAGACAAGTGCGTATATAATTATTTACTTAGTGGTTTTACGTACAAATTAGAACATAGCAATTGTTTTGGCTCCTTTAAGTAATATGAAGTTATTTCTATAAAAACTATAAATCATAAGATAAAAAGCACTTACGCTGTTTTGCTTTATCCATATTTGAGAATGTTTGTGCGGAATCCACCAATGCTAATGCGCGGTTTTGAAATATCCCCGAGACGCTATGTTACTCAGCGCTAATGTAGCATTCTAATGGTGAAAGAATTTTTTAAATCCGTCCAGTAATTTTTGAGTCTATTCGTTGCAAACATACATACAAAAATACAAAGCTTTCTTCTTTATATTAGTACTAGTGGACCCGGCGGACTTCGTACCGCTTTGACAGTTTCCATTCATTCTCGTGGGAATATCGAAATAAAAACTATCCTATGTGTTAATCCAGGCTATAAACTATCTGTATGCCGAATTTCATCCTAATCCATTAAGTAGTTTTTACGTGAAAGAGTAGGTAACAAAGATCCATCCATCCATACTTACAAACTTTCGCGTTCATAATATTAAGTAGGATAGATATAACTGTAGTCTGGGCGGCCATGATTTGAAATATAAATGCGTAGGGTAATGTCACCAGTGTCCGACAAGACCCAGGTATCGACAATTTTACCCTTTAACCGTTAAAAACAGGGGTCAGCAATTGATTGATTACTTATAGTCTTTCTTAGCTGTCGTCTTGTGAAGTTTTCATGAAAATCTATGTTATTTTGACGTGACAACGTCTTATAATTCGATAGAGCCGGCTGCACGCACGAAAAAGTTCGGCGTTACCTCGCTCTGAGGCGTTCCATGTAAGGCTTGAAGTGCAAGCGAGAGCGCGGAACGAGCGACAAAGAAGCACAATCAGCTGAGTAGAAATTTAGCCGTGCTGCTATGCAAGCCCGTGTCCGGCATTGCCACCGCGGTACTTACCCCCAACACCCCCCGACACCCCCAACACCTCCCGACACCACCAACTCCTCCCGCCTACCTGTTCGAGGGGCTGCTGCTGCTGTGCAAGCCCGTGGCCGGCATCGCCACCGCGGTACGTACCCCCAACACCCCCCGACACCCCCAACACTTCCCGACACCTTCTTAAGACGTTGTCACGTTCAACTATCGTCAGTAAACTGACTTTACAGACAACCAATTTTTTTTTAGGCCGAAAACTGTCGATCTCTGGCTTAAAGGGTCGAACACTGGTGCCACTAACGCAAGGGTCTTACAAATAAACAAGAAATAAGCTTAGTTATTCCGTGTTTTGTCTCTTTTACTCCAATTTGAAATGACGTTTGCATGACAAGAACAAAACATGGAATAACTATTCGAAGTTTATTCTTTGTTTATTTGTAAGGCAATAAGTGTTTATTTTCCTTTATGTCTCAACGGAGCACCGAATTGAAATAGTATTTCATTGGAGCAAAGAGTGTTTACCAGGACAATTATTAGCCTAAGCCTATAGTACTCTCGTACATTTTATAGCACGTATCGTATAGTACTCTTGTATCTTCGATAGTACGTATAGTACTCGTCTTTGTAGTACTATACTACGGCCTTACACAAGTGTGGCCGTAGCCATACGGGCAAATCCGCGGGCGAAGGGTAGTAAGTAGGTAACTGATTTTTTTAACTTGCAATTTTGTAAGGCCAATAAGCCAATAAGTATATCATAACAAGGCTAAATCCATTTTTTTTAATTAAAAAATACACTTCCTAAATACCCAACTTTTATGATTTTGGACCACAGACGAACAACGCTTTTCGCAGCATAAGAATGGGAGGCGGGTCCCGATACTAAAACTGATACTCGCGGAGACAGTGACAAGCAAAAGAACTATTTTTTCTCGTTGCGGGCAGAATAAATAAACAACGGCGTTTGCCGGCTCAGTCGAACAGAATAAACTGAAGAATTGGTATGAATATCGAAAGTGCGATAATTTCTATTCATGTCTGAAACATACTCTGAAGCGTATCTGACCTTTTTGTATAATCGGATCCCTTTGTTTGGTCTAGCTCATTCTTCGCTTGGCTAGCAACTATGATCTCATCTAATAACAGACGGACGGATAAATTATCGTTAGTTGTTAGGTCTTCGGCTTTTTTGTCACTTATTTGGGTTTGATGTAATTTGTGTAATTAACGATTTGATTTATTTTCCATCTGTTGAGATAAACTTGCAGCTCTTCATCGTTGTGTAATAAAAAAAGTTTTATATGAGTTTTAAACCATCATGGTCAATTGTATTAGAGCTATTATGAGAGATTATTACCATGTTTATTATTTGAGTATACGAACATTTCGGCACAGTAGCCGGATGTACTTAGAAAGCATAAAATCAATTTCAGTTTTTAGACAGATTTTTTGAGAATTTTTCGGCATAGATTGAGAATTTTTTAAATTTTTAGAACTCAACAAATAAAAAACTATAAACATAAAAACTTTCACATCTCACAAGGCGATATTTGATACCAGTAAAAGCGCCTTGTTGAAACCGATATCGACCAGAACTCGTATCAGCTATGCAAATTAGGCCGGTTATTGGATATCTGTATTCTATCGCTGGCATTATTAGATGTCAAATCGTAACTTTTCTCATATCTGGGAAATACCACAGACTTTATCAATTTATGTACTAGGGTACCGTGCACACACTGCTTAATAATTGTCCCTATTTACTTAACAAATGTTGCCAATTCTCTCACTAATTACGACGACCGACATGTTTTTCAATACGGCTATACTTAGATTGATATTATGTACAGGACGGTAAATGACATAGAGGCCCATATAATAGATACTTTCATTATGTACTAACATACATACTTGAACCATAGATGTTTGTATTTTATTTGGTAAAATTGGGAACATAATGGAAAAATCACAATTTTCTGGACATTGTAAGCATGCTTTATGCAGCTATGCGTAGTTTCAGCTACATATGTTAATTAAAACCATCAAAAACAAACTTGTAAAAAAAAAAGTCTCGCAACTCAGTTCTTCTACCGTAAAAAGTTGTGAGATCCATGTAACACCAAGTCGGTTACTTTATTCAGTTCCTTTAAGAGACCTTCTGTCTTAAGTTATTACGTAATTAGCTTACCTAACAACATCTTATAGTGACCATAATATGAATATTAAAAATCTTTTATGTTTTAAATAAATAGATTGACTTGGCCATCGCATGAAAACACAATGTATCTCACAAGTAATACATATATTATATTAAATTAGATTGTTTAGTGGCCCAGCAGCTATAGGCCATTTACATTTACATATAGGAAAATACATAGATGTTGAAATTTACTAGATAGGGGTTAAGAGAAAGTTTCAAATTGCTTTAAATCAGTTGAACAAACGTTTTTATAATGTTTTCTATTATCTGTCAATTGTATTGTGTATTTCCCTTAAGCATAGAAAGATTACACAATTATTATTATTATATTATTATATCAGCCATAGCTGTCCCACTCCTGGGCAAAGGCCTTACAAAGATTACACAAATGTTAAAAAATTTCCACGAGCAGGATTTGAACCCTTCTGACATTCCGGGTCAGGTGCTCTTCCAATTGAGCTATTTTTGTAATTTGTTCGCAACAAAATTTGCGTTATAAATTATTTGAACATAGAAAGATTAATTAAAATTGGCTTATTGGTTTGAAAAAATTATAACTTTGAAGTTTGTATGTAATGCAATATAAAATGTCCCCATTTACTGGCACTCCATTTGCGCATCTCCATCACTCCAAATTAGAGATGGATTTTAGAATGTTTGGAAATCCAACGCTTTGAGCGATAACGCGCAATCTACGTAGTTTTCACGGGCACTCCAATCCACGCAATCCAATTAGTTTATTAGTAATTAGTAATATATGATTAGCGAAGGAGTGAAGCGATGGAGTTGAGTGCCCTTGAACAGGGGCCAATATGATTAAATATGGAGAGGAGTGCCCGTGGATGGGGGCCGTTAGTCAAACTCAATGCTACACTGGGACAAGAATATTTGACAAACGTAGTCGAAATCTTCAAAAGCGTCGAAGTATCTTTGATCTGTCGCGACTCAAATTAAATGTACAAGCTCTTCGACGTTTGCCGATAACGCGGAGGCTCGGATTATCCGCGCCGGATGTCCGGATTGTAAATTACGGCGATACCTCACTACGGTGCCTTTTCGGCGACTACTTATTCAAAAAGGTTTGTGATATTATCGATTTTGAAGAAGACTTTGTGGAGGAGGTGAGTTTTTGAATCTCCTTGTAGTTCTGCGACGGCAAAGAACTTGTTATACTCGTAGTGCATTAGTGAAGCGGCCGGAAAAACAGGCATTTATGGACGAGCGTGAAGACATTAGGCATCAATGCCTAGTTGCGGCCAAGCTTTGTAGGGTAATGGAACTACATGGTTTTCGTCGCTAAAAAAGAACGTAGGTACATTTTCATTTAATGGGATGACAGCTAGGAAGCAGGTTGTATGTATTTAATTGTTCCTAAAGACTAAAAACTGACCCCAGTTTTAAATTAAAAAAAATGACGATCACGGCTCCTGGCAAACACTGGTGTAAGAATAAGCTCCGAATATATAGTTGTTCCGTGTTTTGTCTGTTTTACTATAATTTGAAATGACGTTTACATGACAGGAACAAAGCACGGAATAACTTTTCGGACTTTATTCTTTGTTTATTTGTGAGGCACTAGCTAGAGTATAGTACTTTTCTCAAAATAATGCGCGAAAATTAAAACTAAATATACCTAATAGGCACACCTAATATGGACGAGTAGAACATCTATCAACTACACCATTCGACGAAGTAAAAGAACATTTTGCACGCACCAATATAATGCTCATTTGTTTCTTTTGTTTTACTATAAACAGCTTTATTTTTGTCGAGCCACTTCGAAATTTGAATAAAATCTTCGGTGGGTTTACTTCTTTGGTTACTATGTCTTTGAATAAAAAGTTAGTTCCAATTTTAAACAAGAACAGAAATTCATAGTTACATTGCCCGCAACAGTTAAAGAAAACATTTCAACCGCTCGACTTAGAACGCTGAAATTTTACAGGCTTCCACAGGTTTACGCAGACAAACTCGCGAGCAGTGGCTAGTTCTAAACAATTCGTGTATTTCTGTCCTAAACGGCTAAGAGGTTTTGGTGCCAACCTTTGTAACGAAAGCCTTAAAGGTTACTACTCGCACTACGCAGTCTTAAACTCTCAAAGTGCGGCTTGAAACATTAAACCGGTGACTTCACCGCCTTTACCGAGAGTTAATTACGATCTTGAAACTTTTGATAGTGTGGCCTCATTGTAGGTGTTGTATGACCTCATATTACATTGGTTTATGTATTATTTGATCTAGTTATATAGTCCCAACGGGCAAAGGACCTCTATCATTGAAATCAAATCGTTGCTACAACTGATGGGTATTGGCGTAATCATCACCCTTGCCAAATGCGTGTTGGAGATCACAAACCCGGACTATGTATCGCAAAATTGGAAACCCAGGATCTCGGAATAACGAACCGGGCGCTTAGCCACTCGATCGCCGAGGCGGTACACTAACCTTTTTATGTAATTGAGCCGGCTAAATTGCATTACAACCCTCTTGATGAAAAGTGTCCAGTATTATTCAACACACCCCTTGAACGTTTGCACGTTAAATTGTTAGGTGCGTTGCCGGCACTGAAGCCACAGTTCTTGTGTTTCTGTGATGTGGCACAATTCAAAACGAAAACAGCAATGTGAAATTCACTTGCATGCTCTTTCCTTAAATACTTTCAAAGTTAATAAGACGTATTTTGACTTGTAGGTATAATTAATAATAAATGTGGGTAGATTAGCTTAGTATGTAATTTTATAATATCTCAAAAAACTTAGAGCACCTAATCTCGTATCATCTCAAAGCAGTTAGAGACTTGATTTTTTATTTTGGTATATTTTAGGATGATGAGGACAAGAATGGTGCAGACACAGTCCCAATTAGTGTTGATACCGATACTAAAATAATTGTTATGTAAATCACTGCTAACAGGCAAATAACAAAATTTACCATTCCTCCCTCTCGGTGTCGGCATTTCGGATATGGAAACCGAATATTAAGCTGAATAACATTACTGTGGGCCAATTTCACGCCACAGACTAGACACGTCCAATACGTTTTAACTTAGCTACTGGAATAAAGCTTACTGGAATGTTTGGAGTCTCAATAGGATGTTACGGAACAAAAGTGTGCTTAAAATGGGTATCGCAATGGCGTTGACAGTGTATTATTAATCATGTTGTCTGACGCGTTGCGAGCATGACGCGCGAAGTGATGCGACAATGTTGGTCTGAAGATGGGAGAAGGGGCGACATCGATTGAATTTTTTTGTAAAAGAAGAAAAAACAGCTATAGGGCTTAAGGGAGTACAAGCATATGCTGCTACTGTTATGTCAAATGCTCATATCTTACAGAGTACTGATATTTGTTAGATCTCATTATTATTTCTTAAATAACCTGGTCTCTAATCTATCAAGTCGTTTAAAAAAAAAGTTAATCTGAGGTTGACTTTTATAAACAAATAGCACTTTACTCGCGATTCGTCCGCGTGGATATGAAATTTGAAAAACTAACTTTTTTTGAAAGAATTTTTAGAATTGGACAAGTAGTTCCAGAGATCATCCTCTTCAAACAAACAAAGTCACAAACTTTTCCTCTTTATTAATAGGTAGTATATTTATTTATTTATTTATTATTTGGACAGTCAACAAAAACAAACTAGCAAAAACAATGATACTGTTACAAACATAAGCCTTATCTAAGCATAGTTTTCAATTAAAAACGGCATGCGTTGTGGACTTATTAAATCATTAATAAAGCTAATCTAATTAATCTAAAATCTAATAAAATATTATTTACAGTGAAACTATAGATACTAAAGATACTAAAGGTACTGTTTTTTGGGTGCGTTGATGTTAATTTGTTCGAGAAATCAAGGCCACCACCCAAAAGCTTGTATAGAAACATACTATCGTGATGTAGTCTTCTTTTTCAGAGTTTCGATAAAAAAAAAATCTAGACGGCTTTCATAAGATCCCAGAATCTTAGCGAGAAAATTTCTGAAAGACAAGTGCCAAAGAAATCTTTTTTGCACGCTTTCCAGGCGTTTAATGTGAACGTCATATTGAGGGGACCAAACGACGTATATTTATATTAACTAACAATCAAAATAGACAATTATTAGAATACCGGGCATGGAGTGCAATAAAGGAGGCGAACTGTAACCTATTCGTGAAAATGAACAACAATTTGTAAATTTTAATAAATATTTTGTCTAATAGTGGACTTGAATGTGGAGTGGACATTGAATAATAACCAGAACATTTACAGTTACTCCGCGGCAAGAGCATTGAGCTTAGCAGCCGCGCCTCGCCGCCTCCGTGTTTTGGCAATGGCTTCCACTGGAGTAAGGAAATACTCATAATAATGTTAGCTGGAGCAGCACATAACCGGTCGTTGTGGAAATCCTTAGGAAAGGATTTTGTCCAGCAGTGGCAGTCTTTTGGCTGAGATGTTGATGTGTGAGCATAAATATTTACGAAAAGTATCATCTATTGAGGCAAATGCTCTTTATTTGCCACCATTAAGTTACCTTCGTTACAAAAGGTTTGAGGAATATTGGAAATTCACTATCATAGAAAGATTCTCTTGATTCAAGAGGCACCTCTCCAAAGAGTCCAAAGACGATTTCGATATGCTCTTTCAGTTAGCTCTTTCTTTTTTATATATGATGTATATATATATGTATATATGATATATGATGTATATATGATGGCGTATGTATAAGAACTGTACTATAACTCTCAGCCTGTTGTAATCTTGTATAATGATGTTGGTGTACCAAATAAATCTATAAATAGGTCAAACATTTGGCAGCGACATCATCGAGGCCGCTGGTAGCCGCCCAATGCAAGCAGCACCGGTCGTTGTGGAGATCTTTGGGGTAAGCCCTTGTCCAGCAGTGGACGTTTTTTGGCTGAGATGAAGATCATCGCGCTCCGCTTTACCCTTACACCAGCCAGTTAGCACAGTTGAGCGACGCTCAGGAACGCCTGTTTGTTTTACGATCGCACGCCGCCGCCTTGCCGCGCCGTCGCGCGGACATGCGGGATGCTGAGTCGGAGGGGTGACGTGCGGGTGACACGTTGCCGATACACGTAAATGATGAAAACCGAAAGTCAATGGGATTCACTTACTACAACTACCAATGATGTTTTTAGTATTAGAGGTAAAATGTTGAAAATGTTTAAAAAAGACAAAGTGTTAAAAAAATCCACGAGCGGTATTGAAACCCGCTTCCCATGGCATGCCGTGTTAGGTGGTGCACTATCAGCTATGCTATCGTGGCTCAATCCAACTCGCCGAAAGTAATAAACACTATCTAATCTTACTCTATATATTCCCTGCCCTATTCAATGGAATATTTGAATATGGCTCGTGAATTTTTTTCTATACTTTGTCTATTTTCAAATTGTGATTTGTGTGCAACAAAATTTGCGTAAAATTATATATAACCATAATAAAAAAAAACTCTCTTTAAATCGTCTTGTTAGTCTTTTAATTAGCAGCCTGTGGTTCACGTATTCAAAGAGATCCATCAGCGCCCTTCATGTCCAGTTTAACAATGCCTTCAAGATGTTGTTGGGCCTCCCGCGGTTTTGTAGCGCTGCTGTAACTAGCAATATTAATTTAGAAACAATTTAATTTTGCCGTGTAGCGATGTGGCTTGTTTTATCTCTTTGGTTGCGTTGCCTGTGCCTGAATACACGTTTGGATATACCTCGGCGTATTTATTTAAAACCTGAAGAGCCAGCCCCTACCACCATCAGAGAACATACTTTCCGCAGCCCTACAAGCGCTTCCAGCATGTTCGCGGAGGCGCGCGTGGACGGGTTCACAGCCTGCATGAGGAAACAGGCAGCCTCACTGCTAAGCAGTGTGCCAGAGTACATACCAACAATATCCTGACAGCAATACCTAATCATTTTGATGAGGTGATGTACAAATAATCCTTTCCATCTAACATAACTAGATATGGAACTAAGATTCTTATTTTTTTTTTAAAGGAGCAGGCGGGTCACCTGTTAGAAAGTAATCACCGCCGCCCATGGACACCCGCATAACCAAAGTAATTGCAAATGCGTTGCCGGCCTTGAGGAAGGAGTTGGATCTTGAGGAGGGAGTAGAAATTGGGAGGGGGGGGGAGGTGAGAGATGGGCCTCCGATACTTTCACTCACCGGGCAAACACAACAGCAATGAGTGTCATTGTTTCACGCCGATATTCTGTATGAGGGTGGTATTACGCCGGGTGAGCTAGCCCATTTCGTGCTGCAACGCAGCGTTGCTCTACCACTCAGACAGTGTCACTCATTTAGCACCACCCAGGGGTCACGTGTAGGGTCTCAAGGGTATACGGACTACTAGTCTCAAGGGTATACTACTACTACGGACGCGAGTATTTTTAACCCCCAAAACTAACACTGTTATAAAATAAATGTATATTCATCACCAGCTCATTATGTCACCACTGCTGGGCACGAGTCCTCCCTATGGATGCATAGAGAGAACGGGCCATAAACCACAATGCGGGCCCAGTGCGGATGGTTGGTTTTCAACAATTGCTGATGCAGCCGGGACCAACGGCTATACTTGCCTTCCGAAGCACGGAGGAGCTCGAGATGATACAATTTAGTCAACCATCCCCTCTACTAAAGTTGCTCAATGTTCCATCGAGGGATGTATGTATGCGAGGTTGTGATGATGGTAGGTTCCATGGCGATGGTAAATAACGACTGCGTCTCTTATGTGATGTTGTATATTTGCAGTGACTACATTGTTACTAACTAACTTATTATCTAACGAAACCTTACACGACTATTTATACAGTACTACTATGTAGATGTTGGAGGGAGGATTCCGTGACATATCTTTATCGGATCTGCACGCGTTTAGGAATGTGCTTACAAACTCTTTAACCGATACGTGATGATAATAAATTATGTGGCGACTCGGCCGCCACAGTACTCCCCCTCTTGAAAAAGGGAATAAAAAAAAAACCATCAGGTCTTCAGCTTGGAGATGCCAGTGGTGCTCTAATCCACGTTAAGTCGTGATGAGCGTGCTCAAGTCTTCATTGACAAAACGAGCGTTCTCCAGTCTACGTGACTCGAGACGAGCGTGTGCTACCATGTCTGCTGTGAGTCGAGACGTGTGGAGTGCGACGGTACTTATTTTGACCGTCGAGTGATGCCGAGGATCCAGGAAGCGATACGTTGCTGCGATGGAACCTTGAGGCAGGCTGGCTTGCTGAATGCTGCTAAGAGAGCTGTTTCCTTGTATTTGAACAAAATACTTATTATAGTATACCTTTTAAAAAACCATCGGTCGTTTTACATTTACGTACACGAATATTTTTTATAATTCCTCTCAACGTCATAATATTATTTTTATATCACGTTATACCAAGACTATAAATAAACACACAAATTAAGTGGCATAAACAAGTACAGCTTTAAAATAAGCATATTCTTGCAATGAACTTTAAATTACGCATTACATGTTAATAATAAATTGAACTATTTAGACTTAATAAAATATATAATAACAAAACATAAAAATTAGAATTGACTAGGATTAAACATTAAGTACATAGAGATAAGACATGTTGTATTCAGTATACATGCTTAATATAGGGAAATAAGTGCATAGCTAAAAAATATTATTAAAATTGACTAACATCTTATTATTACTTTAGTTACCCTAACATGGTTCATTTTTGTGCTGTATTTTTATTGCACAATCAAAGCATTTTAAACTTGTTGAATATCTTCATTTTGAGTACAACTTCATTATAGCTTCATAATTATCCTCGAACTGGCGTATTCCTTGGCTCTTTACCAGATAACCGGAGAAATCAATTCGCCTGGAGGTAGCTAGTAGCATATAAGCGTCTTATGAAGTGTAATAATATCTCATAAAAATAATGCTTCTAAATATCTCTTCCCGTAATTATAAATAACATACCTCAAACCACTTTGTCAGTCGGTAAAAGTGAGGCGGTTAAACGGGTGAATACTCGTTGTATACATATTATGCTTATTTTCCTTTGTTTCATTTTTCATTATCGTGATGAATAAGTGATATATTGTGTTCTTTCTGCAGTGAACTTGACCTTGCGCAAGCGTAGAGTAAACGGCGAAAAGTGCTGCGTCGGAAATTCTTGCGCGTTCGCTGCGCTGCACAATTTATGACGTAATGTGTGCAGTTATGAAATCGTTAGTATATTCTATATCGTATTGTTTTTCTCGGTACCTTATTTCTTTTGCCTTTGTCGATAAAACGTTCTAAATACGATGTGCCGGAAAGGAAGCCAAAGTTGTGGGAGCCATAGAATGATGTTAAATGACGCAGTCGCAGCTCGCTGTAGCTCGGCATAGTGATTTAATTTTGATAATCTTGTTGCGTCCGTCGCTGAACAGAATGTTACTGCCATGGTTGATGTGTAGATATTACAAATGACTCACGTGTTTTTTTTTCGGGTACTCCATTGGAAGGTTGCTTGTTGCTTGAGCGGGGTCACCAGTGTTCCGTCGAGGGATGTATGTATGCGAGGTTGTGATGATGGTAGGTTCCATGGCGATGGTAAATAACGACTGCGTCTCTTATGTGATGTTGTATATTTGCAGTGACTACATTGTTACTAACTAACTTATTATCTAAACCTTACACGACTATTTATACAGTACTACTATGTAGATGTTGGAGGGAGGATGCCGTGACATATCTTTATCGGATCTGCACGCGTTTAGGAATGTGCTTACAAACTCTTTAACCGATACGTGATGATAATAAATTATGTGGCGACTCGGCCGCCACACTCAACTTCAGCAATTGCAGACCTGGCGCGATAACCACGGCACCATCGAGCTCCTCCAATTTATTATTATTATTTAATTTACGGTATCGAACGTCAAAGTGCCGGTGTGCGTGTGAGCCATCTTCTGTAGTGGTACGTTCAAGATACCAACGCTATTGTTTTAGATGAAACGAAAATAATCGTAATATCGCCTATCATCATCATCATCATCATCATCATCAGCATACGAGTCCACTGCTGGACATAGGCTTTTCTAAGCGCACGCCACTGAGCACGATCCGCGGCTTCTCTGTAGAATTACTTTGTATAGTTTGTGTAGTTAGTAGTTAGTCTAGATCAAGGAAAACTGTTTGCGATGGCTCATATCTGAAATGTAATTCATTCACTCGCTCACTACGTAAGAATGACGTCTTTCCGCGACAACTTCTATCGTGACCGCCCTGAAGTCGTAAGCAAAGTGACCCAGTGCATTAAATACCCTCTTTAACACCCCCCAGCATTCCCGTAGAAGGCTTTATGAAGGCGCAAACTCGAAGCAGCACTTCCCGCCTTCATGGCGTACTAATGCCTTAAGCTGGTGTAACTTTAAAATTACGACAAAAATCCCAGCGGCAACATACACAAATACAGCATAATAAAAGTCTAAGAACAACTTTGTGGGAGCAGCCGCTTTACGACGCGAGACGGTGGAACACACGGCAATTTGCAATGGAAAATAAAGGCGAGGGGCATTCATTGTCTGTAAAAATAGACCACAGCCATACATTGATGTGAGGCAAGAAGTTTATTGATCATCGTAATCTCAAAACTAAATCTGTTGGCAAACTCAGCAACAGAAAACTGAAAATATTGTATTTCTTCTCTGTGTTAGCTGTGATAGGTTTATAATTGTTAGTAGATTAGCCAAATTTGCTTGTGCTGGTTGTCTGGAAGTATTCGCTTGAAAGCGATAAGACCGCTAAATTGAAACTTTGTAAATATTTTTTTTTGTTCATCCTTATGTTTTATAGTGTTGCAATAAAAGTATTATCTACTTATCTATCGATCTATTTGCAGTTTTACAAAATTAAAAAAATAAGACACTACATTACTACTTATTAGTAATGGTAGTAGTTCGAAATATTGAACCTTTCATAGGCGTAGTTTAAGGGTCGAACCAGTTTAGTATACCATCCTTGGGGTCCGCATGTCTCCGCGCCGGTAAGTCTCCAACGCAGTTGATGGGAACTAATGTTGCAAAGCTTTTAGCTGCCTCCCCTCCCCCCACCTGGCATACACCTTGAACAATGCTCCTCATTATACTTTACGCAACACTAACGGGCTTTACGACATCTTTTACCGAAACAGGTCGCGAGATAAACTCATCAATCGTATTAATTTATTTACTCTGTATGTGCGTGGTTTAATCAGCAGTATTTGTGTGGTATAATTCTGTTGTTCTAATTTTGCCTGTTTTATATACGAGCATTTCTAAGTTTATCTTAAACTCGTTTATCAAGGCGAGGGTCAAGTTTATTTTCAACATCGAGCTAATTGTCTGCCGGTGGAACTGATATTCCGATGCTTTACAAATTATTGTCAGTTCATAAATATTTTTAGAATATTAATATACATATAAACTAAATTAAAAATAAATGTAAGACTGGAAATTAACTCACGGGTTTCAATTAATAAAACTTTCAATAATTTTTTTGTTTATTAAGATAAACAGAACACTATACATAAAGCCGATTTTAGAAAATTAATAAATAGTTTTAAACTTGTGTTATTGGTTTGGCGCCCTCTATCAGCCAGGCTGTTCCGCTGTCGCCCTTCTGAAATACCTCGATGACGGCGTTGGACACCGAATCTACCTTTTGCCAAGGAGTACCTTTCAACATTTCATCAAAGTCCTTCTGGACCGTTGCATCGTCGTTCATCTTCACATGAGATACCAGCTCAGTTTCAGTGAAGCCTGGGCAAATCGCCACAGCCCTAATTCCAAATTTATTATAACGGTACGGGTGACCGAAACTTTTAGTGAATCCCATCACAGCAAACTTAGATCCTTGATAGATAGGCAAGAAAGGATCGACCCTGAATCCATAGATCGAAGCCAGGTTGATCACAGTACCTCCTTTACCGCCCTTGTCTTTCCTCATGTGCTCGAAGAATCTCACCGACCATTCCATTAGAGCAGTCACGTTGATTCCAACTGTCTTCTGGATGCTGTACTCGTTCAGAACGCCAGCGTTGTTTACCAAAACATCTATATTGGTGTGCTTGGCGAATATTTTATTAGCTGCAGAATCTAGATCTGAGGTCACGTCACATTTGTAGAATTCCGCTTTGTTAGGGCCGTGTTTGGCATTTAACGCTTTTACTGAAGATGGGCCTTGTTTATCATCGACGTCGACTAAAATGACGAGGCTAGCACCCTTCGCTAAAAATTTTTCGGCGATCGAGTAGCCTATTCCTTGGGCTCCCCCGGTGATCAGGACACTCTTGTTCTTTAAATCTCTCTCCATGATGTTGTTCAAAACAATTGGTTGAGAATACTGTGAAACGTTAGTGCGGAGCGATGTACATTTATATAGATTGCATTTGTTGTTTTAATTGAAAGATTAGATAGTGAGGCCAATATGTTAATCAATGTCGCTATATTATAGTACTAGCAGTTTGCCCGCGACTTCGTCCACGTGAATTTCGTATTTTTTCGTAAATAAATCAATACTACGTTTCCCAAATCAAAAATAGAATAATTATAGAAATTGTTTCTTTTGCACGCATTCTGCGTACCTCCAAAACTCAGGATGAATCACATCCAATAAAACTTTAACTCTTAACAAAAATACCCATCACATAGCAATGCTCAGTTATGGACTTTATTACGTTGGCCTGCAAGAGATCGTAGCAAATCGCCGCCCTTAGGATGCGGCGTTTCTGCTCCCAAGTCGTACACTCTTGCAGGCAATGCTGAGCAGTATATTTGGCAGTATCTTCCGGTAGATTGGTGGCACAATGGGCTTGCCTTACTCTAAGCGATCTAATAAATTCAAGAAACATCCGTGTCCTAACAGCACCTGCACTAGACGAAATGTTAGCGCTCCATGTTTGCGCTTAAAAAAATATATATATTTATTTTAGGCTGTTGCCCAAAATATTGTTAGTATACAAATGACTTAAAAACTATGTTAGTAAATATAAGTACTAAAACAAGAAAACAAACAACAACACAAATTAATTAAGGTATTTGCCGCCCTCTGTGCTTAGACTCAGTGCCCCAGAAGGGGGCTGTCCAGCTTGTCGCTTAGTGCAGGAGTTAAGGACGCACCGCGTCCAATTCTATATTAGTATCTACTTACATTTTCCTTATATTTTAGTATTTTATTTAGTTTCAATAATCTATGTTACAAAGCTTGTCTATAGGTACGTATTTGAATTTCTAAAATTAAAAATCCTAACATAAAATAACCTACGTTTAAAATCACTAAAATCTAAACACCCAATGTTTTAAGACACCTAAGCAACTAATACCTAACAACGAAATATCTAAGATTAAAATACCGGTAGGACTAATTACCTAATGTTTAAAATGTTTATAGTTATAACACAAAAATTTGATATACCAACAATTTAAATACCAAAAGGTTAATATACCTAAAATAATGCACCACTTGCGAGCTATTTCTTTGAAGTAGTAGATCACGTTCCGCTAGCGTAAATGTGGGTAGATTGATAAAATTTACCGTTTTCTACGTTTACTATATGTTGTGTCAGTTGTTAGTCATTCACATACGTGAAAGTTACGAAAAATGACAAAATGAATACAGTATTAGTGTAATTTATTTAAAACTCATAAAGTCGACATGAATGGTTTCGCATATACAAAAAGTCGTGAATACAATAACAAAGTGTATAAGGAATGTGAATTTAAACGAAAGGATTTCTGTAAGTGCACTGCGCGGTTAACGACCAATGTACATTTAGAAAACGGATGTGTATCTGTGGTATCATCTAAAGGGGAATATAATCACGAAGGCAACCCTGTGAGAGTGAGCGTGGCTAAAAGTGTGCACGATTTAAAAATTAAAACAAAGATCAGCCTAGGTGACGACGTGTGTGATACTTCAAAATCATGTCGCGTCTACCAGTAGTGATGTTGCGACAGGTTTGCCATCTAAGGATTCGTTATTAATAGAGAAAAAAGAATGTGCTAAGTGTACCAAAAGAGCCCACTGAATTAGATTTTGTTATTGACCACCAATCGTTGTTGTTAAATGATGACAATTTTGTCATCAAAGAGAGAATATTTGCCGAAAATACAAGAGTCCTCATATTTAGTACAAAAAAATGTTTGACATATTTCAGCCAAGCAAATTATTGGTTGATGGACGAAACGTTCAAGATCGTCCCAATAATATTCCAGCAACTATATACGTTACACGGTTCAGTGCACAATACCGATAAAACATTTCCTTTATTGTTTGTCCTATGTACGCACAAAGATAAGGCATCATTATGATGTCATGTTTGATCTTGTAATGGAATACTGTACAGAAAAGGGAATCGCATTGAGCCCATCATTTGTAATTATGGATTTCGAAAAGGCCGCAGCTTTAAGTATTCGACAAAACTTTGAGGCAGTGACCTTAAAAGATTGTTTTTTTTTCATCTGCGACAAATTTTGTACCGAAAAATTCAAAAAGAGGGATTATCTACAAAATACAACAGTGATAAACAATTGAATATGGAAGTCAAATGTTTGATAGCATTATGCTACGTTCATCCAAAACATGGTTTTCTCAAACTGGTTTGGAGAAAATTACATTCACGGAAAAAATAATCAGTCACCAAAATATAATCCACAATTTTGGTGTCCCAATTATAAAGGTACGATTCCACGCACACAGAACAGTGCAGAATCATTTCACCACCACATACATCAAATTTGTTCACAAAGATATGTCTGATTTTGTCGTTTGGTATCAGAATTGGTAAAGGAAACAAAAGTGAATTTAATTAAAAATTCAAAAAATAAGAAATGGTGAACCTAAAAAATGGATAAGAAAAGGACATTAAAAATTGAAAAACATTGACAACATTCCTGAAAACAGTCATGTCGATCTATTGAGAGTTATTGCAGCAAATCTGTAATAAATAAAACGGAAAAATTACAATTAATAAAAAGTATAATTAGTATAAGAATTGTAATTATTTGATTCTACTTGTGGATTTTGATTGTGAAATATTTTTGGTTCGACTCAAATTAAAACAATTATAATAATACTTTTGTAGTAGTACTTTTTCTGTACGGTTTTCTTTTATAAGGAAACTTATTTCTTTTCTTTTGAATTAGCAACAAATTATGTCGCACAATGATTGTAAATGATTTAAAATTTAAAATAATATTTCTGTTTTTATTGGGTATAATTTAAACGCTCACCAGAAATATTTTTTAGACCCTAAGCCTAAGTACCAAATAAAGAAAATAAAATGCCTTTGAAAAAGGGTACTACAATATACTATATTATGGTCCAAAATAAATAAACACACATTACAATAATTACTTATATTGTACAAATATTATTTTTGCTTCCCATCAGGCAGGATGTGGTCACTATGACGTGTCAAAATAAAAAATAAAAAATGGATAAATGATCTCCAAATTTTTACACTATTATTCAAATGATTGAAGATACTAGCTGCCCTACTACTGTAGATCACGTGATATTCGTCTTGAATTTCAAGTTTTTTTATTTTTATTAGACAACAGAAAGCAAAAATTACCAAATTGAAACTGGAGGCATAAAATATTGATATTATCTATTTAGTGACAATATAAAAAGTTCTATGTACAGCTTTACACATCCACTCTATCCACACGGCCACCTGAATAAAGCTTAGCTAAAGACCCTAGAGCTAAGTTAACCCGGTACTAAGTTAACCCGGTAAGACATCCCGGACATCAGCTTGTACAAGATTGGTATGGCTCTCAAACAGCTCAAAAACGACAGGGCACCAGGTGCTAAAGGAATTACGGGCGAGCTTCTGAAAGCAGGCAAAATACCGGTACTTATAGCTCATCAGAAACATCCCGGATATCAGCCTGTATGAGATTAGTACAGCTCTCAAACAACTCAAAAACGGCAGAGCACCAGGTGCTGAAGGAATTACCGCCGAGTTTCTGAAAGCAGGCGGATGACCGGTACCGTAGCTCTTCAAAAGCTATTCAATTCCGTCGTACTAGGGGGCAGAACCCCAGAGACGTGGCACGAAGGTATGGTGGTACTGTTCTTCAAAAAAGGCGACAAAACCCTGCTGAAGAACTACAGGCCCATCTCACTTCTAAGCCACGTCTAAAAGCTGTTTTCGAGAGTCATAACGTATCGTCTTCAACGCAGGTTTGATGACTTTTAGCCTATCGAACCCAAGCCGGTTTAGAAAAGGCTTCAGCACCATAGACCACATACATACGCTGCGGCAGGTTATACAGAAGACCGAAGAGTATAACCAGCCTCTTTGCTAAGCGTTTGTGGACTATGAAAAAGCCTTCGATTCGATTGAAACATGGGTCGTGCTACAGTCCCTCTAGTGGTGCCAAATTGACTACCGATACATTGAAGTGTTTGTATGAAAGCGCCACTATGTCGGTCCGTCTTCAGGACCAGAGCTCGAAACCTATCCTGTTGTAGCGAGAAGTGCGACAGGAAGATGTGATATCTCCGAAACTGTTCACTGTTGCACTGGAAGATGTTTTCAAGCTTCTAGACTGGAAAGGACTCAGCATCAACGTCAACGGAGTATACATCACACACCTTCGATTTGCTGATGATATAGTGGTCTTCTTGGGGCTAGATAATTAGTGTGAGTGTGGGAAACATTTATAGTGGTCATGGCTGATACCCTTGAAGACCTCGGCACAATGCTCGGTGACCTCAACAAAGTCTCATAAAAGACAAATGTTATGTCGAACTCACGTGTCGTAACCACTCCTCTGAAGGTTGGAGACTCTGCCCTTGAAGTTATGGACGATTATGTTGGGACAAACGGTCCAGCTAGGTAGGTCCAACTTCAGCAAAGAGGTCAATCGTCGAATCCAATTAGGCTGGGCAGCGTTCGGTAAGCTACGAAATATCTTTCGTCCGACATACCGTAGTGTCTCAAAACATAAGTCTTTGGCCAGTGAATGCTGCTAGTGATGACATACGGGACTGAGACGTGGTCGCTCACTATGGGCCTCATAAAAAGGCTCAAGGTCACTCAAAGAGCAATGGAGAGGGCTATGCTCGAGATTTCTCTGCGTGATCGAATCGAGAATGAGGAGATCCACAGAAGAACAAAGGTAACCGACATAACCCGAAGAGTTGCTAAGCTCAAGTGGCAGTGGGCAGGGCACATTGCTCGCAGGACTGATGGCGGCTGGGGCGGAATAATCCTTGAGTTGCGACCGCGCACCGGAAAGCACAGTGTGGGCAGGCCTCCAGGTGGACCGACGATCTGGCGAAGGTCGCGGGAAGCCGCTGGATGCGAGCAGCACAAAACCGATCGTTGTGGAGATCCTTGGAGGAGACCTTTGTCCAGCAGTGGACGACTTTTGGCTGAGATGATGATGATATTATACCAATTTCTTAATAATTTTTACATTTCGAAATGAATAGTGGTACAAAATCATAATGTAGGTATTTACTTTGACTCGTGTCGTCAACCATTTAAAGTATTCGTATTATACGATTACTTTTTAATTTTATATGTCTTTTTGAACACATAATCCCTTTGAACAATAACAAATAACTACTACTACTCCTCCCACACTGCACTGACGGACGCGCGAAAAACTTTTATTTCAAAGCAAGACGTCACACTACCAAAACACCGGAAATGCAACTGTTTGTAAACAGTCATTACGCACCGGCCGTAGGTCAAGGATCACGTGTTGGGGGCGTAGCATTATCTATTACTGATTGTGTAAAAGAGTAATACAGAGGTAGGCATGTCGAGTTTTAAATAAATTTATAAGTATTGACATATTACGTATATTATTAAGCCAATTATTATCCGCTAAAACATTGTTAGTGTCTACACGAATTGCGTAATAACGCAATTCGTGTATTTCAAATCTTTCGACAAAAATCCTGCATTAGGGCTTACCAAACCCATAATAAATTTATTTTACGGCAAACGGGTCTTACCAAAACAAGATATGAAATATTTTTATGTAAGACTGCGTTACAGTACTTTTGCTAGGATAATTTTAAGCTTATTTCCGGATAACGATACGGATAATAATATCTTTTGTGTATTATTCCCGTCTACAGATTTCGAATTCGTCAAAACAATGAGATAGGAGTGTTGATAACAAGCAGGCGGCATACCGCGCTTGGATCAGGGGTAAAGCTCTTGGGGATCCCGAAACCCGCTTGCTGAAAGCAGCCTATAATAATGCCACCAAGTCCTGCAAAAGAGCTTAGGTACATTAGAGCGGATGCCCAGCGCGTTGCACGGGTCGGCCAAGAACTACTGACGCATCCTACGGGCAGCCGTAGGCGACTGGCCAAAGCAATCGAACTTCTGCCAACCCTCGTTGCCACCATAGAGATTTCCTGACGGAACTTTTGCTCACAAGCCGCAGGAAAAGGTCGATCTCCTGGCCAAACTCTTTGCGGCTAACTCCCGAATCGATGACTGCAATGCACAGCCACCTTTACCGTCTCTCGCTCCCTTCAGGTTTTGTACCGGAATCTTGGAGAGAGGCTAATGTGCAACCGGTCCCCATAAAAGGAGATCGGTCAGATCCATCGAATTACCGCCCCATAGCCGTAACTTCAGTTTTGTGCAAAGTAATGGAAGGCATTTTAAATAAACAACTTGTCCACTATCTAGAAGAACACTCCATATTTCACGATTACCAATACGGGTTTCGGCCGAAACGGTCAACGGGTGATCTTCTAGCGTACGTTGCACATCTATGGGGTGAGGCTATTGACAAGCGTGGTGAGTCGGTGGCTGTTAGCCTTGACATAGCCAAGGCTTTTGATCGGGTCTGGCACAAAGCTCTTCTCTCCAAGCTCCCAGCATACGGCAAAAAGTCACCATTCCATCCCCTTCTAACTCTTCAGGGTACACCTTTAAGCCTGCAGAGCAGTATCAACATGCTCGGTATGATGATTCACTGCGATCTGAACCAAATGGACTACATCGAAGTCGTGATCAAAACAGCCTCACGAAAACTCTGTATTCTGAACAGAGTGCGGCGATTCTTTACACTGGACCAGTTGTGCCTTTTGTACAAGACACAGGTACGGTCTTGCGTGGAGTATTGCTCGCACATCTGGGGCGGTTCCGCAAAGTACCTTCTCGATGCCTTGGACAGATTGCAGCGTCGCGCTGAACGTATTATCGGCAATGCAGAAGTCGCAAATACTCTCGAATCTCTGCAATTGCGTAGAGATGTTGCGTCACTCAGCGTGTTTTACCGCTTATACCATGGCGAGTGCTCTGAAGAGCTCTTTGACCTCATCCCACCTTCTCCCTTCCGTCATAGGACTGCTGCTATATATATTATATTAATATTATCCCATCGCGCACAAAGAAAGGTGACTCGTTTCTTTGTCGCACCTCCAAAAGGTGGAATTGTCTTCCATCACACGTTTTCCCTCCTTCCTATGATATGGGGTCCTTCAAAAGATGCGTGAAGAAGCACTTTGTGGACCGGCAGAGTGAGTTTAACTGATGCTACGTTTGTTTTCACGCTGCACCAGCTATCTTCGCGTCTGGACTCCATTTGCACTTAACATCAGGTGGGATAGAGTAATTTAAAAAAAAAACAGGAAAAGTTCATAATAGCACTTTACTGACTTTTTGCTTGGGGGCATAATCTTTTAAGGCATTTAATAAAAATATTAATTGTATCCTTTTTATAATATTTTAGGAAACACAATTTGGTGATCGTTTATCCGTTTTGGTAAGTGTTTCGAATTTTATTGGAAGTAAAATTGATACATTTTTGATAGGCGTTTAACCCTTAAAATGGCATGTCGTCGGCAACCGGTGATTTTAAACATCGTCGCATTTGGTACGTCACCGGGAGACGGTGAGCGGCAATAGTACTGGAATAAACGCGTCTTGTATTGCGAAAACTGTAGCTATCCTTCTTCTGCCTTGAATGCAACTCAAGTAAAAGACAATGATGCTATATACACCGACTAACCGTCGCCAACCACACAAAAATTTAAAAATTTCAGTAATTTTTTGTTGACCTTTATGGATGCCAGTTATTAATATAAGGTCACATTTTATCAACTGCAAATATTTTAAGGATAAATTTAACAACATATATATAAACTATTTTTATGAAAAAACCTTAAATTTTTATACGCTAGTTTTCAAAAAAAACGCCAAAAGGCATTATTAAGATTAAAAAGTAAAATAAAACACTTTCGGTCGTTTCAATTCAAAGGAGCCAAAACAAAGAGGCCGCAATGCCTTCACCGCTTACACGTGCCCGTGGTTTCATTCAAAGGAGCAGACAGAGAGGCCGTTTTTAAAAACATTACAATTTTTGTGTCAGGAAAAGTGAAAAAAAAAACTCTCTGATATAATTTATTATTATTAACTTATTTCATTTAATTTATCTTGGGATTATGTACAAAAAAAACACAATACCTTTTTTTTTACTTTTTTATTTTTAAGTGCTAATTGCTGCACTGAAGCTGAATTAAATGTTTATAAAATAATAAATAAGGTAGCATAGCGGTCAGTGCAGCCGCCCGGATTGCGGAAGACCCAGATTCGATTCCTGGCTGGGTCGGGTGGGCGTTTAATTGTTTCACTGTATTATATAAGACCTTTGTTAAAAGTCAAGTAGAAATTTTTGGGTAAGTGTAATTGCATTTATTGTCAATCAATCAGTTAGCGCATTTTATAATCTCTTATACAAGAAAACTCCGAGAACGTCGTTTACATTATTACTAGCTGACCCGGCGGACTTCGTACCGCTTTGACAGTTTCCATCATTGAGTTTAATATATATCAACGGTTTCCATGACAACAAAACGAACAAATCATTTTGTATTGGAAAATTAAATTGTCGTTTTTAGTATTTTTTTTCTTAATATAGATAATAAAGATTTTTTTAAATCGGTCCAGTAGTTTTTGAGTTTTATTGTTGCAAACATACATAAAAACAAACATACATACATACAAAAATACAAAGGTTTCCTCTTTATAATATTAGTATAGATATAGACAAGTGGCGATTTCCGGCGACCACTCCGAAGGTAGGTACTCAGCACATTCGCCATTTAAAAAAAATAATCTCGTCAATCACGCCATTTGACAGGTTAAACACAAGCCGTTTTTATTTAGATTTTAAACTTTACCTCGGTATTTGTCATTTTGGTCAATAATTGTGAGTTAAATCAATTTTAGGGACTTTGTACATAGGTATTTCAAGTTTTATCATTATGAACTTCAGTAATTATCCATTTGACATTTTAAGGTTTTGGTATCACACTAATATTAGAAATGCGAAAGTTTTTGTGTATGTGTGTATATTTGTTGCTTCTTCACGCTGCAACGGATGGATGGATTTAGATGAAATCCGGCATACAGATAGTTTATAACCTGGATTAACACAAAGGATACTTTTTATCCCGATATTCCCACGGGAACGGGAAACACACGGGTGAAACTGCGGGCGGCCGCTAATTTTAAATATAAGTCAAACATCAATAATTTAAACGTAGGTTACTTTATGTTAGGTTTTTTAATTTTAGCCATTCAAATACGTACCCTTGTGTATTAACAATGTTTGTTGTTTCTTGTTTTGGTAGAAAAACTATGACATTACTCGGCTTATGCCAAAATGGTTGTTCATCAGAAATGCACACTTTTCTCAATTCGTTAAACACCAGTGCGAATGTTTGCCCCAGACACTTATAAGTTTAAAAATAGAAAAAAAATATCTATTTAAGAATATGCCTTGACCAGCTTCTGGTAAGGTTAGAATGATCGCTACAATGAAATTGTCTCGCAATATAAATGTTTTAATTGTTTTGTACTTACAGATACAAATAAGTAGCACTATAAGTATTATGCTGGCCCTATATGCTTCTTGGCTAAGGCCTCCATTATTGAAATTAAAACATCGCATAGGTGGGGCTTGTTTTAATTCTGTAAGGCTAGTTGTAACTATCTTATCTAAATATGTCATAAAAACCACAATGTAATGGGAAAAAAATTTAATCTTATCTTTAAGGGTGCGCCGACCAATAAATGCCAAAAATGCAATCGCGGTTAAGTTGATATAATTGAAAATACTATCGTATTGAATAAACAAAATATATATTTAGTATCAAAGGGAACGTGTTTACAATTAGTCCGATCCATAAATTCATAATACACTATAGTTTTTTCTAAAATATCATTTAAAATTGGGCAAAAATCATGAAAACGAGTGGCAGCGTTTAATATCTTACAGTTTATCTAAATTATTGCACCTCTGATTTTGTCTAAACAATCACCAATAGCAAATGAGTAATAGTCTAAACTACAAATCGTCCGTCTCACATTTTCGATTTATCGAGCGGTTTTTTAAATTATTATTTTTCAAATTAACATGTTAAATTCCCCATACTAAATTAGTATGGCCGCGCGGCATCAAATAAATATGGACGAAGACATTTGAAATAAATTATATGACATTTGTCACTTATGGACGGCGCATCCTTAAGTATGTACTTAACCCTTAGACCATACTTAACCATGTGGTCAAAGAGGGAAATAATAATTTTTGCATG
The DNA here is from genome assembly GCA_963082485.1 of Eudonia mercurella. NCBI lineage: Eukaryota > Metazoa > Arthropoda > Insecta > Lepidoptera > Crambidae > Eudonia > Eudonia mercurella. The sequence continues at coordinate 303,296 of OY720029.1, forward strand.
TATTTCGCTATGACTTATTTTTGATTTCATTTATTTATTTATTGATTTCGCAATATTTCCAGAACTAAGCTACCAAATTAGACGCTGTAAAGAACAAATTTTATCGTCATAAAACTCCTTGGGTGATGATATTTTTATTTTAGTAAAGATTCATATATCGTGCCTAATAAATACACTTCAAAAACACCTTGAAAAATTAAATATTTTTTTAACATGAAAACGTTATTGTGGTTTAAATATAAAAGCTAAGTGTATCGTGCCGCTGGCTTTTTTTTAGATCTACTGATGACTAATATTTTTGTTTTTTTGTTTATTTTTTTATCATGCACTTATACACAACTGTTTGGACAGCGTACGCTGATAAAGCAGCCAAGTTGCGTATCTTTATTCTGACTTCACAAGGAAATTTTAAGATTTGGAAGTGTAAACTATTGTTTATCAAAATAAATTATAAACGATGTCCACACTGAAATTTCATTATAATTATTAGAAAAATATTTTTTAAATTGGATCAGTAGTTTCGGAGATTAATAAGAATAAGAATAAATTTATTTTCTGTATAAAATTTAGTCTAGATATACATCATACTTATAAAATATCGTTTATTTACATTATAATGGGATAATATGTACTGCTGATACTGTAAAGTTTTAATATTAAGGTTAGCAGTGCAAAATAATCTAAATGATACCTGAACTAAGTAAATTAACCCGTATCTTAGGTATCTATTTGGTGAAAGTACGTTAGTGCTAACTTAACGGTTAATTAAATAACAGTAAATTAATTTTGATAACATTCGATTGTTTTTTTTTGCTTATCTAGTATGTTTTGAATTGGACTAGCTTAAGTAATAACTAATAATAGATTTTCTGTGTCATCATAATGTTTTCCTTTTAACCAATTTTTGTACGGTTTTCTTACATTTAATTTTATTCATAGGATAAATACTAAGTTTTAGGTAAAGCCTATTATATAAAAAACTCCCAAGAAAGCAAAAAAATCTATGGGAGTGCGCTGTACGAAATAGCTCAGTGGGACAGACAATGTCTCAGGCAGACAGGCTCAGACAGGCTCGCCTATTGCTGGTTTGGAATGCAGGGTTATAGGGCGTTAGTGAATGTTTTTTTATGAACAACTGACGAACAGCTAGGACATCACATTCAGCAAGGAGTTCTGCCGAGGGAAACGGAAAGGACGAAATGTGCTTACTTTCAGAATAGCTCTCTGTGCCTTTTCTAAATTTAGCATGAAGGTTTTATGAGTGCCTCCCCAAGATGTTATGCAGTACACTAACAAGACTGGCAAAGAGTTAGGTAAACCTCTTTCATCAACTTTCCGCTCGCGGCATATCTTAAGTTTTTAAAGACATGCCTACTCGTATATTAATTTGCGAACTCTAGACGTGAGAGCTTCTAATGTTTTTAAAAATTCAGATATTTATCTATTATGATACCTAGATATTTCATTGTGTTTGTGCTGCTCAGTTTAGGGCACCCACAGTCGATATCAATAGAGTTAAAACAGTGATGGGCCAAAATTAAATATGAATTATGGGATGGTTGGGACAGCAAATTATAAGAAAAAGTCATGTATTTTGTAATCTGTCCAAGGCATCGAGAAGATACTTTGCGGAACTGTCCCAGAGGTGCAAGCAACTCTAGGCAAGACCGCAACTGTGTCTTGTACAAAAGGCACAACTGATCCGGCGTGAAGAATCGCCTCACCTTGTTCAGGACACCGAGTTTACGTGACGCTGTTTTTATCACGGCTTCGATATAGTCCCTCTGGTTCAGGTCGCAGCGAATTTCCATACCGAGCATGTTAATACTGCTCTGCAGGCCGAGGATGTGCCTTGAAGAGAGGGAAGGGGTAGGAATGGCGATGAGGTCCAACACTCGATTGAGCTCAATGACAAGATTTACTCGTTTCTCTTTAGTCTCGACCTGTCCAGCCGCTGGGTTAAACACACCGTGCACTTTACCATACCGTACCGTCCAGGTCTGTCGCCTTCCTCGTTCGTACAGCGTAGCCCAGCGTCCGTAATTTTTAACGAGTGGGGTATAGTTGCACCAGTTTTTGACTGAACCAAAGACCAAAATTTTTTTCCTTTAATCATCATTATAAAAAGGGATCAGTAACTCATTTTAGTCTTCAGCAAAAATTGGATACAGACCATCTGTTATCTAGCTGTCATCCCCTAAAATTCTAATAAAATCCTATGTTATTCTTTGGCAACGAATACTACGTCGAACACTGGGCTTAAAGTGTTGAACACTGGTGCCACTCCCACTTCATTTTTAGGGTTCCGTAGTCAACAAGGAACCCTTATAGTTTCACCATGTCTGTCCGTCCCCAGTCTAGCTCATAGACTTTTAGTACTAGAAAGCTGTAATTTGGCATGGATATACATATTAATCACGCCGACAAAGTGGTAAAGTATAATTATGAAAAATATTTTTTTTTTGGTTCCTACACGTGAAGTGGGAGTGTTATTTTTTTTTTCTTGTCTTCCCCATAGTGTGGGGTGTCGTTGGATAGCAATTTCAAAAATATTGTGGGGTTGTGGAAACTTTGATTGAGGCATCCGTTTGTGAACTATTAAGCTATTAAGCTTAAGGTTCGCCTTGCTGAGGAGGGTTGCCCGGTAAATATTCGAAGAGTCTTTGACAACTACATGTATGATAGGAGGGTTGCTGTGAGGTATGCTGGCGAGGAAGTCACGAGACAGACCACTAAAGGATGCGTCCAAGGGTCAATTGCAGGTCCCATTTTGTGGAACTTGCTACTAGACCCTCTGCTAAAGGACTTGGAGAAGCGACAGGTCACAGCCCAAGCCTTTGCAGATGACGTCATCCTGGTCTTTGTAGGAGAGACCGGAAGAGAAATCGAAGACAAGGCTAATCCAATTCTTGCGCGTGTTGAGGAGTGGGGGGTCGAAAATAAATTAAAATTCGCACCTCACAAGACAAATTGCTTAACAATTACTAACAAGCTAAATTTCGCCCCCCCCCCGCCTCAACATGAGCGGAATTGTGATTCAGAACCGTGACAAGATTAAACTTCTGGGCCTCACCATTGACGCCAAACTAACATTTAATGACCACGTAGCTAGTGTGTGCAAAAAGGCGGCAAACATTTATGGACATTTAGCCAGGGCCGCGAAGGTGAGCTGGGGACTTAACCCGGAGGTGACTAGGGCAATTTACACCACTGCAGTGGAACCCGTGGTAACGTACGCAGCTGCGGCCTGGTCCACGGCCGCGGATAAAATCACCACGCGAAAGCAGCTGAATGCATTGCAGCGGGGCTTCGCTCAGAAAATGTGCAGGGCATATCGAACGGTTGCACTCAACTCTGCGCTGGTACTGACCGGGACGCTCCCCCTGGACCTCCGTGTTAAAGAGGCAGCCGCCCTTTATGAGGCCAGGAAAGGGGTGCCCCGACCAGAACTGTGTGACAGAGAGATAGAGACACCACACCCAGCACTACACCTACCACACCCGGCTGAACGAACAACACTGGAGCTTACGCCTATCACACAAGACACCCAGATACACGAACATAAGCACGACATCTGCATATACACAGACGGCAGCAAGATTGATGGCAAGGTTGGTGCGGCGCTATCCTTGTGGAATAGCGCCGGTGAAACCAGAGCGATCAAGCTAGCACTGCCGTCATACAGCACAGTGTATCAGGCGGAGCTCCTCGCACTACACAAAGCCTCGGAGGTGTTGCTTGGTAGGAAGGAAATAACTTTTGGAATCTATAGCGACTCTATGGCAGCTCTCCAAACAGTCACAAACGTGGCTTCCCTTCATCCCCTCGCAGTTAACATGCGCATGAATCTCAGGATTGCATCCAACCAGGGCAAACATGTACACTTGTTCTGGATTAAAGCGCACGCGGGATTAGAGGGGAACGAGAGAGCTGACCAACTTGCCAAGGAGGCCGCTGTAGGTTTGAAAAGGAAGCCGGACTACGACAAGTGCCCGGTTTCGTATGTAAAGAGAATCATTAGGAATGAGTCTCTCGACAGATGGAACGCGAGGTACAAGTCTAGCAGCACAGCCGAGGTTACCAAGATCTTTTTCCCAGACGCCATAATAGCTTACCACACCACCCGGAAGCTAACACACACGCACCTCACCACACAGGCTCTCACGGGGCACGGCGGGTTCTCCGCATACTTGAACAGATTCAAGTGTAAGGATAGCCCGTCGTGCGTCTGTGAACCTGACACACAAGAAACTCTCCTACACATCCTCTCCGAGTGCCCTTTACACGCTCTGGAGAGGTTAAACATAGAAATCCAAACAGGTATCAAGGTTGTACCAAGGAATTTCGCAGATCTTATAAGAGGAGAATACAAAAAACTATTCCTAGAATACTGTGTTAAAATTGTTACAATAGTAAAAAATAGAAACAAGAATTAAAATTAAGAATTAGCTTTAGAAAAAGGAATGACACATATACCTGTGTGTATATGTGCTCAATTTCCAATATATAATAAGTACAAAATGTTTTTAAAATGAGATAAGTAACAATGGTAATAAACCAGAACTAGAAATAAGTAAATATATAAGATAAGGAAATAATTGTAATAATAAGTAAAACTGTAGTAGTAATAAGAAATCGTTAGAATAAGAAATGTAATAGCCATAAGAGTAATGTAAGAGAAGCTGTTTAAATAAAAACGGCTAACAAAGCTCATTACCCGTACAACTAGAATATAAGAATAAAAAATAAAGTAATAATAGAAAGTATAGCATAGGGTTTAAACGCGGAACACCCACCGCTTAAGGAATGAATGGAGATGGATGAATGTGTAGTATGCAGAATGAAAGTGCGAGAAGAATAAAAGGGAGAAGCATGATAAAGAGAATTAGTGAATACAGGCTTCGACAACTAAAGTCGAAGGAGGAGTTAGTATTATAAAAAAAAAAAAAAAAAAAAAAGAAAAGAACTATTAAGCTTTAAAATGCAAAATTTTGTTACAGTCAAGTGTCCCCCCGCCAATGGTTGTTTTTGGTCACGTGAAAAAATTCAGGGTACCTAGTTGTATATGACGAAGTTAAAAGGAAAACTATCACAGCTAAGTAGGTTTTATAAGTTTACGAGTAACAGTCGACCAACTTATAAAATGTACTTGGCGCAGTACAAATTCCTCATTGGGAACTACTTAAACAACGTTGTCAGATGTGTGAAACCGGTAGTATCTACATTTAAGTATATGAGCCACCGTTAAATTAATGTTCATAAAAGCCCTCTTCTCAGAGTCCGCATTATTGAGATCGGCTACTGAACCCTACACTGCGCGTGACCCGACACGCACTTGGCCGGTTTTTATCGATCATTATCAGACGTACAGACCAGGCCTGCTTGTCGACCTATCCACAACTGTCAAATTTCTCCAATAAATATTCAACCTTATGCTTTATCCTTAAAGTTCAAAGTCTATTGAGGAAATTTGACAGTTTGTGGCAGTCTGATGTGAAGGCGTATGTACATAAGTTATTAACGTCATAATGACTAGTCGCATTAATTCTTGGAAGTCATAAGACAAGAAACATCGCTAAGTTATCAACATACTGAGTGGGATGTCAATAGTTCATTACTGTTTGTATTTGTGGTATTATTTCATAATTAAATGTGATTGCATTATCAGTTAAGTTAGTCAAGTTTAAATAGAAAGATAGATTTATATATAGATAGATAGATTTACTAAAGGCCGGCGACGCATCTGCGATTCCTCTGGTCTTGCAGGTGTCCATGAGCGGCGGTGATTGCTTCCCATTAGGTGACATTGATAGATAATACTTTTATTGCAACACTATGAAACATAAACATGAACACAGATATAAACAACTTACAAAGTTATAATTTGGCGGTCTTATCACTTTAAAGCGTATTATTCTTCCAGACAACCAGTCCGATGGAGAGAGCTAATAAACTGTAAGATCAGAGGTGAAACTATTAAAACATATTAGAATAGTGTAAATAATAATAACGATAAATATACCATAATAATATAAATAAATAAACCTACATAAACATAATAGTAGTCTCAGGTAGGAAAGTGGTGGATATGGCAGCTTTGTAGCAGGACAGGGTTAAATGGAAAGGTAGAAGTTTTTCACGAGTTCCTTAAATGTGTGAATAGATTTTGCACGCCTGATCACAACTGGAAGTGAATTTCAGAGACGAACAGATTGGACGGTAAAAGAATAATCATAGATATATATTTAAATAAATGTTGTGTCCGTTTGCTTGGATTAGTATCACAACCGAAAGCAAAGCAACACGCATTTTCTGTACCTGAAAAAATGCATACCGCTTAGCCATCGAAAGATCACTTTAGGCGTTCCGCAAACGAAGCAGTTTTAATCTCCGTATTACGGCAACAGGCAACACGCAACTAACTGTTTCCATATAACCTTAAGAAACTGCGCAGACATAACAATTCTAGTTGCGAGTTCTGATGACGGACAACAGTTTTCAGTTTCTGCACACAATGATAGAATCAGTTTCAAATTGCCTCAACTAGCAACTGTCAAATTTGTACTAGTTGTGTCAAGTTGCTGGTTTTCCCAACTGGCAAACGCTGACTGTTGACCATGGATTTGAAAAGTTTATTTAGAATCGCGGCAACTGTTAACTGGGCCTTTTTGTTTGCTGCAACTGACAACTTTTAACTAAAGTTGAGGGGAGTTACAAAATTGCCATATTATTAGAAGTTAACGTTTTTGCGACTTTGTCTTGTCGTTATGTTGTGGGTTTCATTTTCAAGTTTGTATTTTTTAATTGCGCTTCATTATGTTCAGTACTCGGTGTGGTTTCCCTACGGCACGAGTGAAAAAATAATTCAAAGGAATAATGTTTGTTTATTTCGAGATACTTAATTCCAATATTTTTATAATCCTTCTTCGTTATCCCACTGACATTAAAAATGCGAGAAAATATCTAAATATAAATTTGCTTTTGCTTTTTCTTTGATTGAAAATGTTGTAAATTGTATTACATTTGAGATCGCGTTTTTGTTAATTTAAGGCTTAGCAAGATTTTTCGGTAGTTTGTAATGTTTTATCTAATGAATTGATTTCATTATCAGTTTCAATGATAAATTAATCACTACTAGTAAATCAGTACAATCTGGTGTAGTTGATCTTGAACTAAATTAATTAGCTTCATCATACCGTATTAATTTTTACTTTGATATCAGCCGACTCTAACAAAAATTTTGGTTTTTTATTTGATACAATACAAGCTTATTATACCTACAAGTTTTACTAAAGTAAAATAGAGAAAACACTATTATTATTATTATCCACAGATACAAATTAATTACTTTATGGAATAATTATATAATTTGATGTTGAATTACACGGGTTCACAGTACCTAATGACGTACTAATCATGATATCAAACATGTAACTATTTACTTTCAATATATTATAACCCTGAGCGCCCGGGATGTTAGTACTTACTTACTTTGACCGGGATAAAACACCTTTGTGACTAAGGGAAAGTACTTATAGCTTTTTATTCGTATAATATTTTTTATATCGATTTCATTAAGACATTATGAGGTTTGTTTGTATGATTACAAACAATTTTTACATCTTATTTATTTTTTGTGTAACTACAATAATATTATGAAGAATACTTTTATATCCATAAAAAATATCAACATTTTTGCTACCCAGCAATGGCAAAATACCTTTTCGAAATAAAGAACACCTCTTTAATTTACAATAGGGTGATATTTTAAATAACTATTTTTAGTGATTGTCTAGCGTAACGAAAAACATCAGATAAAATAATATAGATTGTGATATTTTTGAGAAAAATCGTATTATTATGATTCTACATCAACTCAACTAAATACGAAAAAATATAATATTTTTAAAATTATAAAAGAAAAGTGCGTAAGTACTATAAAATATACAATCATAAGATTACTTGAGGTGTAAGCTTATTTGAATATGACGCTTTTTAAATAGTACTGAGAGATTATCTAAAATAAATAAATAAAATAACTGAAACTGTTTAATCCAGCCAACAGTCGTCAACTGCTTCTTCAAATAACATTATGATTATAAGATTTTTTCAATTTAAATAAAACATTTTTCCGGGTCTACTTGCGTTTAATATCATTGATTTACTTTATTTTATCCTGATTTCAAAAAGAAACAAAGTAAATTGTATCGCAGAAACAAGGACTACGCACTACAAACTAGATATATATTAATGATGATTATTATCCTATCTATTAATATTTGAATAATAAGAAGATAAACGTACGTAGCCATTACCTACTTATCTTGATTTTAAATTACAAAGTCACCTGTTAAGAGATTATAGACATTGATAAATGGGGCATTTTTATTATCAACAGTTGACCGAAAAAACCCTATCAAACGTGTTGTGTGTAGAGAATATGGCGATAGATATTACAAACAAGGTGGTGATCGTAACGGGGGGTGCCAGAGGTATTGGTTTCGCCATTTCCGAATCATTTTTACAAGAAGGTGCAAGAACTGTAATAATCCTAGATTTATTTGAAGAATATGGTAATGAAGCCACTTCTGGGCTAAACGCTAAATATGGAGCGAACAAAGCTGCATTCTTCAAATGTGACGTTACAACCGACTTAGAATCAGTTTTTAAGGTGATCGTTGATAAATACAAAACGGTCGACGTGCTTGTCAACAACGCAGGAGTGGTCGACGAGAATTCTATCAGAAGAACGCTTGGAATCAACGTGATTGCAACTGTCGAGTGGGCAATGAAGTTTTGGGAATATGCCAGAAAAGATAAAGGGGGAAATGGTGGCACTGTCATAAATATTTCGTCGTTATATGGTTTCCTAGTGGATCCGTTTCTGCCATTTTATAAAACTTCTAAACATGCTGTTTTAGCTTTTACAAGATCGATGGGCCACAAAATCAATTACGAACAGTCCGGTGTAAGAATTATAGCTATTTGTCCCGGTTTTACAAAAACCGCTCTGATAAATAATACAAAGCCAACTGAAAAACTTCAATATCAAAATGACAGATGGAATAAATTCCTGGCTACGTCTTCTTGGCAAGAAATAGCTGACGTGTCCAAAGCGACGGTTGATGTTTTCAAGAAGGCTGATAGTGGAACTGCGTGGCAGGTGGTTGGTGCCGATTTTGTGGAAGAGGTGCCTTTGCCTGCAGAGTTTTACCCTGAAGTTCCGCTTTAACAGAAAAAGAATTGTAAAATAACTAATAAGAAATAAAAAGTAGCACAAATGATAAAGATAAGTTTATTATTATTATAGAAAACGTGATTGTCGGCTAATACAAATTATAATTATTGTGTTTTTTAGCTAAGCGAACATTATTATAATAATAATAATATAATAAAATTGTATGTTTTTTATGTGAATGTGCACATCAAGATATTATTATAGTTCAAAACCAAATAGAGCAAGCAGTTTAGCACTAGCCGACTAAAAAAAGTTATAAAAGATACAAATTGTGAAAAGGGATTCCTCTTACTTCCAAGGCATAAAGATAACTATACAAAAAATGTTGAGCATTTTATAATTCATCTTATCCAATTATGGTTTATGATAAATGCGCATACAAAAGGTTTTCTTACGGTAAAGATTTGCCTAGCGAACCAACGAAAAAGCGTAGGAAGTTTAAATCCAAAGCTCAGTAATTCTTTTGTGACTACGAGAGGGCCTTGATTTTAACTAGGCCACTGTACCAAATAAAATAAGAATAGTGCGTAAGTACCTACTGCAAAATATACAATTATAAAGTTTCTGATCCCTTGAGGTTAAGCTCAGAACATAATTACTTATGTTTTTTTTTAGTAGTACGTAAAAAATATTTTTTACTTAAATCACCATATTCATCATCAGCAGCTCCTTTTTATGTCTCCACTGCTGGAGCACGAGCATTCCCTATGGATGTTAACTACACAGGGAGAAATGGCCATAAACCATTATACAGGCCCAGAGCGTATTGCTATCTAAACTAACTGAAACCTTTAATTCACAAAACTGCAGTTAGTAGTCAGCTACTTCTTCATTTAAAAAAATATAATTGATTATTTTAATTTTAATAAAAAAAATAATTTGAGTTTTATCGCAGTCAAAATGAATACGCACGACAAATTAGATCTTGAAATTAAAATAATAATGTTTTGAATTTATTACAATTTAGCAGCCTGTATGGTCTAATCATAAGATGATCATTATCTTAGGCCCAAAGCACAGAAAAATTAATAAGGTACTGGGTTAATTTGGCAGAGGGGTACATAAATACTTTACGCTTTACGTTTTATTGGTGATAGGGCAATTTCTATCGCTACCTAAATATCTTCCATCCTATCTAAGTCTGTTGCCATAACGTCATTGTTAACAACATAATGCTGTTCCAATAGTAAGAAAGTGAGAGAAAGTTAAGTTCAGTGGTAGCAGATTCTCGGACACACTTTATCTTTGGCTATATCTTGTTTTCTTTTCATTTTAATTTGGCCATATCGTCAGCAATTGAGAAGAAGTGCGCTTTCCTGCGACTTGTTGTATCTATTGGGTCCTTACCTCCTTACCTATGAAAATGGCGTTTTTTTCTCACTTATAGGTGTATTACTTCTAAAAGTCAATACCGGTTGTTAATATTATCATACACCTTTATATAAGACTATGTTACTTAGGTTTTATTAATAACAATGATTATTCATTTTATGTCTTTATCGCCCAATTTTTTTTTTAAATTGACTTCTTTTTTGTTCGCGGAATTGACCTTTTGTTTCATTATAGCTTTGAAGGGACTGTCACAGCAGACATTAAAAAGAAAAAAATCTTATTTTTAATGTCTGCTGTGACAGCTAGCGAAACAAACAACTAGTGAAACAAACACACTACTCTACAATTTTTATAATGTTAGCATAAGTAGATGCTAAGAAAATTAAAAAAACGTTAGTATGCAAAATATAATTTTATAAAAAATCTTCATACAAAACGTCAATTTCATAGGTAAGGTAAATATTAGGTATATTAAGCGTTGTTGTTCAATGCGATATACTTACAACCTATCTATAATTAAATAACTAGTCCGTTTTAGGGTTCCGTAGTCAAGAACCCTTATAGTTTCGCCATGTTGGTCCGTCTATCTGTCCCCAGCCAAGCTCATAGAATCTTAGTACTAGAAAGCTGTAATTTGTCATGGATATACATATTAATCACGCCAACAAAGTGTTGAAATAAAATTTTAAAAATATTTTAGGTTACCTCCCCTACACGTGAAGTGGGGATGTAATTTTTTTTCTTTGTCTACCCCATAGTGTGGGGTGCCGTTGGATAGCAATTTCAAAAATATTGAACAGTTTTTTGATTGAGGCATCCGTTTGTGAATTATTAAACATTTTGCACTTTGCAAAATTTTGTTAAGAGTCAAGTGTGTCCCCTCCCCCTGCCAGCCAAATGGTTGCTTTTGGATACGTGAAAAAAATTACGATAGTTGTATATAATGACGAAGTTAAAAGGAAAACTATCACAGCTTAGTAGGCTTTACATGTTTACGAGTAACAGTCAACCAACTTATAAAATGTACTTGGCGCAGTACAAATTCCTCATTGGGAACTACTGAAATAGGTGTGTAAAACCGGTAGTATCTACATTTAAGTATATGAGCCATCGTTAAATAAATGTTCATAAAAGCCCTCTTCTCAGAGTCCGCATTATTGAGATGGGCCACGGAACCCTACACTGCGCGTGACCTGACACGCACTTGGCCGGTTTTAAATAATAAGATAAACGAATGTTGCCATATTACCTACTTATCTTCATTTTAAATTACAATGTCACCTGATAAGATATTATAGCCATTAATTAATTTGCCATTTTTGTTAGCAACAGTTGACCCAAGAAAGCTTAACAAACGAGTTGTGTGCAGAGAATATGGCGACAGATATTACAAACAAGGTGGTGATCGTAACGGGGGGTGCCAGAGGCATTGGTCTCGCCATTTCCGAATCATTTTTACAAGAAGGTGCAAAAACTGTGATAATTCTAGATTTACTTGAAGAACACGGCAACGAAGCCGTGGCTGGATTAAACGCTAAATATGGAGCAAACAAAGTGGTTTTCTTCAAATGTGACGTAACAACAGACTTAGAATCAGTTTTTAAGATCATCGTTGACACATACAAAACGGTTGACGTACTTGTCAACAACGCAGGAGTGGTCGACGAGAAGTCTATAAGAAAACTGCTTGGAATCAACACGATTGCAACTGTTGAGTGGGCAATGAAGTTTTGGGAACATGCCAGAAAAGATAAAGGAGGCAATGGTGGCACAATCATAAATATATCATCGTTGTATGGTTTTATAGTGGATCCGTTTCTGCCATTTTATAAAACTTCTAAACAAGCTGTTTTAGCTTTTACAAGATCGATGGGCCACAAAATCAATTATGATCAGTCCGGTGTCAGAATCATCGCTATTTGTCCCGGTTTCACAAAAACTGCTTTGATAGATGTAGCACAGCCAACTGGAAATCTGCAATATCAAAATGACAGATGGAATAAATACTTGAAAGCGGTTCAATGGCAAGAAATAGCTGACGTGTCCAAAGCGACGGTTGATGTTTTCAAGAAGGCTGATAGTGGAACTGCGTGGCAGGTGGTTGGTGCCGATTTTGTGGAAGAAGTACCTGTGCCTCCAGAGTTTTACCCTGATGTTCCGCTATAACAAAATAGCTTTACATTCATATTTTTGTAGAGAGAAAATTAAACAATATTATAAAATTGGTGCAAAAATTGGTTATGACTTCAAACACTCCTGTAACGCACAGCTAAATTATCTTAGCTGTTAATTATTTTATTGGGTTTATACATTATTTTTAAACATATGAGTAATCTGCTTCTTTGACGTTTATCGTATAACTAATAATCAATTTTAATATAACACTTGAAACTTATTCCAAACACGATCAGCTTTTTTTTATTCTTTACGGATAATCAGTGGCTATCTTATCTCTAGCTACGGAAACACAACAATGATGTTATGGCATACATTTAGACAATTAGCTCAAAATCCTTAAAAACATTGCCTTTGATAAAACACTGTCATAGAAACACCAAACATTTAAGGTACAAGTTGTTTATTCCAAAACCATTGAATGCAACTTGGGAACAGACGTCAAAGGCCCAACATCTGTAGCACTCTCCGAACAAAACCTGATACTTAAGCTTTACAATTTGAACTTAAATAAGGGCGGTTAAGTTAGCGGAGATACCAACCAGGCCCGGACAACTTGCGACGAGTTTAGAGCATTTAATAGGTACAAGAGGTACTTACGTGGGGTCACACTATAAACGCTACATTTTAATTGAATTTATAAATACTCCTGATTAAAATATATAAGTTTTTAAACCTTTGATTGGATTTCGTAACATTAATGTTGCGTTTGGTTTCTCAATCTACTTTGTTTATTATGTTGTTTGGGTATTATTATCACAGTCTATCTAACCTCTTTATATTATTATACTATATATATATATATGTCGGAGTTATTTCATAGACTAGTAACGGCATCTATCGATATTAGGCTGAATAGCTTGGCAGAATAGCTTGGCATTATGAAATTATCCCTGAGTCAGTAGTTCGAGCGAGTAGTGGGAGCATAGTGAGTCTATGACATCTGTCACTGTCACTTGTCAGTGAGGTAACGTTAGTTTGTGAAACTCACTCTCGCACTCACTTTACTTCTGGAGCTCGACTGTGCCGGACGTGTGCGCACTGATTCTATCCCATGTACAAAATGGCGGACGGAGACGACGCTTTCCAACAAAATCCGTTTCCATCTCCGACATCAGAAGTGGGATGTAACCTTTGCTCTAAGGATGTAATCGACGCGAACAACTAGAAGAAAACGATGCCAAGTTTTATCGTAAATGACAACGGATGTTGGAACAAGCAAAATCAGAATTGGATGGCGTTACTTGATGTTCAGAAAGCACATGAGGAGATTCATTACCGGAGTTTATACGCGTGCGTAGCTACAGTCGACGTATGGATTGCTACATTCTCCATATTTAGAGGCACGGATCCTTTTGCAAACATGTGCCCACGCGCTCATACCATCACTGCGGGGCACGGGTAAGGGCGCTACTAGCAACTGCGGTGCAACCGGCAGCAGCGACACCGACACCGGCAGCATGGCGAGCAACGTGAACCAGCGTCATCGGGTAAACAGACCTGTGCTGCATCGGCAACTCTGCTGGACGCTGAATGTTTCTGGTGATGTTTTCATGATTCAGTATGATTATTTTATAATGCTTAGAAATTTCTATGATAAAAAAGTCAAATAGCCAGAGGAAAACGTTTACTTACCGAAGTGACAATGAGTTACTGGACAATCTAATGTTATTAGTACTGTACTGTTGGTTATTACAGTTAGACAAGTTTATTACAGGTGATTTTGTCTTGGTTAAAAATAGTGAACGAAACAAGACCAAGTTAGATAATAAATTTAGAGACTCGTTCTTTATAACTGCGGCATTAGAAGTAGACTCACTAGAACTTAGGTTTAGTACCCCATAGACATGAGAGTTTGTTAGAGAGAGCCAGTAGTTTATTAAATGATGAGCTGTGTGCGGGTACCTGATGGAGGTAGCTCATGATTATGATACGTTGAAAGCATTAAATTCTAAGCGAACTTACAAATACACACACTATAGATTAACAGGGATGCCAGAAGGTCATGTACCAGTCGAAGTTAAGGTGGAGGTACATTGTGACCCGATTGATAATGAGTAAAGTTGTTGTGTGAACTCGAGTTAGTGCTCTAATGGCTGTAACAAGTGTCGACCATACCAGTAGCTATTACATAGTCGTAGCCCGGTAGAAATCGGTGTCTATTGAGGAAACTCAAGATGTCCGTGGGTGCGCGGTGCGTGTTTAGCTCTGGCGGAGGTCGTGGTCTATCAGGACAGTAGTGTGTAGTCAGAGGGTGATGCAGACGTGCGCGGGGTTCCACTGAGATGGACACGCGTAAGCGACTGGGATCGCTGTTCGGCTGTGAGAGCCGTGGCATTGGAGGGGTAACTCGAGGTGATTTTAAAGCTTACATAGCTTGTAAATAGTGACTTTTGATTTGTGCAACGAATGGTTAATGGCCCTGGTTACCTGGTTATCTAGTTTGGATTTGGATTGTCTAGTTACCTTTTCTTTTGTTATGTTACATTTGATTTGTTATCTTTCTAAATCGAAAAGGTTTAGTTTTCAGTTTTAAATAAGTTAGAGACTTATGTAGAGTCTTATGTAGAGTCTTATGTAGAGTCTTATGTAGAGTCTTATGTAGTCTTATGTAGAGTCTTATGTAGAGACTTATGTAGAGTCTTATGTAGAGACTTATGTAGAGACTTATGTAGAGACTTATGTAGAGACTTATGTAGAGATTTATGTAGAGGCTTATGTAGAGGCTTATGTAGAGGCTTATGTAGAGGCTTATGTAGAGGCTTATGTAGAGGCTTATGTAGAGGCTTATGTAGAGGCTTATGTAGAGACTTATGTAGAGCTTTATGTAGGGCCTACTGTGAGGCTTACTGCAGAGTCTACTGTAGAGCCTATTATAGTGCCTACTGTGGAGCTAAATGTAAGAGTCAATTAATGTTTGGTCAGGATAGACCGAACGGGAAATACTGTGCTTGGCTATCTTTTGTTAAAGAGAAAAACACGAGGACGTGTTTCAATCAGGATGGCCGTGATCATACAATACTTTTATTGCCTGTAATATCTGCTGTCTTACGCATTGGAAGCTCCGCGCTTCATGCAGTCGCGCTTTCGTATTGGAAGCTCCGCGCTTCATGCTTCAACGCTTTCGTATTGGAAGCTCCGCGCTTCATGCAGTCGCGCTTTCGTATTGGAAGCTCCGCGCTTCATGTTTCAACGCTTTCGCATTGGAAGCTCCGCGCTTCATGCAGTCGCGCTTTCGTATTGGAAGCTCCGCGTTTCATGCTTCAACGCTTTCGCATTGGAAGCTCCGCGCTTCATGCAGTCACGCTTTCGCATTGGAAGCTCCGCGCTTCATGCTTCAACGCTTTCGCATTGGAAGCTCCGCGCTTCATGCAGTCGCGCTTTCGTATTGGAAGCTCCGCGCTTCATGCTTCAACGCTTTCGCATTGGAAGCTCCGCGCTTCATGCAGTCGCGCTTTCGTATTGGAAGCTCCGCGCTTCATGTTTCAACGCTTTCGCATTGGAAGCTCCGCGCTTCATGCAGTCGCGCTTTCGTATTGGAAGCTCCGCGCTTCATGCTTCAACGCTTTCGCATTGGAAGCTCCGCGCTTCATGCAGTCGCGCTTTCGTATTGGAAGCTCCGCGCTTCATGCTTCAACGCTTTCGCATTGGAAGCTCCGCGCTTCATGCAGTCGCGCTTTCGTATTGGAAGCTACGCGCTTCATGTTTCAACGCTTTCGCATTGGAAGCTCCGCGCTTCATGCAGTCGCGCTTTCGTATTGGAAGCTCCGCGCTTCATGCTTCAACGCTTTCGCATTGGAAGCTCCGCGCTTCATGCAGTCACGCTTTCGCATTGGAAGCTCCGCACTTCATGCTTTAATGTTTTCGCATTTGAATCTAGTTGCTCTTAAAAGAAGAGCTCCGGAACTGCTGCGCTCGAGAACGCGCGCAGTGTCAGAATGGCCGTGTCGGAGTTATTTCATAGACTAGTAACGGCATCTATCGATATTAGGCTGAATAGCTTGGCAGAATAGCTTGGCATTATGAAATTATCCCTGAGTCAGTAGTTCGAGCGAGTAGTGGGAGCATAGTGAGTCTATGACATCTGTCACTGTCACTTGTCAGTGAGGTAACGTTAGTTTGTGAAACTCACTCTCGCACTCACTTTACTTCTGGAGCTCGACTGTGCCGGACGTGTGCGCACTGATTCTATCCCATGTACAAAATGGCGGACGGAGACGACGCTTTCCAACAAAATCCGTTTCCATCTCCGACATATATATATATATATATATATATATATATATATATATATATACATTATATTAACATTAAAAAGTAACGTGTACAATAAGGGCGCATAGACCCGTAAAAGTTGTTTCATTTAAATGAAACACTTTACCTAGCACAAACATCTATCGTATTCGTATCGTAGATTAAAAAATAAAAATAAAATAAAAATAAACGCGAGTAGATCCGTAAAAGTTGTTTCATTTAAATGTGTAGTGTTCCCGTAATCTTTAGAAAACAATAAAGTGTTTATTAGTAATTAAATTTATACAACTACAAAACATAAAGTGTTTCATTTCAAATGTTTGAATTAACGCCGCTATTAGTGGGACCGCACACTTCTCCGAAACCGCGAGCGGGCGTGGGTTCAGAAGCGAATTGTCGGCAACTCTTGTCGCGATAATGATGCTGTCGGGGCTTGATTGATTATGTATGGATGTCGAATTTAACAAGCGTTCGTTTGAGTATCATAATTTCTCATTGGTCCATTGACGTCATATTTGTCAGCATTACCTATGTGTTGAATATTTTTATAAAATGTGATGTGATGTGATTTTTCTAAAAGGTAATCATGACATGACACGTCAAGGTAGTACTCGTACGTACGTGTACATACGCTCTCCTTAAAAATCACATAGATATATAAATAAATGGCGAAAGTATACTATTTTTGTACGTTTTATTTAATCTTCATACCAGTAGGTAATATGCCTACTGTAGTTTATTTTAAAAAGTTCCTTGAACTAACATGTGAGAGTGGTTTAAGCGATTGCAAAAGTTAAGCTACCATGAAGTAATTTAAATAATACACATACATCGGATCTAATAGCGTTTAATTTTACATTCTATTTAAAAAAAACACTATTAAAATAACTAAAGTATTGGGGGATTCCAACAAAGCACGAAGTTTGTCATCGATTTATTCCGTGCCTTAGAAGGTTTGTTGGTAGCAATCGAGATCAACACGGTATTCCCGGTTGGTCAAGATCCATCTAACTATTAGACTTTAGCCAAGTAAAGATGGTTTTTGTTGTATAATTTGCACTTTTTGCACCCTACCAGTTGTTAAGTGGAAATGGAGTCCAGACGCGAAGACAACTGGTATAGCATGAAAACAACGCAGCATCAGTCACCCTCACTCTCAACCAGCCCACAAGGTGCCTCTTCTCGCCTCGTTTCCAGGACCCCGTGTCATAGGAAGGAGAGAGAACGAGTGCTGATAGACTATTCCATCTTTTAGACTTCTAAGACTTTTAGAAATTGCAACAAAGACCTGAGTTTAGAATCTATATAAAAAAGTGTCCTGTAGTGTAATATATTATTGTTATTACACAATTTCTAATTCGATTAAACTAGTTACTTTGTTATTGATAACGCTTATCATCTAGTTTATACAATAAACATGTCAAATCAATGTCAATTTGTATGATAGGAAAGTATGTTTACGGTAAAAAGAGATTGCTTTTTAAATAGTTCTTAAATTTTCTAAACAAATTTTTCCTAAAAAAAATTGTAGTCTAGGTGAATTTAAAAAAGCATTTTATATACCTACATGCTTTATATAATTGTAGAGTGACATTTTAATCGAAATCACGATAGTATAATAATATCTTTTTATATAAAATCTTTATTGGTGTAGAGTACACACACACACACACACGCATCTATATTTCTATATTATATAAATAAAAATGAATGTTGCTAAGCGCAAAACTCGAAAAAGGCTAATTTTATTTTTTTATGTTCCTTAGGGCACACGGAAAATTTTAATAAAGAAAAAAATTAAGAGAAAAAGTATAAAAATTGCGTGGACAATAGTAAAAACTGTGAAACAATTTGTTTGTTTTGTTGTCATAAAAGCTGTCAAAACGGAACAAAGTCCGCCGGGTCAGCTTGTACCTACATAATACGTACAGTGACAGTCGTTAAAATTGTTTATTTTTTCTAATTTCAGAGGTTTATTATTTCATTGAGGAGCTCGGTGTGCAATTTCTGAAGTTAAGCAACTTTCGCAAAGGCCGGTCATCGGATAGTTGACCAAATATGTATCACCTCGAGCATCTTCGTGCTTCGGAAGACACGTGAAGCCGTTGGCCCCGGCTGCATTCGCAGTCGTTAACAACAACCGCACCGCACTAGGCCCGCGTGGTGGTTTATGACCCTATCTCCCTATCCATCCATAGGGAAGGCTCGTGCCCCAGCAGTGGGAACATTATGAGCTGGTGGAGATGATGATGATGACTATTTCGTTATTTATTTTTAAATTAAGTTAAAAACTATTCATTAATTATTATAGCTGTTTAGCAGCATTTAGCAGTTTAGCAGTCAACGGAGAGTAAAATTCCGGGTATATACTTGGCTAAGCTTTCCTTTATAAGATCATAATTAGAGAAACTAATTAGAGATTTGTTATACATAGTTATCTATTAGCCTTTTGTATAGTTTTTAACAGTTTTTAATATATTTTGAAAGTTTTTTTTTGCATTTTATAATATTAATAGTAAATGTTTTTAATTTAGTAAGTATATTTTTTTCCCTTACTTATATTTAATTTTATTTATAGTTAAATTGGTAATCAATTAATTGTTTTTCTATGTTAGTAATTTATATTAATATAAAGAATTGAATATCTTGTACATGTTATTGATATATTTGTAATTGTTTTTTTGTGGAAACATTGCTGATTTGTGTTCTATGTATCTTTTAAATATTGTATGGGCTATGTAATTGTTTGTTTCCCAAATAATAAATAAATAAGTATATATGAGAACAGATACAAAAAAATTCAGTACGAACACATTGAATATTGGCAATTGCTCTGCGTGCCGGGAAAACATCAAAATGGAACTCTCTCGTAGGGGTTAATCACGCATGGAGGGTGTAACGATGAGCCTGATTGCCAGACAAATTGAACTTCTGTGATAAAAACAAATAAGGCGCACATAATATATTCTGTTCTCGGAATTCTTTCGATATCCAATATACATTTATATACTTATTTTTACGAGGCACTTGAACATCTCGCATTGCTATTGTCGAAGCGTCGATATTGCAATGTCACTAAGGACATCGTACACTTTTTTTCAACCTCAAAACGCTTATTTGCAAACAAAATGAGGAGCTCAAATGGCTCAGTAGTTAACGCACCCGGTCTGCGACTATTAAGTTAAGCAACTTTCGCTAAGGCTGGTCATTGATGGGTGACCAAAAATGTATCATTTCGAGCTCCCTCGTGATCCGTGAGGCATGTAAAGCCATTGGCCCCGGCCGCATTAGCAGTGGTTAATAACCACCGCACCGCACTGGGCCCGCACATAGTGATTTATGGTCCGTATTAAAAAAAAATAAAAAAAATAAACAATTATTCTATTCTATTCTATTCTATTCTATTGCTTTCTATCTACGGTGCTTCTATCTTTATGAAAGGCTCGTGCCCAGTAGTGGGACATAAAATGAGCTGGTGATAATAATGGGTCGGGATTTCTTGGCGGGAAAGTAAAGAGCCATGTCTGCGGATTTGTTTTTTTTTTTCTAAAATTTGTGTTATGTCGAATATTAATGTCACATCTTTACTGAGATACTCGAGGGGTTGGGGGGTATATCATTCCTCACTTTTCATTTCTATTATCATTAATCATCATCATACAGGAAAGAAATATTCCTTAAGTATTTATATATTACTTGTAAGAAAAATTACTTTTTCATTGGCTCAATGCTTGTGCAAAGCCAATTAAAAAAAATGGATCTGCTTTATTTTAATCTGGTACTGAACTTTGTAATGTCATGTATTTTAATATTAATTGTTGTTTTGTAAATAAATAAATCAATAACCTTCACATGCCTAGCACGAGCATTTTATTAGCTTTCAAGGTGGGTTAACATGCATATTTAATTATGTAAATATCGCACTAACAATCGTCTTTTTTTTAAATGTCACAGTGTACAATTCTTACCCATCAAAAACAATACTTGTCAAAAAAAACCAAGTCTCGCAACTCAGTTGTTCTGCGGTAAAAAGTTGTGAGATCCATGTAATACCAAGTCGGTTATTAATTTATTCAGTCTCTACTTAGGCGACTTTCTGTCTTAATACGTCCAGTCTCTAAGACCACGATCGTGGTCCATAACATTCTTTAATGTTTTATATAAATATATTGACTAGTACAGTCAATTTAGGAATATTTATTTATTACTTACAAGCTTTAACGTTACTTAGATCTAATCAGATCGTCCTAAACTATCCGTCAAATTAAACAACAGCGGACCCTTGTTTAACAGTTTCAGAAACAAGATGGCGGCATCCTATCAGCTGGCATCCCCCGCCATGTTGTGAGACAGGCTATTTTTTAAATTTATTTGTGTGGTGATGTAAAATATTATTTTGTGTATTTTATTTTATATTTGTGTATTTTATATTTTTAACTTAAATGTTTGGCAACATTCTAAGTTAAAAATATTTAATCGTCACAAGTTAAGTTTGTAACAAGTTACGATCTGCAAAGAGTTTAAAACGACAATCAGTCTTATTTCGAAGTATTTAATTTCATGGCTGCATTAGCAGTCGTTAACAACCACTAATCCGCACTGGCCCGTGTGGTGGTGTTTGGCCTGTTCTCCCTATCCATCCATAGGGAAGCCTCGTGCCCTTGTAAAAGTGGGCACACAAAAATTAGATAATGATGATTTAATTTCAACGTGTATTGTTAGCGTAAACTCTACAAACAACAGTATAAAAGTTAACTAGTCGGCAAGAATATACTGAGTGTCTTTTTAGGGTTCCGTAGCCAAATGGCAAAAACGGAACCCTTATGGATTCGTCATGTCTGTCTGTCTGTCCGTCCGTATGTCACAGCCACTTTTTTCCGAAACTATAAGAACTATACTGTTAAAACTTGGTAAGTAGATGTATTCTGTGAACCGCATTAAGATTTTCACACAAAAATAGAAAAAATAAACAATTAATTTTGGAGGTTCCTCATACTTAAAACTGAAACTCAAAAATTATTTTTTCATCAAACCCATACGTGTGGGATATCTATGGATAGGTCTTCAAAAATGATATTTATAATAGAGTTCTAAGAGGTTTCTAATATCATTTTTTCTAAACTGAATAGTTTACGCGAGAGACACTTCCAAAGTGGTAAAATGTGTCCCCCCCTGTAACTTCTAAAATAAGAGAATGATAAAACTAAAAAAATATATGATGTTCATTTCCATGCAAACTTCCACCGAAAATTGGTTTGAACGAGATCTAGTAAGTAGTTTTTTTTAATACGTCATAAAGTACGGAACCCTTCGTGCGCGAGTCCGACTCGCACTTGGCCGGTTTTTTAAGTAGATGAGCCTGATTTGAAAAAAAAAACTTTTAGGAATGGGAACTAAAAATTTAAAATTTTAATACAGTTCTAAAAACTTTAGCTCTAATGTTACATTTTTAATCACAATTATAAGTAAGGTTGATATTAAATCAGACTACTAAGTCATTATTCAAACAGCCTAACAGTATTTCAAACAACACTTGCCCATCCCAGATTGTCGCCTTCGTTCCCTAAGGACATGAGACCAATCTCTAAGATTGGGCGTCGCCTGCTCTCAGACCTATTATTTCTCCGTTACGGGCATTTGATAACGATTCCAGGAATAGGGGGACACCTCCCAGATACGGGTATCGCTAACTTGGAGGCTTAAATACAACAGTAGTTAATCTTAGTCTTCTTGTACAGGTAAAACACGCAAATTGCTACAAAAAAGCGTTTAATTTTTATGTATTTGCTTAGGCATGGCGTAAAATATTGTATAAAAAACTATTTCTCTCTTAATTTGCCAAACACATAATAAAACTATAGGTTTTATTAGTTTTTAATACGCAGCTCATTCGCCTTTTGAGGTACTTAATAGAGGAAGGCTGTTTAATTGAAACACTAGAAGCAACATCGTCTTTGAGATTGAACTGAGGTGAAGTGCGTGACCATGGTGGGTTTAATTCCCAAGTCGCAAAGTGAGTTTCTGATTTTACGATGCATAGTCTGGGTTTGTGATCACTAACTTGCAAGTGGCAAGCGTGATGATAAGTCAGTACCTATCAAGCGATGACTTGATTTCAATGACAAATGCCTTTCCGTAGATTTACTCAGGAACAATATAAATAGGCTATAATTAACTAACTTTTTTCAATTTTAATTTAATATTTGCATTAAATAAACTCAGTTACGTGTAGAACATGTTTCACAAAAGGGTTTCGGATACAGCCCAACGATATATTCAGGTACAAAATTGAGGCGTACCGACCAATCAAGTTTAGCTTCCCCCAGGGACACCTAACACGTATTTCAGGCTATTTGATGTCTGGGAATCAAATACCCCGGCCTCAACAAAATGGCCGACAATTTATGGAGTTAGTGGAAGGTTAACTGCAACATTTAGTGGCGTTGTTCATACAACGGTAGTCTTGATCTTAGACTGGGCGGATTAAAAAATAAAATATATTTAGGAGCTCTAAGTTATGCGTATAGTAATTAATTTGAGAGTCATGTAGGTGACATGATTTATAGTTTTCAAGTCCTAGGGGTTATAATAACACAAAATGTTTGCTTACCCTTCAAGAAACGAGTCTATTCCTTCCTTAAAGGCCGGCAACGCGTCTGCGATTCCTCTGGTTTTGCGGGTGTCCATGGGCGGCGGTGATTACTCTCCATCAGGTGACCCGCCTGCTCGTTTGCCTCCTTCTTTTATTAAAAAAAACCCCTTTCTTGTGAAAGAAAGACACAGAACAGAACATGTTGGTGGATTATCTGGCGCTGGATTGTTACTTATCGGAGAATCGAGGTAAGCGCGCATGTTCTACTACCAATCATCCTAGGTCCATCGGCCGCTTTTTAGTTTATATAATTTCAGTTTTTGGCAATTATTTAGGGAAACCATACAATCCACTTTACATCTAGCTATAAGGGTTTTCGAAGATTATTAAAATCTTATTAAATTGGTACCATCCGTATTTATGAAATTTTACATTTGAGTGAAATATGTAAAAGTAGCACGGAGAAGTTCGAGATGATACACTTTTGGTCACCCATCCGATGACCAATAAATAAACATTCTGCTTAACATTTTGCTTCATTTGATCTGCCGAACAGTCACCCCGATTGGGAAAATTCTTGAGATTAATTGCTACCTGCCGACGAGGTGCAATTTTTAAACTGACAAAAATAATTTTATAGAGAATAGAACACATTTATTCAATGTCAAACCAAAAATTTGGACATTTTTTTTATAAAACAATTGGTGCTGTGAAGTTTCAATCTGATGGTGGAGCTGATATACTGTCTCCGCACTGTCCAAGTGGTTGTGGCTGAAAATCAGCGTTTTGCTCCCGGGTACATAGGCTTTAAGAGCATACTTTGCTTATGTTGAGTCTGTGTTGAGATATAGACGTTTAGTTTGGGGAAACGGAACGGACATACTTAAATAAAATATTTTTAGCACAAAAAAGTTGTATCGACAAGAACGGGAAGTTGGGAGTGATCCTTTGTGATGGTAGAACACCCATTTTAGGACATAATGTCTTTCCGCGGATGCGACGACAGCGTACGCAATTATTGACAGTCCGTCTAGCGAGATGCCGTCCATTAACAGGCCATACAGTTTCTCTAACTGTGGCTAATAATAATTGGGGTCCAGCGTGCATACTATTTAAATGTTCGTTTTGGAAAATAAGCTTCGTCAAATGGTGAGAAGCATGCAACAAAATAGGATGTCTTTTTTCGTAAGTATAATCTGAGGCTTCAATACGACCTCCAACTCTAATTAGATTATTTTTATCAAAAAAGGGAGACAAAGACAATAATTTTGATTTTGAACTTAAATTCTTATTTTTAGATAGTAACTCGTATTCAATAGGATAAATTTCTTTCTGAGCAATAGTGCACAAAAAATTTAATGACTCATTCAATTCTTCAATACTCAATTGACCCTTACGCTTATTGGTTTTACTCTTAAGATTGAAAATAAATCGAAATATATATGCATAAGTTCTTTGGAGTTTACTTAATTTGGAATAGTTCTCAAATATAACTATTTTATCTGAACTTGTAGTAGTGAGATTAGATTTTATTTCAGTCAATGGGGCGCTAGTGTTAGATTTTAAAACAGGCCAGTAAGACTCATCTTTCAACAAGAAGCTAGGACCAGACCACCATTGACTTAGACCGACTATTTGACTGAAATCTACTCCTCGGGAAATCAAGTCTGCCGGATTAGCAGTAGTGGGCACATAACGCCAATCCGAAGGTCGTGTTCTCTCATTAATTTCTAATATTCGGTTAGCCACAAAAGATTTTAATTTCTTGACATCATGGCTAATCCATGCCAACACAGTGGTTGAATCACACCAATGAACTAATTTATCAGGCTCTAATCTTAGTGATTCAGTAACAGAGTTGCACAGCCTGGAGGCTAGAAGAGCGGCAGCCAACTCTAGCCGCGGTATGGTACTAGGTTTTAAAGGCGATACCTTGGATTTAGCACACAATAGTCTCACAGAGACAGCGTTGTTGGCGTTTACCGACCGCACATATATACATGCTCCATAAGCATACTGCGATGCGTCACTGAAGGAATGTAATTCTATATATATAGGTGAATCGCAAATGACCCATCTTGGTATTTGCAAGTTAGATAGACAACTTAGATTTTTAACAAAGTTTAGCCATTCTTGTTTTATTTCATTTGAGACTGGCTGGTCCCAGCCAGCCTTTTGCTGCCATAGTTTCTGTAAAACTATTTTTGGACGAATTATACATGGACTCAGTATACCCAGTGGATCAAACAACTTAAAAGCGTTTGACATTATGAACCTTTTTGTTAGATGTTCCGTTTCAGGAATAGGTTTAATTGGGAAATGTAAACAATCATTTGACGGATCCCACCCAAGTCCAAGCGTACTTGAGGACTCGCTGATAGTTAAGTTCTTTAGTGTATCTACATTTGAATTTTGAAAGAGATTTTGTAAATTACTTCTAAATTTTCTTAAATTAAAACAACCTGCCAGCAAAGCTGCCGATACGGTCTTTTGTATGTAACGTAACTCAACTTCGCTGTTAGAGCCAGTCACTAGGTCATCGATATAAAAATCATGTTGATTATTGTTTTAACTAGTTCGTCCTCCTGTTCAGCTCCGATTTGTTTGATACACCTTGTGCTCAAGTAGCTCGCACTTGCTGTACCGTAAGTGAGAGTATTAAGCTTTAAGGTTTTAATGGGCTGGGACTCCGATTCTCTCCACAAAATGAGCTGCAGGTTTGTATCAACACTACTTACTTGAACTTGGCGATACATTTTTTCAATATCGCCAGTCAGTAGATATTTATACTGCCTAGCTCGTACTAAAATAGAAAAAAGGGAGTCCTGGACGTTGGGACCCACCATTAAAATATCATTTAAGGAAAAACCAGACGAGGAGGGGGCCGAGCCGTCAAACACAACGCGAAGCTTGGTTGACTCACTACTACTCTTGAACACGGCATGGTGACATAAGAAATATGACGGATTTGGTTTTGCCACTTTAGACTCCGTAAGATGACCTAGATCGGCATATTCCCTAATAAAGTTAGTGTAATCAATCTTTAACTGAGGATTCCTATAAAACCTTCTTTCCAAATTTAAAAAACGTCTTTTGGCTAAGGCGTATGAGTCGCCAAGACAGTCGGATGTATCAATTAACGGCAACTTCACGCAAAATCTACCAGTACTCAAGCGTACAGTATGAGATGAAAAATGAAGTTCGCATTCCTTATCACCTTTGCTCATGATATTTTTAGCGGGAAGTTCTTCCAACTCCCAAAATTTATTTAGCATATTTTCAATTTTATCGTCAGAGTCTTTAGTTATCAGACTGTGATTACATTTTATAGATGATGATTTATTTGGAACTAGGGCACCCACTATCAACCATCCTAGTTTTGAATTTCTTAATTTTGTATTATTAGCACCTAGAGAAAGCTCTTTATTTCCCAAAATTTCCCAAAAAATGTCAGCACCAATTAACATATCAATTGGGCTTGGTTGGTGGAATTTGGGGTCGGCCAATTTGATATTACTTGGCAATTTTAAAGTCGTGGGATCTAACGGTGTCTTTGGTAGATCGCCAGTTAGTTCATTTAAAACAAAACATGATATATTGCTTGTAAATTCGCTATTAAGAGATTTGATTTGAGTAATGCAACTTTCCTTCACTAGATTAGTACAATTGTTGCCAATACCAATTACCTTTAGTGCTTCAATTTCAATAAGATCTAAGCTTAATTTTTTTCTTAATCTTTGGGTCATAAATGATGACTGACTACCACAGTCTAGTAAGGCTCTGACGCTGAGTGTTGCACCAGTTTGCGGGTTACATACTTCAACCAAAGCCGTACTTAAAATAACTTGGTTGTTGCTGACATTTAGCTGTCCAGTTTGGCAAACAACTTCAGTTCCTTTGTTTACTTCTAAAGTTGGGTTGTGGAGAAGACTATTGTGCCTCTTTTTGCATTCTCTACAAGGGCCCATCCGACACTCGCTAGTGGGATGTCCTTGTCTGAGACAGTTCTGACACAATTTATACTTAGCTACATCGGCTAATCTTTCTTTGACGGATTTAGCCTTGAATGTAGCACAATCATATATTTTATGGTTTGCATTACAAATAACACATGAAAAGACATTTTGTTTTAAGTGGCTACTAGTACTAGCAAATGATTTAGTGTACGCAGATCGTTCTTGTTTATAATTTGAACTATTGGAACTATTATTGTGTGATGCCGGAGTGGCAGATCTTACGTTGTTAGAAACACCTTTTGACGAATTATTTTCGTATTTATTGCGGTTTAATGATTCCAACACGTCTGCGCGATCTATCAAGAACTTATGAAACTGATCTAAATTAGGCACGTCTGCAAATGTGTTGCGGTGTTCTTCCCATTTCATTAATGTACGACTATCAAGCTTAGAGGACAACATGAATATTACTAGAGTATCCCACTTATCTGTCGGCTGGCCCAAGTTTGCTAAGGCACGTAAATTCTTTGTAACGTGATCAACAAGAAAGCGCAAGGACCTCTCTGTCTCGCGACAGATAGAATGTATATTAAACAAAGAACTCAAATGGTGATTGATCAAAAGCCTCTTGTTATCATACCGCTCGCAGAGTAATTTCCAAGCCTCAGCGTAGTTAGCCGACGACACCTCGAGATTCGATACAATTCTTGCGGCATCGCCTTCCAAATAAGAGATTAAGTAATGGAATTTATGAATTGGCTTAATACGGCTATTGTTGTGTATCAGATTCTCAAAGGTGTCCCGGAACTCCAACCAGCGAAAATAAGTGCCATCAAATTTAGCAATTTGTATTTGAGGTAATTTAAAACTAACTTCTTGGTGTTCGAGAGTACAATGAGTTTCGTGAGCGATTGATGCACGTCTTATGTCGGATTCAGATTGGCTATACTGTTCGATTAAAGTTTTAGCTGCAGCAATATTATTGATAATATCACTTTCAATGCTCTCTCGCTCATCAATTTCGGAATCAATATTAGAAGAATTTAAAACCTCTATTTCACTTTGCAAGTCGTCGAACTTTACCGACAAGGCTTCAAACTTACTCAGTTTTAAATTTAATTCGACTAATGCAATTTTTGGAAGCTCTTCTACATCACTAGTAACCTTTAAATATTTTTTAAATTTAGTTATTTGCCCCTTTATAGAGCTACGCTTTGTAATTAACTGGCTTAACTTTTCATTAGCAGCGCTTATTGAGGCCTTTTCAGTAGGATTCGACATTATTAATTAATAACAATTGCGTCAATAACCAAAACAAAATAATAAAAAAGTATTCTCACGCTCCTCAATTTGGTTGAACAGGAAACCGGTTTGTTACAACTCCCGCTGATAACGCGCCGCGCCGGCTGTAGTTGATACAATAGCACAGCTGTGTAGCCGCATGTACCCACTGGAATAGTCGGCACAATATTTCAATAACGAGATAAAAACATTAAATTTATTTGTTTAATTTTGTATTAAGGGACAAGATAAAATCTGACAAAATTACTTAGGTACTTATTGCGACCAATATATTGTTATTTGGATTAAACGAGACTTACTTTACTAACTAGAAAAATAACTATCTGTACATAGACTGAACAACTTAAGTTAGTACATGTACAATGATGCAGCACAATTTTAACATTTGTTAACCTTTTACTTTGTTAAACAAGGCGGCACTTCAATAATGCCGTTGTGCTAAGTTAGACAGTGAAATACGCCTTTAATACTTATATTATAATAGAAAGTTAATATATCTTTACCTATATACTAATTGATGAACTTTAAAAATGTATGTTAATCACACGCCAAAATATAAAACAGTCATATTATGAAGTTACTTTTCGTTAAATTCGTAGTATAATGGTAAATTTTAGCTAGTGGAGATTATCTTCACAGTAATGTTAATGTGTTTTGGATGTTTTGGATAGGAAATAGGCAAAATATAGGTAGGGCGTTTAGGGATTAGGTTAGGGACAGAATGACACTTATCTTTTTAGATCTCACTCCGGTGGTAAACTTTTGCTGCTTCACTGCTCCGTATTAGCTAGATCTTCAGATTGTATTGTAGTATTTAGTATTTATTCCAACTTTAACCAGTCCAGGTCTCCAATCACCAATTTATTGCATCATCTTCAAGTAGCAATGATGAAATTGCAATCAACTTGCATCAAATATCTTCTTGTCCCCTCATGGGCCACCAATTTATGTTTGATATAACATAAAGGAGCTTCAAATGAAACTCGGAAATTTTCTTTTTAACTTGTAATTTTAATGAAATATACAAATTGCAACGCAGAGGCGTTTTATTATCGTGACAATGCAGAAAGTGAAGTAAGAGCACAATTATTTTGGTACCTACATTATACAAAAAAAAAAACTCCTATGAAAATATTAACTATGCTACGACAGCTGCGATTGCTAGTTTGAAGATTCAGGCGCTTGGGCCTAAACACAGTCCATATGTAATATTGCACCAGATATTTCATGCAGAACATATTTTAAGGATCTGAGAATACTAACTCTGGTTGGGTTGTACATACTAGAGATTGGAATATTTGTTAAAGAAAATTATGACATGTATAAAAGCAAAGGATCTATCAAAAGAAGTAACAGACATCCAAATAAATTAATGCTTAGAGTATTTCCGAAAACAAGGCGATTCTAGAGGAATGCTCCAGCGATGGCTATAACAATATTTAATAAAATACCAGACCGAATCAAACAAGTGCCTTTATGTAAATTTAAAACTGCATTACGTAAGTGGTTGATTGAGAATTACTTCTATACCATTGATGAGTTCGTGAGACACGATAAATGAATAAACCGATTTACAGTTTTCTTTGTAATATTTTAATGAATAATTATGAAACAATCATAATTAGGTAATTAAACTAATATATTTGTAAGTGAATTAATGTAAATTAATAAAAAAAATACTTTTGTGTAATTTGACTTATGTAATAAATTGTGATACTTATTTAGAATGATAATAATAATGAAATTAATAATTGTCTTAAACTTAAACTAAAATGTTTGCATGCTATGGTTATATAGTTAAATAGGCATAATATGCTTTATAATTGTTTTTACCATCTGTAGTATACCTATTTATAAGCAAATAAATATTATTATTATGATTATGATTATCGCTGAGCCGCGACCTTTTTGCACTGCTGCAGCACACACACATGCCACATAATGTTGGCTTATTTATTTTGAAAATATCTCTTGCTTATCCATTGTATCTTTATTTTATGTGTGTGTGTCTGTGGTTTTTGTAATAAAGGTTTTATCTATCTATAAATAGTATAATATGACTCTGTAAACGCATATTTTCTCAGCATATTTCACGTAATGCCACAATCCGAAGCTGGTCTTCTGAATATGACACATTCATCATCAGCATCATCAGTCTAAAAGACCCTCCAAGTGTTTTTATGACATATTTAAATATAACTAAATATTACTTAAGCCTACTAACCCAACATTTTAGATTTTTGTATTTTGTTTTTTTGTTTGCATATTATTGTTCTAAGATTCTATAATAGATAAATAGATATAGGTCGTTTGATTTATCTTCATCATCATCATCAGCTCATTTTTATGTCCCCATCCTAGGTGAAAACGCCTTATGACGGAGTAAGTTTATATGCGGAGGCAGTAGAAGGCAGACCCGACTAACCATCGGTGCCTTGACAGGGCACTATGCCACAAAACAAATGCTCCACAGAATGCATCTATCAACAAATAACTTGTGTAGGGCATGTGGAGAGGAAACGGAGTCAATGCAACACCTACTGTGTGACTGTGACTCTCTGGCTAGGAAAAGAATGGGACTCCTGGGGTCGGCCTATCCGAAACCGGAGGACTTCAGGCTCTTCGCCCTTAAGGACGTGGCCAAACTTATGGCATCTATCTTTACAGAGGAAGAAGAGTGAAAGGACGGGGTTGCACAAAAGATCCCGATGGGTCGAAGTGTTACTGCAAGAGGGAAACCTCAGCAGGCCCCACTAAGATAAGATAAGATAAGATGTCCCCATTGCTGGGGCCATTCACGGCCCCAGTCACGAGCCTTCCCTATGGATGGATAGAGAGAACGGGCCATAAACCACCACGCGGGCCCAGTGCGGTGCGGTGGTTGTTAACGACTGCGAATGCAGCCGGGACCAACGGCTTTACGTGCCTCCCAAAGCAAGGAACAGCTCAAGATGATTAATTTTTTGGGTTATATTATGATTTATTGTTTAATATATAATATGGTATATGAGCTCGAGCGCGCGAATACCAGAGACATTAGAATTTTAACTGATATCGGCCACTTGGTGGTCGATCGACGCTCAAGGGGTTATGGGTAAAATGTAACCTGAAACAAACCTTTATACTCGTAATAATACTTGTCAGTTGTCAGAGCTATTACTAATTAGAGCAAATAGAAAGAACCATAATTTCATCCGACTTTATCATAGCTCCATTCTGTTGTTATAGTTTAATTACTTCAGAGAGACTATAAACTTTGAAGTTTGCCGCAGAATGTTTGTAGTTGCGAAGTAAGTCTTCGAATACCTGGTCTAATATTAATATAATATGCAATATATCCAAACTAATCAGAGGTTTTGAGTTGGAGGATGAGGTTTGATCAGGTTACAGAGCTTTATTTAACATACATTTCCACTTATTTGAAAGCTTATAACTTGTAACACAAATATTTATAAAATACAGTGAAAAAATTAAATGCCTACCCGACCCAGCCAGGAATCGAACCTGGGTCTTCCGCAATCCGGGCGGCTGCACTGACCATTATGCTACCGGGAAGGCTGACGTAAGCACTGAATTTTTTCACTGCTTTTTGATTCAATTCATTGCAGCTTCAGTGCAGCAATTAGCACTTAAAAATAAAAAAGTAAAATTTACTTGTGACACAATCTAAAAATAAGAACAGTATGGCTTGTTTTAGAGTTTTTCTGAACGTCTAAGAACCTACAGACATCTCGAAAGAATATGTCTACATAATCTGGCTTTAAACCACATGAGTATCTGTGCTTTAAACGCTTGCTTCCAAAAGTATCTATACTAGGGTCTTATACAAATAAACAAAGAATAAGCTTCGAATAGTTATTCCGTGTTTTGTCTCTTTTACTCTAATTTGAAATGACGTTTACATGACAAGAACAAAATACGGAATAACAATTCGGACTTTATTCTTTGTTTATTTGTAAGGCACCTAATATGTTGTTAAGTACCCGTACACCTTTAACGGTATACGGTACATAATTATGTACTAGGTAATATAGCTTTGTTACAAAATTAAGAAACAAGTTCTTACTGTCGCCACAAAACCTTAAAATCCAGTTCACGTGCCCGCAAGCTGCTCGTCGCGCCCGGGAGTGACGGGATCAGGCCGCGAATTTCTCCACCCGGGCGCAGGGCCGGCCGCAGAATTATCCCGGTAAGATTGATGTTCCCGGCCTGACAGAAGGAGGTCTGACGACGCCCCGTTTTATTTGAATTTAATTATTTGTTTTATTTTTTCAACAAGCGCGCCCTTGTTTTCGGCTGATTTCGCTCCTGTTACTCGATTACAGGGTGGTTTTGTGGAGCCCTGCTTAATCCTCCGCTCGTGTAAATTGTCTTCTACATATACATTTATATATATAACAAACCTATTTTTAAAGTTGGTAGCATTGTTGTTTTTATTTGGAGAGAGTTTCCTAATTGCCACTGGGCATTTCCAGCTTCACCGGGCTTTTTTGGGGGCGGCGAGAAACTTAAAGGGTTCCTCAAGCCAAGTGAAACAAAGCACCGTCAGAGGTTTTCTATAGGGAACGGTATCACGTACTAGTGCGTGTCCCCATGCCCTACTAGATTCTCCGAGGGGTTCGGATCGGATCGGGGAGCGGAACAACCCGAGGGCGCCTCTAAAAGCTCGAACCTCGGCTCGGGTTGACCGGGCCGTGGTGGTTGGGAGAAGCGCCCAGGTGCATGTCTGTACCTGGTATAGAGCGCGTGTGAACCGGCTCGTCGTACCCTTGTTCTACGAGTACGGTGTCTTGGGCCTAAATTAGTGTGCATGTTTAGTGTATTCTGTGTGTGGCATTAGAGGATCGGGCGGGGCATTGTTGTGTTTATGGATACTTAGTGATTAGAGAGCCAACTGGCAAAATGATTTTAAGTTAGTTTTATTTCAGATAGCTAACTATAACTTACTTACCTCCCCATATAGGTACTCCTTAGTGCATGCAGTGTTTCATCTCCCTCCTTTTTTACATCTTTATCAACGAGTGAGATGAAGACCAACGAGTAGAAAATGAATATTAATCTAATGTAGGTTATTAAATTTTCCATTTTATATAAATTATCTTAAAACATAATCACATTCTTGTGATAAATTTATTCGGATACCTATTGGATAAAATATCATTGTCTCGCTTCTACCTATGGAAATTTAATTACACGCTAAGACGGAAATTAAAGTGGAACTTTCGTTATTAAGATGAATTGCCGAACGGAGCAATACAATGTAATTTCTTGGCAAGTTTAAAGTAATAGATGCCTTTGGTGGAGTTGAAATCTTTTAATTAGCAGTACCGTGGGGCGATCGATACAATTATTCAAATTTAACATTTTATGAAGAGAATGAGTCCAGTGGCATTGTTGGGTAATGTTTGGTTGAAAAATGGTAAATTCTGGTTTTTATTACAATATATTTTGTTTATAAAATCTGTTATATCTAATGTATGTATGACATATATAATTATGGTTATATGTAAAATATAATTTTACGCAAATATTGTTGCGAACCAATTACAATTTGAAAAAAGAGAAAGTGTTGAAAAAAAATGGATTGAGCCAGGATAGCATAGTTGGTAGTGCACCTGATCCCGCATATTTGACAGTTGTATGATATGATATATTTTTCTAAATAACAAACATACAAATAGATGTGTTTGTTAATCTGAAAAATATAACAAGAAATTTTCAAAACTGAAATATAATAAGTATAGCACTATAAAAAGCTTAAAAAAGTAGACCCTACTTACTTCAGGTGGGAATGAAATGGAACTAAGATTATTTATCAACAAATTAAATTATTGGGTACCTACCTACTCATATTTATTAGGCCTTTTTTTTCTTTAAACACTTGTAATCGATGTCAATGAAATCTTTATCGTACACCATTTTATGTAAGACTTAAAGAGGACATGTGATGTTCATCACCTCACTTTATGTGACTAAAAGAATGTATTATAATTTTTTTTTTGTCGATATTCATCCATCTCCCGACCATTTGTAATTCAAACGAAATCTCTTCCAACAAAAAAAACATAAAATCAATCTGATGTGCGATCATTTGTGGGAACAGCTAGCTTTAACTATATGCAGATCAAGTTACAAGTTACAAGTTGACACTTAAGGTTAGCAAACTCCTTATTGGTGAAGCCTCAAGATTTCCAAGCGCGACCCAAGTTCCCAGGATCGGAGCCTAATTGTTGAGCACACTGCCTTGATTCCGTTTGTCTTCACTGGCGGCTCTGTCAATCTGTGGCTGTAACCACAAAATAACGAGACTGCAGAAGGTAAGCTTCACACATAAGAATAATCTTAAAACAACATGTTAAAAAAAATAAATTAATATTATTATTAAAGCATACAATTATATTAAAAATTAAACCTTTACTAATATAAATTCAGTCACCCAGATCGCCAAACGTGTAAGAAAATTAAATCAATATATCGCTAAGTATTCTTCTACCGTGTAAAAACGTTAATTATTTATCAGAAACTTTTTTAGTTTTCTATTAAAAAACTTGATAATAATATATTATGACTAACATTTACAACTTCGAGTAAATACCGCAACAACCTGCGCTCGGACTGTTCCGAGATCCGTGCCCGTGCAAATGGTTTATATCTGCGTTATGTATGTATTAAGGTATGTATTAAGTCTACCTTCTGGGTCGTCATTATTTAGTGCTCTAACTGTCAACAAATATTTGCCGACCGACATGCTCTAGTGGCGAGCGACGGCCAGGCGCGATCTGGGGTTTTCAATTTTAAACTTTCCCGTTCCATTTCAAACAAAGAGTTTTAACGAGGTTTGATGCAAACTACTTGCTATAGCTATTATGTACCCTGACGTTTAGACCGAGATACACCGGCCGGGGTCACGGGCTGACTGAAAAACGTCGGGTAATTAGTTAGGTGGTAGTTTACGTTAAAAACCTTTAAACTCTTATTTGAGATCAGTGGTGATTTGCACGTTCCCCCCATGACCATTGCACGAGTAAATTTTTTTTAAATATTTTACGGGTAAGCCTTGATCCCACCTGATGTTGAGTGATGATCAGGCCAATGGTGGAAGCGCACTTCACCCGGGATGTTATGTCGACATTTATTTAAGATGGTGGTAGCTGAGCCAGGCGGACTAACAAGCCCTACCACCAACCAAACCGAAACAAACATTTGTTGGGAATCGAACCCGGGACCTCTGGGTCTGATACCGATGGTTTTAACCAATAGACCACAAAAGTGGTTAATCATGTAATGTTCTATGTTTGTAGCACTGATAGAAAAGACGTTGTCACGTCCGATATGAAATTCAAACTAAGAATCGATGGAGATACAATAGGAGCAGAGGATTCCTCCATCGACCTTTATCATCACTTAACATCACGTGAAAAGAAAGGTCAAGAGTTTACCCCTAAGATATACGAAATAATCCAATTAGGGTAACTTTAACTTACGTTGGACCTCTGTAGACCACTCATGTGCTGTAGACTGCGTTGTCTTTTTCCATTAGTCTGCAAATAGAAACTGGATTAATTACAAAAACACTTTTAAAAAGTTTTGCTCTTGAATGACAAAAGTAAACCTATAAATATCTATATATTAATACGTGAAGCAAAAACTTTGTACCCGTTTTTAAGAAACTGCGCGGACGGAGGAGTATGAAATTTCGCACATTTATAGTTTTTTTTTGTTTTAAAGTTATCCGAATGTTAATATTTTTTTTAATTATACATAAAAAATAATATATATTAAATTATAGATATAATATTAAATCAACAAAAACAACATTACACACACTACCATGTATTTGACACACACGTATTGTTTGTCTTTAATTTTTTTTTAATGCAGTTAGTTCCCTGAGGAACCGGCTAAGGTTATAGACCATGCTGCCATGTCATTATATTCTAAATTTTTCTTTCTTCTAGATGATGATGAATGATAATAGAAATGAGAAATGATATACCTCCCAACCCCTCGAGCATCTCAGCAAAGATGTGGGGCTTCACCAAGTCCTCGGGTAGACTTCTTGAGAGAATTTAAAAAGTGACGTTTTTGACGTGACGAAGCACTGTTTTGTTTCATTTGCCAACACTCATGCACACTAACGAACACTTAACGGTTAGTAATCCGCCAATATTTCACATTAATATTCGACATAACACAAATTTTAGAAAATAAAACAAAACCGCAGACATGACTCTTCACTTTCCCGCCAAGAAGTCCTGTTTGTCTTTTATGCGGCCGACATCTGTCAATGCCAATGCAAACTCACATTCTATCTTTTTTAATTTTTCATTGCTTAGGATACAATTCGTGCAGCCTTAATAAAATTACGGACGACCACCAGTAAGGACAATACGTAAAGGTAATACGAAAGATGGAGCATAGTGTCTCAGGATGCATTGCTCCTAATAATTCTATAACATTTATGTTTGAAAGATAACATTTCAGGATTGGTCGAGCGTCACCCGTATCGCATAGGTTTAATGTTGCCTTAACTCCAATATAAAAATTAAGGCGGAAGAAAGCCTTGCAAAGCAATTTCCTAGGGTGGCAAGTGAGTTATAATGGATGCCTCAGGGAACAAAGCCTATTCTGATACATAAAGTAAATTGGTATATTAACTTTATAGTTGCACAGCATTCTGGCTACATGCGCGACTTTACATACTTGAAATAGTGGTTCTTTTTTTAAAACTTTAACATGAGTAAATCTATTACTGTAAAATAACATAAAAAATGCATACTAAGTAACTATATGTAATAACTAAATGAAACTTATTTGCTTGCCACGTGGTTAAAATGATGTAGTACAAACAAAACTAGTAACTTTCAGAAAATGCCTAAATAAACAATTAAAACATTTAGTTTATGTTATGGGGTCAGTGTTTACTCTTGGATCAAATTGAGCTTCGATAAAGGTATCAACAGTTCCAAATGAACAACTGGTACGTTGTAACAGCCAATTATTGTCAACGATAAGCCGGTTCTTCGCAGGACCCTCATTACCCGTAATCGGTGGCGGGAACTAACCGCCCGCCCTATTGGGCTCAGTTAACACTTCATTTTTTTAATTGACTTTAATTAATCACCAAATACCTACTTATAAATTAAGACTTTACTTTTAATTTTTAATTTATTTATTTTATTGTGATAAAAACGACATACATCTATTACATTTAACATAGAATTGAAAAGAAAATTAAATTAAATTAAACATTAAAAATTTAAAATGCAAGCTCATATACAATGCAAATCAGAAAAAATTAAATATAATTCAAAAAAATTACTACAAAATTGGAAAATACAGAATATTAAAAAAAAATAATAATCATTCGGCATCCTCGCTATCCGGGATTCCAGTAAAGCTCCATTGGTCACTTAATGCTTCACAATATTTTAATAATGCCGGCATAATTTGTGACCAGTTATCAAACGAAAAATCAAAATCAGTGTTGGTGTCACGGAG
This sequence comes from Eudonia mercurella, assembly GCA_963082485.1. Taxonomy (NCBI): domain Eukaryota; kingdom Metazoa; phylum Arthropoda; class Insecta; order Lepidoptera; family Crambidae; genus Eudonia; species Eudonia mercurella. The sequence continues at coordinate 341,646 of OY720029.1, forward strand.
TGCATTGAGGTGCCGCAGAGGTCGAACCAAGGGTGACTTCGCACGTGCCACGGTACGGCCTCGCTCTTGAAAAAAGAGTTTATGTTGCCGATTAGGACCGCGTCTACTTGTAGGAGGTTCTAGTTCGCGCGGGACAAATAGCACACACAATAGATTATGTAAGAGAAGGCTGTCAATAGATCCTCTAAGAGTTTTGAGGTATATGGTGAGCTGGTCAATCATCCTTCTCACTTCTAGAGAGTTGAAGCCTAGATGTCCAAGCAAAAATTTTGTTAAGTACATAAATCGATAATAACCATGGACTTTCTTGTATACAAACCTCAAAAAAGCTTTTTGAACTTTTTCGAGCATACGCACATAGGTGACATGATGTGGATTCCATACACATGCACAAAATTCAAGTTTGCTTCTAACTAAAGAGTTATACAAGGTCTTGATAACTTTGGGATTTTGGAAATTATTGACATTTCGCAATACAAAGCCCAAACGCCGATAGGACTCTTTGGCAAGGCCGGCTATATGATCATGAAAGGTCAGCCCGCGGTCGAACGTTACTCCCAAATCTTTTATATAGTTAACTCTATTAATACTTAAGTTGTTCATGTTATAATTAAAGCTAATTGGATTTCTTTTGCGGTCAAAGGTCATAACATTACATTTACTATGATTAAATTGCATTTTATTTGTTAAGCTCCACTCATAAATTCTGTCTATATCATTTTGTAAATTAAGGCAGTCACTAGGCGTTTTTATTTCAAGATAGAGATTTTTAAGTGCTAATTGCTGCACTGAAGCTGAATTAAATATTTATCAAATACAGTCATCATCATCAGCTCATTTTATGTCTCCACTACTAGGGCACGAGCCTTCCCTATGGATGGATAGAGAGAACGGGCCATAAACCACCACGCGGGCCCAGTGCGGATTGGTGGTTGTTAACGACTGCTATTGCAGCCGGGACCAACGGCTTTACGTGCCTTCCCAAGCACGCACGAAACTTTTGGTCACCCATCCAATGACCCGGTAATTTTTTTCTTTTTTTTTCTTTGCGAAAGTTGCTTAATCTCACCACTCGCAGACCGAGCGCGTTAACCACTGCGCCATCGAGCTCCTCATCAATCAAATCAATCAAATACAGTGAAAAAATTAAATGCCTACCCGACCCAGTCAGGAATCGAACCGGGAAGCTTTCCCGTGTGGAATAATGGTCAGTGCAGCCGCCCGGATTGCGGAAGACCCAGGTTCGATTCGTGGCTGGGTCGGGTAGGCATTTAATTTTTTCACTGTACTTTATAAATATTTAATTAAGACTTACTTGTAAGTACCTATAAGTTAAGACCAGTATACCATTTTTTTTAATCTACTAGTTTTGTGTACTGATGTCCAAACTTCAGTATGAAGATGACCATGAAAATGCTTATGAGGATAGATGCCCTATAGAATTGAATAAGTAAAATATGTAATAAAAATGTTTAATATTAAATATAATCATTGTAATAAACTTTTTGTCTAATTTTTTCGACATTTATACAATTCTAAATTGTAAGTTTTAACGTGCACAATCATAAATGGACATTTAGTAACTAATTGCTTTAAATTTTCATAAATCAAAACACTTGAAATAAAATAAAAGTTTCAATTTGGTTGAGCTGCAAAGTGCTCCAAATTTTCCACATCTGAGCAAAAGCGTACCTGCCTACATTTCATGCAGCCAAATAAGAAACATTATTCATTGAATCTAACTAACTTACTTTGCTTTTCCTTATGTTTTCTTCCTTTCAGCAATGTCTCTCTTTTCTTTTATTTTTTCGCACGAAGCGAGTGCAAAGGTAGACCAATACCAACAACGCTAATATTTTATAAAATCTCAAGATCGATCAAAAGACTAGGACATACTCTGTCCAATGGAGTTGATATCGGATTTGGCGATGTAGTCTGAGGCAAGTGTGTGTTTGTCGTTCAGCTTCATCAGGCTCACAAGGTTCTTTAACCTAATTAAAAATAGCAATTAAAATATTATCAAAAAAACGCTGACCTATGTAAAAGGGTTGCCCCTAGGGGTACGTGAGATAGTCGAAAAAATGAGGCAACTAGCCTTTTTGATATGGATAGATGCTCTTTTATATTTAAACTAAACTAAATACAACAGATCGATAATTGACACCTAGGTGTGTTCTCAATGAACCAGTATAATGATATAATAATAATGAAACGGATTTCATCACTACCTATAAAGTTATTCAACCATAAAAATGTACGTGTGAAACTTTGAGGCGTTTGTGTCGTTCGCCGCGGAGATCATCGCACATAGTACAGGCGAGACGCGTCTGTTCTGCAAAACGGCCTGCAGGGGATGAAGTTTGTAGCGCTTAGGCTTCATATTTAACTTATAAATTATTTACTGAGGTATTGGGAAGTTAGGTTTTAGAAAATGCGGCACCTAATCCTGGTTTTACTCTCGTTTTTTCAGTCAACTCTTCAGATATATCAAAAGCGAATTGCCTTTACGCACGCATGAGTCTTAAATGCTCGTCATCAAGCAATACTTCGTTACCGGTGCTCCGTCCTCCAGGATATGTCCTGCCCCCAGGGCCCGTCCCTTCATTAATGGCACATGTTTCCCTCGTTAACGATTTTCAAAAATGATCCATTGAACAAACGATAAGTGTCCCAAAGGCTTTGTGAAGTAGGTTATCGGGTAAGTATAAAATGGAGTTTCATATACTCGTATATCCATTAACTCAACGATTACAAACTATAAAGATTAGTTTACAATCCGAAGGGTATTAGTAGTATATTAATTAATTAATTAATTATGTACACTATATAGTACAGAATGTCACTACATTCTGTACTTATAGTGTACACTTATTAGAACTGGGTTTTTGGCGTTCCGTAGCCAAATGGCAAAAAACAGAACCCTTATGGATTCGTCATGTCTGTCTGTCTGTCTGTCCGTCCGTATGTCACAGCCACTTTTTTCCGAAACTATAAAAACTATACTGTTGAAACTTGGTAAGTAGATGTATTCTGTGAACCGCATTAAGATTTTCACACAAAAATAGAAAAAACAATAAATTTTGGGGGTTTCCCATACTTGAAACTCAAAATTTTTTTTTTCATCAAACCCATACGTGTAGGGTATTGGATAGGTCTTCAAAAATGATATTAGAATATAATTTTTTTCTAAACTGAATAGTTTACACGAGTGACACTTCCAAAGTGGTAAAATGTTCCCCCCCCCCAATAACTTCTAAAATAAGAGAATGATAAAACTAATAAAAATATATGATGTACATTACCATGCAAACTTCCACCAAAAATTCGTTTGAACGAGATCTATTATGTAGTTTTAATACGTCATAAAGGCAAGCCCATTGTGCCACCCTTATTCCGAAAGATACTGCCACAGATACTGCTCATACTGCTCAGCATTGCGTGCAAGAACGCACGACTTGGGAGCAGCAACGCCGCACCGCATTGGCTCCGATCTCTCGCTGGCCAGGGTGGTAAAGGCCATAACTGGCCATCACTATGTGATGGGTAATTTTGGGGTTTATTTATTTATTTAAGAGTTAAAGCTTATTGGATGTGATCCTTCCTTAGTTTTGGATAACAACCCTCCTTCCTTCAATACCATTTTGGGACAGTGGAAGTCTCACATCACCGCCGTGTTTTCGCAAACGCGGTAATATGCGGAATGCATGCAAAAGAAACAGTTTCTATAATAATTCAATTTTTTGACGTACGAGTATTATCGATTTTTGTACGTAAAAATACGAAATCTACGTTGACGAAGTCGCGGGCAAAGTGCTAGTGTAAGTACATTTATGTATTCGCATCCATAATTTTCTTATGTCAACAGTTTCCAAGTATTGACGTAAGAAACATATGGATTGAAAATTATGGATTGAATTAAAATTATGGAGGGCGATTTTATTCCATTCTGCTTAAAAACGAGAGGAAAGGAGCAAACTATGACTTTGAAATGATCTATTGTCGTAATTTTAAAGTTAGTCCACAAATAAATCAAAACTCCAAAATAGATGCAAAATCACAAATTTTGGAGTCTTGATCATGCAAGCAAAGCAAACTATATGATCCAATATATAAAGTAAAATTTTCATAGAAGTCGGTCAACCAATCCACCACCAACCAGTCGGTGATCCAATATATAAAGTAAAATTTTCATAAAAGTCGGTCAACTTAATATTTTCAATATTGTCATTTCGGGCAATATCCAACGGTCTGGGTGTTTTCGATTTCGTCCCTTTCACCTCTTGGTCCGCAATTTACTCAATGTGTCCGTGGTAACAGGCTGTGTAGAAACTTTGAGGCTCAGCCGCGCGATCCTTGTGCTTTACTCCCGCCCGATCCTCTATGTGCCACTACACATTTACAGAATACACTAAACATGCTCACTAGTTTTGGCCCAAGACACCGTACTCGTAGAACAAGGGTACGACGAGCCGGTTCACACGCGCTCTATACCAGTTTCAGGCATGTACCTGTGCGCTTCTCTCCACCACCACGGCCTGGTTACCACGAGCCGAGGTACTAGCCTTTAGAGGCGCCCTCGGGTTGTTCCGCTCCGCGATTTTCCCGATGCTCCCGATTTCACACGGCTTCTTGCCGCCCCCAAGCCCCCAAGCTCGGTGAAGCTGAAGATGGCCAGAGGCTATCAGCAACCCCTAAAAAAATTGCGCTACTCTCAGTTCTATCGACTAAACGTGGAAACAAGACCCAGTCATTAAAGTCTGTTGAATAAAAATACAATACTATCAAGTAGACCATGAAATACTTTTGGTTTTCAATTAAAAGTAAGTCACTTTCAAGTTACAATGTTTTAAAATATTTTAAAATTTGAATGACAATGAATTTTGATAAATATTTGTTCGGTGTAGGATGGAGTGGTATATAATGATAACTTTATTTCATCAAACTTCAAGGCGCACCAGTCGCAGTCGAATAACTTGAAACTGATTTAGAACCTAATACTACGTTCTACGAGTATTATGAGCAAAAAATATCTGAAAAATAATTGGCATGACAAATATTTATAAAAAAGCTTTCAGGTCATTAAGCGCATTGATACTAATAACTCCATGTACTAAAAAACTGTTACATTTATTAGTCCGATTGACAAATAGCTATCAGCTTAACGGGAAGCCTCGGAGGCTTTTCTGTATGGATATATTTCGGACATGGACGTAGCTTTTTCTGCTCCAACTATTTTACCCGAGGACGTATTTTTACGATCTGTTTTATAAAAAATCCATTTATTTCAAGCAACAAACAATGTAAGGTGTTAAATTAATTTGAATTTGCTATTTAAACTAACTACTCACCCTATCACATACATCCACACATCTTACTCACCGAGAGGACTCACAGAATTTTTTTTGTTTCATACTAAGATACTTGTAGGTAAACTAATAATTGTAATATTGTGGCTTATAAGTAATGTGTAATACTTACTCCGAGGACAGAGGCGCTGTATGCTGAAATATGGTACTAACATTCCAGTTCGGCAGCAGATGCTACAATTTGTATACAAATCTACATAGCATTAGTTATAGGCTTTAAGTTGGTGTTTCCATTTCGTAAATGTTTTTGGTGAAAAAAAATATTATTATTATCATTACATAGTAGGCCCATATAATATATAATACTATATAATATTATATAATAATGTATAATACCTTACATACTAACAAAGATACAAATTATAAACAATAAACAATTTTTGTTAGTAATAAAAATTAAAAACTTGAAAAAATTCTTTAAACTTAAGAATAAGGTAAGATTAAGGACTGTAAGGGAGAAAAGAGCTTGACACTTGCTGAGTTTCTTGCCGGTTCTTCTCAGTACAAGGTCTCCCGCCCAGAGTAGACTTACGAACCGATGGCATAATGACATTCATAGGAGCTATTTGTAGCCTAAACTGAATAAATGATTTTGAATTTTGAATTTTTGACTTTTTTTGAATCGTCGTTTAAATCGTCTGAAACCATTAGAATACAATTAATGCCTCTGTAGTCTATACTAGAACTATGTAAGTTCACTTGTTTCAATCGGGGTTCGTTTCCCATCGCGGTGGTAGAATAAGCAGTAGGAGATGGGTTATTTGAGTAATATTTTTTTTACCATCTTATCTTTTAAGGTCGACGATTTTGAACTGTTGTCACAAAAAAATACAGCGCTTCCTTTTGCGTATCATCGTTTTCACAATTAAGTTAAATTAAACCCGATTACAAAATACCTTCATACTTGAATTCTTTATTTTATAAATGTTTGTTAAATTATACACTTTGTAAAGATAAGAAAGATATATATTCAATTTAAGCATATTATATTATTAGACCACTGTTACTCTGTCAATGATTGACGGGTCATTGTCCGAAATTCTTTCTGTTTGACAACCTCACTTTAGTAGATTGTATAAGATTTAGGCGTTAGCTAGTGCGGCGTATTCTGCATGAGAAAGACAATATTTCCCAATAAGCGCGTTGTATGAAAGTAATATATTTTGCTAGCAGGAAGCATGCTCTAAACATCCCTCGAGCGACACTCGGCGCGCCTCTCTAAGTCAGAAGACTAGGGAGGGAATATTCGCTATTTCTACTCTCGAGAAAAAGAGGTAAAACGTCGGTTTTGAAGAGCTTAGGGGGACGAAGGAGAGGAAAGGAGAGTGGAACCCCCTTTACCATCCGACATCTGCGGAGATGCATATTATTATCATGAGATATTCATGGTTCAATATTGAATTTTGAAATCTTTGTCTTATGGATTTGTTATTCGATAATATGATTTAAGAGAAAGTGTATCTGTTCTTTTGTCTTCCAGATAAATCAAATCCAAAATAGTAAAATATTTATGGCTTCCAATTAATAATAATTAATTTGAACTGTCATTATCTACTGATAGCACGCAGCACAGGTAACTCAAATATAAATATTTAAAGATAACTCGGATTACCTGCGCTGCGTAGCTAGGCAGCGCGTGAGTAACGTTTTCGTAGCGTCAGCACTGCGCATACGTTTATTGAACGCCTACGAGAAACGCTGATCTGAAGAGGCTCTAAAGTGCGAGTTTTAGATTTAAATTTATTAATTGCAGGTCACAGGTAAAAAAAATATACAATATAGCGCAAGTGACGCCCTGCAAGAGCACAGCAACCATGAAAAAAAAATAGTAAAATTTACATTATAATATTAGTTCAGCTTAAGTGTAGCAATTAACACTTAAAAAATAAAAAGTAAAAATTTTAAAAAAATACTTAAATTTTATTCGAAAGACAAAAAATAACAAAACTATCATGCATCCGTTGTAACGGTAGCGCTATTGAAGTGATGTTTAATTAATTCTGTCATTACAGAGTTCTGTAATATTATAAAATATGCGATAAAGGCAATTCCTATTGCAATACTATTAATGCATTATCCCAAAGCTTAATGTTAACTGAGACCTAATTCCCAGCCGCTAGCGCTTGCACCTCATCCCCCACAATCCCATATCCGGTCGAGAGCCCTTCTGGGCTGGCCATAAAATAAATAAACAAGTCTATCACGCCCTAGATTGGACATAAATCACCTCCTCAAAATGTTTTATTAGAGGGAGCACTGTCCTAACGGCCGTGTGTAATATTGTCCTTTGTCCTCGTTTACAATTACTCTGATTGTGATGATGCTGCATTTCATTTTTTTCATTAATTTACAGGAGGTTTATCCTAAAAGTCAATATCGTAAAGTAGAATGTGTGTAAATATGTGTGATATATTATAATATGAAATGTGTTTTAAAAAATAAACAATTGTTTGTAAATAGACAAGGAAACATGGTATTAGTCTTAGGAATATGTAATATTATTTAGTAACAAAATGGGATTAAACAAAAAAGTCGAAATCCTAAAGCATTTTGTGTATACCGTTTACTTTACAGTGTGTGAAGTTAATGATAACCATCTCTACCAAAAACCCGATGTGGTATAAAGAAGTAATATAAAAAAAAGTAATATAATAATAAAGAAAATAAAAAACACCTGCGATCCTTCGCTTTGTTTTTTAATATTTCCTGTTTATTGAGTTTCCTATAAAGCATAGATTTTTCAGTTTTCAGCATTCAGCTTGTCAGTACCATCGTTGTTAATGTTTTATACCAGTCTCTACGTAAAATCCATATTGGTTTGTATCTCGCATTAACAGATCATCAACATCCTCTGATGTGGACAATGCCGCTGGTTGCACAATCATTCTATTTGGTTTTAACTATGTATGACAAGTTAGTTAATGTGTAATTGTTTTTTGCCCTGAATAAAATAAAATAAAATATTCGGAAACACTACGCGGTACAGTCGTGCACAAAGCTGGAGTTAATTGAATGCGGAATGCGCGGAAGAGCTGTCGCCATCGCGGCGGCGCCGGCGGCGGCGGGCGGCGAGACGGCCGCTCGCGTAGAATAACCCCGTCTGTTTTCTTGGACGCTGCGGAACGGACTATCACGGAATAGACAAATAGTGCACCACTCCGCTGGGAATTGCAGGGAATTCCACTCTCCAGTCACTATCCAATGAACAAACAATACGGTTGGGAATTTTACTTTTGAGACAGATAACGATTAGTCAATATTGACTACTGCTAAAAAATGGATGAAATGAATTAGCATTATGTTAAATAAGTTGTGATTAAAAACGAAGAAAAATGTTATAAACAGTTTATCATCCATTTTATCAAACAACAAACAATTTTGTAGATATAATTTTCTCTATACTATGTTAAGCTCATTCCTTATCCCTTATTAACTATGAAAAACGAGCAACTACGACACAGAGTCTGTGCTTTTTGTAGCGATTCTATCATCAATAATATCGGCATCGTCTATTTCAAAAGCTTCTTAAAGCACCGGAAACTTTCTCACAACTGCCACAGAAAATATGCAAAGAAATATACAACAGCTTTTTCTCCAGCTGTGTTCAATAGTTTCGCGCGCACCTGTATTCCCGCGCGGCAGCTGTTATGTAAACACGTAGTTCATCTGCGCGCGACTGTACGCCGTGCCGCGCCGCGCCGCCCGGCCGCCGCGCGCCACTGCCAAATCGAACCGCCAATATTTCGGAACATATATTTTTATGAGGAACTCTAAACGGGACTATTTGAAATTGGAACGTTCCGTGTGACGTTAATATGCTCGAGAAGTCGTACGAAGATAGTGGAATAACCAAATGACGTATGCGCACAACGTCTTTACATTTAAGTACACTCGCGTGCACATTGCACACCACAAACTGTCAAATTCCCTCAGTCGACTATGAACTTTATATCTATGGCATATGATTAAACATTTATTCAAGAAAGAAAGTTTTGAATAGTCTGTATTTCGTTCGTTTCATAAGACTCAACCGTCTCTGTGTTTGTGTTGGTTAAATAAACCACCAGCGTTTAAGGATCTTTGGCAGTATTCAATGTTATACTTAATTCATTGGTAAACACGTGCTATATTGCACTTGGTGTTGTTTGCATTAGGGTTTGTCCTGAATCCGCCTGGATACCACAATCTGATCTAAATCTATCGCCAATATTAGCTGCATTTTTGTGCTTCGACAGTTAGATATAACATAGCCAGTATCTCAGTAGTTTAGGATTTCGGGGGAAGTAAACTCCTTTCAGCCCTATCTATACTATAATATACATTAGATGCCTCACAAATAAACAAAGAATAAGCTCCGAATACTTATTCCTTGTTTTGTTCCTGCCATGTAAACGTCATTTCAAATCTATATATTAATACGTGAAGCAAAAACTTTGTACCCGTTGTTACGAAAATTGCGCGGACGGAGGAGTATGAAATTTCGCACACTTATTATAGTTTATATAGAGAAGGTTATCCGAGTGTTATTTTTTTTAAATTATGCATAAAAAATAGATAAATACTTACAAAAATTTGATCTTACAACTTGCTTAATTCAAATTAACAATAAGTAAAGATTTTTAAATGACTTTGGTTAACTCATATTGTCTAGTTATAGTTGATATTCGTCAGTAAATCTTCCAACAAGCAAATAAATACAATAAATAAATCGCTTAACACCAAAGGAGAAGGCCAAGAGCATCCTTTATCGTCCCATGCCATTGCATAAAAAAATAATGACTCTCATCAATTTACGATAACATTTAGTTAATATAGAATAAAATGTATTAGAATAGAACACTTTATTGTACACAAAAATACACACAGTTGGTTGTACAGTCGCCTCCACATCATCTGTCAAATTGCCTCAATAAATATTCAACCATATGCAATATACTTAGGTACAAAAAGATGTTTCCGCTCGCATTATAGAGACCACTGGTGACCCTCGAGCTGGCGCGCATTTTGGCCAACGCCTAAGTTTGGCCATCCAAAGAGGCAACGCCGCGCCGCCAGCGTCCGGGGCACTTTCCCGCATGGCAGCGATTTGGAGTCCCTTTTTTAATTGTAAAAATTATGTGTATATAGGTACATAAAGTTTAAAGTTAATTGGGAGATTTGACAGTTTGACGTGCTGGCGTGTGTACATTGACAAGCAATGCTCAAATCTTGATATCCTGCTTGAGCGTGTCTCCGACTAAGTTGTCAGTGAAGTGGGCTCCTTTGGCCCGAGTGCCCGCCCGTGAACTATGCGTGCGCCGCCAACTATGCCGGTTCACAGGCTGCTGCGGTTCACTCGGGCCCGTTGTTCATATAGTACACAACTACCAAATAGTTTGATGTAGTCGGGGTCGGTGCAATCTTCAGGCCAAACTTGTTAGTCTGAAATATGAAATGTTGAGGTTTAGAGGTTTTAAAAAAAACGGCATTCGAACCTTATTTGTCAGACCTTAAGCCGAACTAAGTACACATTTAAAAAAAACATGACACAGGTAGCATATTTGTTTTAATAATAATAATCATTTAAATTGGGCACTGCCCATAAAGTGTTACTAACAAATGTCTATCAACCACTATGTTAGTGAATTTAAATACAATGAAAATGAAAGTTGAATTAAGTTTAAACGCCTTAGTTTGCCAATTCCCATAAATTATAGTGATCACTCGATTTCAATGATGGAGGCTTTTGCCCAGCAGTGTCACCACACGTACATGTATTGCCACACGATTTACAAATACAGCTTATTAGCAATTAAATTTTATTGTTGTTAATACAAAACCACAAAGCCTATACTTCCCCGATAGTTATCTGGTTCGCGCCGGGTTCAATTACCGGCGGTGCTCCTGCGGCCGCGTCCTCGTTAAACTTAACTGCACCGTATGATAATTGGCTGAGATTATTTTGTTCTACTTTTACCGCAGTTTCATAGACAGTTTTGCCGGAAACTAGACCTTATGGGATGGTGTTGCTATTGATTTTTCACTGGCTTATATTTTGAGTATAAATCTATTAGATGTATTATTTAATGTTTGTATTTATAAACGAACAACAACAAAAAAATTATACGATAACGGTCTATACGTCTATTTATTTAAAAATTGGCATTGCGAACGTAGGTTCGCCTCGAGTGCAAAATTCTGAAAGCGTCGCGTCGAGTGAACGCGCTCGTCTTTTGTTCCGCATACGGTCCTGTGTAGACAGCATGATTAGCTAAATGCGAACTGAATGAAAAAAAATTAACGAGGGTGCAGCGTATTACACGTGTGGTATAACTATGTTCCTTTATTTCTTAATTATCCCATCATGATATTTAACGGCGTTTTTTCCATTATTAACAAATTATTACTGCAATCCGGTCACGGTTCTCCGCCTTCCGTATCCAACCACTTTCCGCCGCTTTCTTTAGATCGTTGGTCAAGGGAGCTGGTGGCCGGCCCACACGAAGCTTTGAGCACGGTCTCCACTGGAGAACACGTCTGTTTTAACGGCTATCAGCTCTACGACAAATTAATATGCCCCCGCCCATTGTCACTTCAGCTTGCTAATTATTTCTGCTATGTCAGTGGCTTTGGTTGACCGGATCGTTTCGGATCCTATCTGTTAGTGATATTCCGAGCATAACTATCTCCATAGCTCGCTGTGGACGATGCTTTTTGACAATGTCCACATCTCAGCGCCATATCATATGTGAGGACCGTCAGAACGCACTGCTTAAAAGACGCGTTTTTAAGCTCTGCGGTATATACTCGTATGTAGGTCTCCAAAGATATGACGCAACGTTTGGGCTAATTAAATCAAAAACATAAATTGTGTTTGTTGCCAGTTCTGAAGAAACTTCATCATGCCTGTAGTCCATGTTGTATTAGGGACAGATTGAGAAAAAAAATTCATTCAATTCATTTAAACAACCGTTCCCAGTGGAAAATATTTAGTTTAGCGCTCTGTTGTAACAAGCTATTTATCCAGTAAGAGATGAGAGAATAAACCGAGATCAAAACTTCAGTGAACCAAATGAAATAGCTAACCTGTTTACCCGACTGCAAAGGAAGGGTATTATTGTTTTTCGCGCGTATCTTGTATGATTCTTTATCACTTCATATCTCCAGAACCGCTGAACAGATTTACATAATTGAGGTATCATTAGATTCGTCTTAGCTGCCCAAGTGTTCTTAGATAGGTGACGTTAAAAAAACAAACATGGCGGCTGTGCGACGCCATTGGACTTGGTGAAAAACATTTTTTTTTCGAATACTATTTTTACATTACATTAATTATTATTATTATTATGGGTACCTACCAAATTAGAGGGCTCAACACAAGGACTTCAAATAGGTAAATTTGTCTAACTAAAAAGACATAAATAAAATAAAAATTAAAAAAATAACAAAAAACCAACTGAAAAGGCCGGAAAAAGATAAAAAATCAATTTATGCAACATCAACATAACACACAGTCGGAGGCACGCACAATGTGAGAATGACTTAACTTGTTCCGGCCTTTTCAGTTGATTATCTATTTAGTTACGGGTCTCTTAGATACGCTATAAAATAATAAATACTATTTAGTTTAACCGAGACCATTAAACGAGCAGGTTTTTTGGATTTAAATAACTTTTATCATGTTTACTAATAATATGAGAAACAATTAAATGCTAAAAATAAAAAGAAAATCAACTTAACAATGTAATTTCAGTGATGATAAAATATATTTCAAGACTTCCACCGTAGTTATATCAAATAGTATTGCACTCTGAAGCGTCACTCCTTCCTTTGGGAATACTCGAGAATTGCCAGGGAGCTACCCCGCTTGAGTTACATATCCAGGAAATGCTGGGAGCTAGAAAACCGTTGCGAATTCGCAATAAGACACTGACGTTAAAAATGTAGACTTCTCATATCGCTGTGTGTCTTGTTCAATTCTCATATTTTCGTAATGGTATCTGGGAAGCGTACAGACAAAGAGATAAGTATAGGGTGCGCATAAAAGCAAAGTCCTCAAGAACAGTAACTCGTTTGTAAGTGAATATTTGTTTTAGTATAATTAATTTATTGATTTACCAACTTATCATGATTACACCAATATATTATATGTATTTAGTGCTGGAGCACGCCTTCCCTATGGATGGAAACACCAGGGAGAACAGGCTATAAATCACCACGCGAGCCCAGCGTGGATTAAAACGAATATTGTCTTACTTCATGACATGATAGAGACAACATCATTAAAACCAGATCTGATTTTAGCCCACGATTATTAATAACGGTGACACGTGATACAGTAAAAATGCGGAGGAATGTTGGGATCTCTACAAGGGATTACATTACACATAGGGATACATTGTGGATATGGGAGAGGCCCTTGTTCTTGGCAGTGGACGTCTTTCAGCTGAGATGATGAAGGAATTAAATGTGTAACTGTTACAAACACTTCCAGGTAAACACAATAATGAAATGATAACATAAACAGAACATTTCTGAATATTTTTCAAAAATGTAAATATATTACTACAGACTGAACAAATATTTTTAATGTCTGCCCGAAGCCTGTCAGGTGAGCCAGACCGAATATCAAGTTAAGCACTATCGCTGTATTTATTTACCAGCTTGCAGACTGTTGAAATAGGAGAATATTGGATCTATAGACCGTTTTACGTAGAGGTGTATATTATATAGTATACTGATGTGAAGGTTTGTTTTATTTCAAATATAATATCTAGAATATCTAGCTGAGACGCATCATCAATTTTAATATTAAATATTTTGGTCTTTCATACTGAAAATGTTCTCTTTTGAATTAAAGTGAACACTTGATGTTAAGGTATGATAAGGTGGAAGCACATTTGGAAGAACACACCCAGAAACTTCAAATTACTGAGGCACTGGCTATCTTACTCGTATCTCTAGCTGCCGGAACACAACAATGATGCTACAAACATTGATGTTATGGGGACATATTTATATAGAATGGTGGTAGCTAGCAACGCGGACAAGTCCTACCAGCAATCTAACCGAATACATAAACAAGTACCCCCTGATAGGAATTGAACCCGGGACCTCTGGGTCTAAACCGGTGTTTTTCGAACCGCCTATGTGTTGAATGAATAAATGTGCTATTTATTGATCACTAGCTTACCCGGCGGACTTCGTATCGCTGTGACAGTTTCTATGTCAACAATATAAACAAATCGTTTCCATGACAACAAAACAAACAAATCATTTTGTATTAGAAAATTAAATTGTCGTTTTTAGTATTTTCCGTTACTTATTATTTATGTTTCTCACCGTTTTAACCTTCCCTGAAAATCCACAAATATTTCAAAATCAAAATTAGCCAAATCGGTCCAGCCATTCTCGAGTTTTAGCGACTAAAACGAACAGCAATTGATTGTTATATATATAGATAGATAGACGTGCAGGCTTGAGTAGCAGTGGGACGCTTTTAAGCTAATGATGTAGCTTCTGTTACCTTGCAGGCAATTGCAGCTATGATGCAGTTAGAGTAAAATTTAGTGAAAGGAAGTAAAGGAACCATTTACTTGTAAACGTAAATAATATCAATTTCAAGCTAATTCCCGGTAGTCACTTCTTGCATAATTGCCTTGCTCCACATCTGCATATAGATAGACTATGATTGCGCGAACTTGTTTTTGTCTCTCTCCAACTCTTGGTGTTTGTATACCCGTCTCGCACAATTTGATGTGCCGTCCCGCCGGATAAACTAGGCTTTTCAATTGTTCCGTCTCGTTTTAAGGGACGTGCATTGGATTTAAATGGTAAATTAATATAACTTTCTATTGCATATTGGATGATATCTGAATCTTGTGTAAACTCGGTAAAATTGGGATGTAGTACATGACAATGAATAAGACATTGGAGTAGACAGTGTTGATTGAAGTGTGCACCTGTTGAATATTGACACGATAGCCTAATTGGTAGTTAGTTTGAATCGATCTGACAGTAGGTATGGGTTTGAGTCTCGCTCGAAATAATAAAATTCATAATATATTTAGTTATTGCAATCAATTTATCTTGCAACAAAATTAGTTTAACAATTATTAAGTAAATGTTCAAATAATTTTTTAAAGCAAATTTTGTTGCGAACTTATTACAAAAACACAAATGTTGAAAAAATTTTCACGAGCAGGATTTGAAACTGCACCCTTCTGAATAAATAATTTCGGCGGGCTGGTTAGAACCACGATAGCTCAATTGGAAGTGCACCTGACCCGGAATGTCAGAAGGGTGCAGGTTCAAATCCTGCTCGTGGAAATTTTTTCAACATTTGTGTTTTTGTAATTATTAAGTACCTACACAACAATTTGTAACAGTATTCCGTAAGCTCTGTAAGCTTTTAAACTTTTTATTTATCGTTTCAACCAAGCTGGAACAATCTACACAGTCACGGATTTTATGTTCGATAAAGTATTTAGCTGCAATAGCATTATATTAATAGTTAATATACTTATTTATTATTTTAGAAATAATTCTCATGAATCTTTTCCTTAAATTTTGGATAATAAATCTAGTAAAAATTTCTTTAAAATGAACAGACGTTAGGTAGTTTAAAAACTACTGTTGAAGCCTTTCACTTTTGCGCTGCCGTACTCTAAATAGCCTAGATTTTTAATAAGGATGCTTACGGCTTCTTATTCGTCTGTTAAAAGAGAACAGAAAAGTTTAACAATTTCTTGTCAGTTTCGTTCGCTGCAAGTACAATTTCATTGTTTTCTGCTGTCATATGAAATAAAATTCTTTGGAACTCTACATTATTATAAATACGATAATGAAAGCCAACTAAAAAGAGGTAAGTAGCTAGTGTAGCGTATGTACAATAATTGAGAAATATGTCTAGAAATTGTCATCTCACTCAAACGCTTCAAAATTTTAGTTCTGAGAATTGTGTTAACAACAATACGATACTATAAAACCGTACAGAAGAACATAACTCACGTAAATTACAATTTATTTCAGACTACCTAACCAGCTTATTTTATGTACCCACTGCAGGGGCAGGAGATGGATGGAAAGGGAGAACGAAACACGCGAGCCCAGTGCAGATTGGTGGTTGTTAATGACTGCTGATGCAGCCGGGACTAACGGTTTAACGTGCCTTCTGAAGCACGGAGGAGCTTGAGATGATATTGGATAACCAGCCTTTGCAAAAGTTACTTAACCTTAGCAATCGCATATGCTCTTACTAGTCGTTCAAACTACATTATTATTAAATAAATAATAATAATAAATTCGTTTATTTTCAGGCAACAATTTAAAGTTACAAAATAACAGGCCCATAGATAAATATCTTATAAACTAACATATACATACCAATATACAACTTTTGTAAGTAATAAAAAATTATTACAAAAACACAAATGTTGAAAAATTTTCCACGAGCAGGATTTGAACCTGCACTATTGGGGCTCGTACCCAACTATGAATGTTAGATGTAAGTATGTAGGGAATAGTATGATTCCCGGAATGCAATGTTCACACGATATAGGGTTATGTAAAAAATGTAGTACCGCTCGATATGAAGGTCTTTATTGCACTAAAAATATAATGTTAATTACTAATGTAGGCGCGCGACAGTGATGCGCGCGGTCAGCAACTTATTTAGGTTAAATTATAATAACGTAATGTACAGCTCGTACATGCTCCCGACTTAAGAAAATAACAAGTAAACATGTTAAAAATAAGTAAAAAATAAAAATAAATAAAAGGTACAAAAAGTAAAATATGTAAAAGCAATACAAAAAAAGCATCTTTCTTAAGTTCTAAGTTTACATGGGAGACGTCGCTTTGTCTTGAACATTTTTGTTAAAAATAACAGTTGGTTCCAGAGCTAACGAAACGTTCGGTTGAACGGTTGTTTTGACGTGTGGTAACGACCGGCGATGACTCGACGACGGCTGCCCTCGAGGAGCCGGCTCAGGTTCTGTTTGTGGAGTTGGATAGATCACCGTCATCTCACGATTCTGGCGAAGCTTCTTAATATGTTTTACGCCCCAAACACATAATAGTGTCACGATAATCGTAGTCAAAAGGCTATAAGTGACATAATGTTGGGTATCGTGACTAACAATCTGTGTGCTAACCATTTCTTGCAGGGTTTTAACAGAGTCAATTTTCTTTTTCAAGGTGTTCAGCGTTTCCTCATGATTTTCAGGGAAAAGAGTTGCGTTAAATTCATTAACTATTTGGTTAACCTCCGATTCTTGCGGTAGGTCCATTATTTGTTCTCCATTTTGTTTGATCTCACTTTGAAAGTTATTTTGTGAATGTATAATTATGTTATCTCCTTTCAAAATGCAGCCTTGTGATAATGTTATGACGCCTGTACGACGTAGTGTCTGTGTCATGGTCCCAGCTGGGCAGAACATGCGCGCGCTGCATTCTTCGCAACAGGAGTATAGCCACGCGCTACGGCTGTGTAACTGGATCCACTCATGCCTACACTCTGTTATCGCTATACGGCAATTTGATATTGCTCTATTGTTTATGATTTGAGCTTCACAAACTGATGCCGCCTTTATATCGTAAATAGGCAGGTTTAATGAGCAAATTAATTGTTGGTCATTTAGTTGTACACATGACCGCATATCGTCAGAGCTCAATGTTATAAGTAAATCTTTTCTTATGTTGACTGCCATGTATTCTGAGGTTGGGATCACTGTTCTCATTGTGTTACCATCTATCTGATGTATGGGTAGGATTCGACTTAACTCAAACATTTCGTTCGAGATAATCGGTAGTTTCACCTCCATCATAAGAAATTTCTCTGTAACTCTGACATTTACTCTTGATATTTTGTACATGTTTCTGGTGCAGTCAGGTGTGTTTAGACATGGCAAGGATAGGTCGCGTGGGAGTTGTCCCGAGATAATGTTCAGTTGTTCTTGAAACTCTCCTGGAGTTAGCAGATGGGTATCCACTCGGCCATTTCTCACTTCTGTTACCAAGTCCAGTAATTGTTGTTGTACTCTGTGTATATTCGAAATAATCACATTTATAGCCAACGCTGTCGCAGTAATATAATTTGCATGATTCTGATAGACTACTTGTTTTTCACTTTCTCTTAGATGTTTGTTGATGACGTACAGCTGTTTGTTCATAACCTCTTCATTTCGCTTCAATAGGTTATATTCTCCTTCAATAATGGATGTGTGTTCTTTGTACAGGCTGAGAAGGTGGTTTTCATTGTTTTGAATGTATTTGATGTCTTTTCTGTATTTATCAGCGAATCGTTCGTCAAGGACACCAAACAACGAGTTAGCCACATAGCCTACGCCATCGATGAGCCCTCTCTTCAGGCGCCTTCCGTGTTCCGATTGTAGAATTTCATTAAAATGTTTCAGCTCATTTACTTCATGTTCAAACTGTGCGGCGATGGCGTGAAATGCTGTTTCTCCTTGACAGATGGTGCTCAGGTGAGTTACATACTTCTCAATACTGTTTATACTCTGCCAATATGTTGTCATGTTGTAGTATATTACGAGTTTCCAGTGATCCTGAGCAATTTGCATATCTGATATTTTATCAAAATATACAAGTTTAGCAGCATTCAGTTTTGTTACGTTAGTCATTTGTTGTGACGATGGTGATACACATGCAAACAACAACCACATGAGTGTGACGAAGAAGCTGCTGAGATTTTTCTTTCTAACAGTTTTAACTTTTTCTTTTGCAGATGCAGTGTTTGGAGGTGTGACGTCATGGTCTTGTTTATTGTCATCTGTTTCTTCCAATAGCAAACGCGATAGCTTCGTGATGGGTCGCTTTGCTGAGCCATTCTTAGTCTTCAATGTCACAACGCGCACGCGGCCATCTGTACCTGCGTGCGTTTCTGTTACTCTGGCCAATAACCATCTAGCGGGTGGAGTTTGATCTTCCCTTATGAGTACCAAGTCACCGATCTGTAGATTTTTTGTTGGGTAATGCCATTTGTTACGTGTTTGTAGTGTAGTTAAGTATTCATTGGACCATGTTTTCCAAAAATCCTTATACATTTTCTCTGTGAGCTGCCATCTAGTATGAATGTTTCTATATTGCAGGTCTGGTGACATTGGTGGAGCTAGAACTGGACCTCCAACCAAAAAGTGTCCTGGAGTAAGACACTCCAGGTCGTCTATGTCATCCGTCATGGCGATCAGAGGTCTGGAGTTGAGACAAGCCTCTATTTGTGCTAGTAATGTTATAAATTCTTCGAACGTCAGCTTCTGTTCACCAAGGACCCTTCGCAGATGGTGCTTCATGCTTTTCACAGCAGATTCCCATAGCCCACCTGCCGATGGCCAAGCTGGAGCGTTGAAGTGCCACTCGATTCCAAGGTTGGTTGCTGCTTCGACGAGATCAATGTTGATGTAAAACTGTAAGGCTTCTTTGTATTCACGCTTCAATATCTTGGCAGCTCCCACGAAGTTGGTACCATTGTCGCTGTAAATATGTTTTGGTGTTCCTCTTCGAGCACATAGTCGCTTCAAAGCCGCCAGGAAAGATACCGTCGTCAGGTCGGAAACCAATTCCAAATGAACTGCTTTTGTGGATAAGCAGATAAAAATGGCAATGTAGCCCTTTGTAGTTTTGATTCCACGACCCTTTTTAGCCTTGACTTCCACTTGTCCTGTGAAGTCAACTCCAGTATGTGTGAAGGGTCGCGAAGGTGTAACTCGTGGCTTAGGTAGCTCCGCCATAAGCTGGTTGTTTGTGGTAGCTTTAAAGCGGCGACAGCGAACACACTTCAAAATATACTCTTTGACAGTTCGGATGCCTCTCAAAATCCAATATCTATTGCGTAGATGTGTTAGTGTCAGTCTCATGCCACCATGTAGAGTAATCTTATGTGCTTCATCAATCAGTAAACTTGTTAGCTTGCTTTTGTTTGGCAAAATCATTGGGTGCTTTTTCCAATCTGTTAACTCGGATTGTTGTAGTCGACCTCCCACTCTAATAATGCCATGTGAGTCCCAAAATGGATATAAATTCAAAATTCTACTCTTTGAATTTATCTTCATGTTTTTTCCTAATTGTCCAATTTCGTCAGAAAAATATTTTTTTTTTTTTTTTTTTTTATAAAAGAAGGAGGCAAACGAGCAGGCGGGTCACCTGATGGAAAGTAATCACCGCCGCCCATGGACACCCGCAAAACCAGAGGAATCGCAGACGCGTTGCCGGCCTTTAAGGAAGGAATAGGCTCGTTTCTTGAAGATTCCGAGGTCGTAACGGTCCGGAAATACCGCCGTTGAGAGCTGGTTCCACAACACTGTAGTACGAGGCAAGAAATTTCGCGAAAAACGCACAGTAGTAGACCGCCATCCATCAAGGTGATGTGGATGGAATGACAGTCGATTGCGTGTAGTGCGGTGAAGGAAAGCAGCGGTAGGGATCAAGCCGAACAATTCCTCTGAACACTCCCCATGATATATGCGGTACAATATACAGAGAGACGCAACATCTCTCCGAAGAGATAGTGGATCGAGCCGACCTGAAATAACCATGTCGTCGACAATTCGAGCAGCTCTGCGTTGAATACGGTCAAATGGAAGGAGTTGGTACTGGGGTGCTCCAGCCCAAAGATGGGAGCAGTATTCCATATGTGGCCTGACCTGTGCTTTGTACAGTTGTAAGCGGTGGGCCGGCGTGAAATACTGACTCGCTCTGTTAAGCACACCCAGTTTTTTCGAAGCTAATTTAGCTTTACCTTCCAAATGACCCCGAAACTGAACGTCACTCGAAATATCGACGCCAAGGATTCCAATAGTCGGGTTGGTATCAAGGGGAGCCCCCTCAAAGTTCAGAGGTACGACGAAGGGATGTTTTTTTGCGGTAAATGCGCAAACTTGTGTTTTGGTGGGGTTAAAATGGACGAGGTTACGTCGGCCCCAATTCGAGACATGACTTAACATGTTCTCGGTGTCAGTCACAAGTTTATTCCGGCTCTCGATGACGCTTTCCAGAGAAATATTAGCTCGTCCGGTGTAGAGTGTGTCCCCAGTACTGTCGTCCGCATAGCAATGAATGCTGTTGTTATGCAACATGTCATTGATGTGCAGAAGAAACAGAGTAGGGGACAGCACACACCCCTGCGGGACTCCAGCATTCACGGGCTTCATGTCAGAGCACGAACCGTCGACTACGACCTTGATGCTACGCCCAGAAAGAAAGCTGGCGACCCACGAACACAATTTCTCAGGAAGCCCGTATGATGGAAGTTTAGCGAGAAGAGCCCTGTGCCATACCCTGTCGAAGGCTTTCGCTATGTCCAAGCTAACTGCCAGTGCCTCCCCTTTCCTCTCGATTGCCTCCGCCCATCGGTGAGTGAGGTACACTAAAAGATCACCAGCCGAACGACCGCGGCGAAAACCATACTGGCGATCGCTTAGTAGCTGGTTCTCTTCTAGGTACCTCAAGAGCTGGCAGTTTGTAATGGACTCCATTACTTTGGAGAGCAAAGAGGTGATGGCTATAGGCCTGTAGTTGGACGGATCCGAGCGATCGCCTTTTTTGGGAATCGGGTGGACAAGGGCTGTCTTCCAAGAACTCGGGACAACGCCAGTAGTGTAGGAGAGCCGGAAGAGGCGCGTTAGAACCGGCGCCAACTCAGGAGCACACGTCCGAAGCACAATGGGAGGGACTGCATCAGGCCCACTCGACTTATGGATGTCAAGGGAAAAAAGAGCCTTACGAACTGACCTTTGCAGAAACCGAACGTTTGGCATAGAACTAGCGCAATGCGGTATGGTTGGTGGCGACTTTTCCCCATCGTCCAAGGTCGAATTTGACGCAAAAAGAGTGCCCAAGAGATCGGCTTTCTCCTTTGCTGTATGAGCCAGACAGTCATCGGTCTTGTGCAATGGTGGTAGGGACGGCTGACAAAAATTCCCTAAGATAGCTTTGGCGAGAGACCAGAACGCACGCGTACCGGAAGGAAGACGCACTAGCCTCTCGCCAATTCTACCTATGAATGATGACTTCGCCTTGGCAATATCCTTCTTAAAGGACCTGGCGGCAAAGTTGTACCTCTTTCTGAGCACGCTGGTGTTTGGATCCTTTGATGACACCGCATTAGCCCAGGCTTGGTAATGCTGTCGCTTTCGGCGAGACGCCATTTTGCAGCAGCGACCAAACCAGGGTTGGGACCTGCCGCCAATGGGAACCACAGAGTTTGGAATGAAAAGTTCCATTCCCTGCAGTATCACATCAACGACAGAGTCGGCGGCGACATCAGGATCATCCAGCAAGAAGCAAACTCGCCACCATGGGTAGGACGCAAAGAAACTTCGCATCCCATCCCAGTCCGCTGACTTATAATGCCAGACCCGACGGCTAGCCGCTGGTTGCGTTTTTAAAGTTTCTGTGAGAGGCACAGTGCTGCGAATCAGACAGTGGTCTGATGAGCCTAGTGGTGCATCGACAGAAACTTGATAGCCATCTGGGTGCGAGGTCAGCAGAAGGTCCAATAAAGAAGATGCATGGCCCTCCACATCTGGAACCCGCGTGGGCTCGGTTACCAACTGGGTCAGACTGTAGGCCAAAGCGAAGTCATGAACGGCTCTACCCGCGTGGTCAGTTGTGCGTGATCCAAGCCATTCGACGTGGTGGGCATTGAAGTCTCCCAATACCACAATCTCGGCAGAAGGGATCCGTTGAAGAAGGGAGTCTGTCGCCGTTTGGACGCTCTCGATGAGTTGGTCAGTTCTTTCGTTACCGCTGTGGGACCTATACAGGCATGCGTAGACGCGAGGATGGTGTCCGCAGTCGACGTGTAGCCATAAGATGGAGAGGTCCCTATCTTCAAGATTGCCGAGGCGACGGACGCACATATCCTCCCTGACGTAGGCGCAAACACCGGCTCGAGGCACAAATGCATGTTCCAAATTATATCCCGGGTAGCGCAAGTAGGAGATGTCAGGAGGGGAGGATATCTGCGTCTCGGTGAGGAAGAGCAAGGCCGGCTTCTCCGTCTCAAGGTGGTAATGGACGGCGCTCAAATTAGAGTGGATTCCCCTGATATTGCAGAAGTCCACGCGAAGCGTAGGAGGGGGTGCCAAAGGTCTTGCCTTTCTACTGCCTGCAGCATGCCTTGACACGAGCGGACTTTTGCCCTCCCCAGAATACGTAGGGCAGCCTGAGCGAGGACGCTCAGGGGGGGATTCTCCGACACTGGATGTGTCGGTACCCCCCTGGGGTAAATCTAAATTTAAGTTCGCTGCCATATCAAGTGCGAGGGGGGGGGGGGGGGGGGATAGGGGCCTCCGGAACCCTCATTCGCCGGACGAAACACAATGGCACCAGGTGCCATTATTTCACGCCGAATATTCGTGAGAGGGTGGTATTACGCCGGGCGAGCCGGCCCAATGCGTGCTGCAATGCAGCGTGGCTCTACCACTCAGTTGGTGTCACTCATTTAGCACCACCCAGGGATCACGTGTAGGGTCTCAAGGGTAAACCTACGGACGCGAGTGACTTTAACCCCCAAATATTTGATTTGCTCATGTTTTATCAAAATGTGTCGAGCATTTTCTAATTCATTTAATTGTAAATACATAGTTTGTTTTGCCTTGTTATTGCAGCGGGCTCGATTAATGAAACGTGATACCCAAGCGAGTACGCGTACGGCTCGTCCCATAGAGCTATGTTCGTTTAGAAGTGTATCTATAATTGAATTCTTTGTTGGTTCAGATGTCTGTATCACGTATGTTTGTTTCTTCTTTGTTTCTTCGGTTGGAGTCTCATATGTTTGTATTTCAGATGGCGATGTCTCTTCCTTCAACCATGCAGGTCCTTCCCACCACAAACTGTGTAATTTCAACTGAGATGGTAGTAGACCCCTGGAAGCACAGTCAGCAGCGTTGTCGTCAGATCGAACATGTTTCCAGCAGGAGGCTGCCATGACTGTAACCACCTCAGTGACTCGGTTAGCCACGATTGTCTTCCATCTTGAGATGTCTCCTTGTAACCAACCAAGAACTACAGTTGAGTCCGTCCAACCGTGTATTGTGACTGTCTGTAATCTTAATGACTCTATAACACCTTTCATTAGTCGTGATAACAGCCAAGCGCCACAAAGTTCTAAGCGCGGCAATGTGATAGTTTTATTCAAGGGGGCAAGTTTTGTCTTGCCGGCTATTAGTCTAATGTTTATGTTGCCTTGATTATCTGTAGTTTTACAGTAGATGAAGCATGCGTAACCTCGTTCGGATGCATCGCAAAATCCATGCAACTCTATGGCGTTTTGTGTGTTTCCGATCCAGCGTGGTATTGTTACATCAGTTATAGCTGTTATATCGTTTCTAAATGATTTCCACTGCTCTTGTAAATACTGTGGTAATGCGTCATCCCAGCTGATTTCGAGCGCCCATACTTGTTGGAATATGATCTTACCCTTCATTGTTATGGGTGATAACCAGCCTAGTGGATCATATAGTTTCGATAAATCTGATAGTAATGACCGCTTGGTGATGACGTCATCGTTATTTGTAGTGGCGATAATATTTTTAGTTTGTATCGCAAAATTGTCTGTGTGCGGATTCCATGTGATTCCGAGCGTTTTGTTGCTTTGTGCGCACTTGAAATCCATCATGTTTTGGCTTATTTGATCTTGTACCAAATTTTGTAACATTCTGTCGTCGTTACTAGCCCATTTTCTAAGGTTGAAACCAGCGCCTTGCAACATGTCGATCAGCTGTTTTTGTGCTTCGATGGCTTGATCTATCTGATGATGTCCACCTAATAAATCATCCATGTATAGTTGGTGATCTAAAATGTCTGCAGCTAGTGGATATTGAGGACCATCGTCTGTTATCAGCTGTTTGATCGTGCGCATCGCTAAGTAGGGAGCTGCTTTCGTACCGTAGGTCACTGTACGCAGCTGGTATTCTTTTATAGGCTGTTTGATATCGTCTCGCCATACGATTTTTTGCAGGTGTTGATCTTCCTCTTGGATGCGTACTTGTCGGTAAAACTTTTCTATATCGGCTGTGTAGACAAATTGAAAACTTCTCCAACGTATGATCATTCTTAGCAGATCTTGCTGGAGGTTCGGTCCGCTTAACATAAGCTCGTTAAGGCTGTAACCAGACTTTGTCTTTTGTGAGCCATTGAAAACTGCTCGTAACTTTGTGGTTGTCGAGTCAGGTTTAACGACACCATGGTGCGGTAAGAAGAAGCTTGGTTCACGTGGTGTGGTGCATTTCTTCATGTGCTCGAGTTGTATGTACTCTTGAATAAATATTTTGTAAGCTTCGCCTAGGGTGTCATCTTTCTCAAAGCGTTTTTCCAGTTACCGAAACTGTGCTACTGCTTGTGATTTCGAGGGACCGAGGAGCGCTTCGAAGTCCGGCTTCATTGGGATTTTCACCTCATATCGACCATCGGAGCCTCTTCTTGTTGTATTTTTGTATAATGCTTCGCAATATTCTTCTTCAGATGACAATGTGTGACTGTGGTCATTAATTTCTTCAGCTTCCCAGAACTGAGAAATCTCTTCTACGTTGTTCAGCACTACGTGGCAATTAAAGGTTTTAACATTGCCCAGAAGTACCCATCCCAGCTTGGTTTGCTGTGCTATTGGAGCGATACTATTAGGGCTGCGTAGTATTCCATCCATAACTATTTCTGTGTATACACCGGCGTCTAAAAGTATGTCTACCGGTCTAGATATGTTGTAGCTGGGGTCAGCCAAATGTATGTTCTGTAAGTGCGGCCAATCTTGTTTGTCAAATGTATAATTTGGTAAGTTGTTTAACATTTTTGTCATTACTTTAGCCTCAGTAGTAAATTTGTAGTCACTATACAAAGACTGGCATACTAATTGCATAGTGCCCTTGCATTTGTTTGATGAAATCCCGATGCCCGATATTGTCGCATCTTGTTTGTGTCTTCGTAGACCAAGGCGTTGCGCAGCTGATTCCGTGATCAAATTGACTTGCGATCCTTGATCTAAAAGACATCTCAGTTGAATGTAGGTTCCATCCGCAGTTTTAACTTTCAGTTCAATTGTAGCCAAAAGTATTTCATCAAAATTACCGGATACGTGACTTGTTGTAGGTTGCGCAATTGACATAGCGGACTTTGACTGTTTGTTTGTAATTTGATGATTTGCAATTAACTCGTGCAATGTCGTATGGTGCGACTTATTACACAATTTGCATGTTTTATTCGAATTACATTTCTGTGCGTTATGGCAATAGAGACAATTTTTGCATATGTTTAGCTGATTGATTGACCGGATTTTTTCTTCCGATGACAACTTCTGATATTCTGGGCAATAAATCAAAATGTGGTTTGATTTACACAAAGGGCATGTTCTTAGCGTATTGTTGAATGTATGATATGTTCTTAAGGGAAACTTTTTGTTGTTGTAGATGTTTGGTTTTATTTGTTTTGACATATCCCTAATATGTCCACTAGCTTCCTGTTTTGTTGTAATTGCTTTGTTCTTCCTGTTGACTGGTTCCAAAGCAGTGAACTTGCTCTCCAGAAACCCAATCAATTCATCAAAGGACGGCAGGTTTCGGGGTTCCTTTCTTGACTCCATGTAGGATGCATAAGTGTCAGAGTCCATCTTCTCAGTTAGGATATGTACCAGGATCGGATCCCACGTATTTGTCTCCACACCCAGGTTCTTGACGGCGTGAATTGTCTCCAAGCTGATATCGTGCAACCGCTTCAAGTCAAATGATGTAACTTTCACTATCGGTGGTTGACCCATAAAAACTTGTATGTGTTTTGTAAACAAAAGTTGTAAATTGTTGTAGCGATGGTTCAGGAGCTCCCAGCAAGTATCGTAGTTGTCAGCCGATATATTGAGATGTTGTACTAGGCGCTCCGCTTCTCCTCTGAGTTTTCCCTTCAGATGTTGCATTTTCTGGGCCTTATTAAGCATGTTGTTTTTGTGTATGGCTTGAGAGTACAAGTCTATAAATGTAGGCCACTGTGTATAATTCCCAGAAAATGTAGGAATCTCGATTGCAGGAGTAGCTTGAATCTGGCTTGTAGAAGAGTTTAACTTACGGTTGAGATCTCGCTTACAGTCTTCGTACATCTTCTCGTATCTTGTGAAATCTAGTTCGTAGTTCAAATCAGAGCCGATCAGCAGGTTGTCGATTTGCCAGTGTACCTGGTCAATCACGCTCCATCGCGACTGCAAAGCTTGTAATTTGTCCAATATTTCCCATTTCTCGTTAATATTATCCATGTCAATATTGCGGATGACTCTCAGAAAAGCACGAAAGTTGGTTTGTTGTTGTTTAATCATCTCGTCACTTTTTGAAAATCCACCCCTCTCTTCTGTTTTAGCTGAAGCTGTTTCTGCCTGACATGGTGTTATGTTATGCAATAATGTAAGTATCTTGCCATACAAGTTTTTTGTTAACTCGTATGTATTAGTTGAAAAATAATCTGATGTCTTATCTTCAGATTTAAGAAGTTGTAAGTGATTTTCTTCAAACTCCTTAAAGTAAACTTCAAGCAGCTCCATCCGCTTCTCAATGTAATCTGACGTTTTTCGAGATGCAGAATCCTTTTTAATGTTGGTTTCCATCTTGCGCATACAGTCATCAATCAGTTCTTGGCGATGCAACAGAGTTGCTATGGCACTTTTTGAAGTCATAATGTTGTAGGTATTGTAATGTTTCACAAACAAATATGTAAATGTTCAACAGTAGAAACTGTATTTCAGCGTAGGTTGTGGTTCAGTGTAGTTGCTTACGTACTCCACGATATGTGCGCCTCCTCAATCTACCTGGTGAGACCCGCTTGTGGGAGGCCAAGAGACCGGTTCGCTATCGTAGAATACTTCACACAATCACACTTTACTGTTGTCGAAGGACCAATATTGGGGCTCGTACCCAACTATGAATGTTAGATGTAAGTATGTAGGGAATAGTATGATTCCCGGAATGCAATGTTCACACGATATAGGGTTATGTAAAAAATGTAGTACCGCTCGATATGAAGG
This sequence comes from Eudonia mercurella, assembly GCA_963082485.1. Lineage (NCBI taxonomy): Eukaryota > Metazoa > Arthropoda > Insecta > Lepidoptera > Crambidae > Eudonia > Eudonia mercurella. The sequence continues at coordinate 370,008 of OY720029.1, forward strand.
TCTTTATTGCACTAAAAATATAATGTTAATTACTAATGTAGGCGCGCGACAGTGATGCGCGCGGTCAGCAACTTATTTAGGTTAAATTATAATAACGTAATGTACAGCTCGTACATGCACCCTTCTGATATACCAGGTCCGGTGCTCTCTCAACTGAGCTATCGTGGTTCTAACCAGCCCGCCGAAGTTATTCAACACTATTTACTTTTTACTTTGAAAGCCAAAAAATAATATAAACAAAACAAAAACATTTAATATAAAACCTAATCTATTCAACACTTTTGTTTTGTTGAATAATTTCGGCGGGCTGGTTAGAACCACGATAGCTCTATCGGAAGAGCACCTGACCCGGTATGTCAGAAGGTTGCAGGTTCAAATCCTGCTCGTGGTAATTTTTTCAACATTTGTGTTTTTGTAATTTGTTCGCAACAAAATTTGCTTTAAAAATTATTTAAACATTTTATAAATAGCTTGCTTACACTTCTTAACTGATCTTTAATATTTGTAAAAATATTATGATCGGATGTTAGTGACGGTAGTTGTTGACACTGAACTTAATCTATGTTAGTAATTATTAAAACGGTACAGCCTTTTCTAGAAAACAGGAGCTCAGCGCGACCTTAAATAAATGGACGAGACACTGAAGCTGAAACCACCAGACCGCGAGTACACATTAAACAAAGCCAGCTTATAAATATGGAAGCCTTAGAAAAATTGTTGTAGTATCACAAAGCGGCGCGTGAAGAGAAATGAGGCAATTAACAGTTTATGTTCGTTGGTTAACATATAATAGTCACTTACATGAGAACACCAAATTTACATTTAAAAAAGAGTACATTAGATACTAATCGTTATAGAGAATAATCGTTGGAGCAAAAATTAAAGACAGATAAAGTAGGCACTCATAGTTACTACTCATAGTTTTATCCCGATATTTCCACAGGAATGAGACTCATAATTTACTACTTAGGTCTTGGATTTGATGTTGGGAATAGAACCTATTTGGTCGTTTTTTATACTTTTTTATTGAAGTTTTGACAGACTTTTGAAACTGTCAAAGCGGTATAAAGTCCGCCGCGCCGGGTCCACTAGTTTAGTAATAAATCAGACATCAAAGACCATACTAGTTTCCTTTCAAGTATATCCACATTGCGGAGACATATTTTAATAAGATGGTGATAGCAAACAAGACCTACCACCAACCAAACCGAGTACACAAACATAGTACACCCCCCGCTGTGAATCGAACCCAGGACCACTGGTTTCGAGACTATAAGGTTTGAGACTCCCAGTTATGCACTAACATGGAGATGAAGACACAAGTAAAACACCTGTGAAAGCTGTTAGTAGACGAGAATCGTTGCGACTTACGAATAAATTCTAATGCTCCATATATCAGAAAGTTGAAAACTTCTGACTGCGAGGAAATTACCAACTTATCATCATGGCGCAGGAAATTGGGAGATCATTTTAAAATAGACAGCTTTGTGGTTTCCGTACAGTTTAATTTAACTTTTATATAAGAACGATAATAATAGCTTGCAAGTTTTTTCTTGCATTTTTTGTATTCTAGAAGTCACATTATTCGTAATTTACCTAACTTGCATTGTTTATTTATATCTTAATAACACGCTAATACTCGTAGAGATCAAGTTGGCGAGTGATAAGATACTATTAAAATTATTATCACTAGTAAAGTCGCAAACAGCATTGAACTTGCTAATATTGGGTCCTTACCTACGAAATTGACGTTTTTTTCTCACTTATTAATAGGTGTATTACTTCTAAAAGTCAATACCGGTTGTTAATATTATTATATACCTTTAATTAGGACTATATTACTTTTCTTTTACAATGATTAGTATTTTTGTGTCTTTATCGCCCAACATATTTTTTTTAATTGACTTCTTTTTTTTGTTCGCGGAATTGACCTTTTGTTTCATTGTAGCTTTAAAGGGACTTGATATTTTTTCTTTTTAATGTCTGCTATATTTAGCTAGTGATTTAAACACATTACTGTACAATTTTTAGTGTTAACATAAATAGAAGCTAAGAAAATTTAAAAAATGTTAGTATGAAAAATATAATTTTGTAAAAAATCTTCGCACAAAACGTCAATTTCATAGGTAAGGACCTAATATAATTACTCCACCTCACCCTAAACCACTGAGAAGCCGAAAAATATCAATAGAATTATGCTTTATAAAAGATTGCCCACTGGCATGCATAATATCTGAATTCCTAGAATCATTTGGAAAAATAATTATAAAATACAGTGAAAAACTTAAATGCCTACCCGACCCAGTCAGGAATCGAACCTGGGTTTTCCTCAATCCGGGCGGCTGCACTGACCATTATGCTACCGGGAAGGCTGACGTAAGCACTGAATTTTTACACTGCTTTTTTAATTTAAGCAAAGCACTCAAAAACTTTATAAAATCTATATCAGTGCTTACGTCAGTCAGCCTTTCCGGTAGCATAATGGTCAGTGCAGCCGCCCGGATTGCGGAAGACCCAGGTTCGATTCCTGGCTGGGTCGGGTCGGGTCGGGTAGGCATTTATTTTTTTTACTGTATTTTATAAATATTTAATTCAGCTTCAGTGCAGCAATTAGCACTCAAAAATAAAAAGTAAAAAATCATTTGTAAACTTGGGACTTTATGTCGTTTTCAACATTATGTACGATACATGCGCACACGAATAGCTTAATTTGATAAACAACACTTTGGAGTCAGCAGTCGAAAATGTAATTAATACTGATTCTGATTTACGCTGCGATTATTAAGATAACTGCCAGTTGATCAGTGTTTCATGTTTTGAAACATTCACTCGTATAATAAATTAATTATCAAGTTACGAGGGAAATAAAAAAAAAACAAAATCATTTATACAGTTTAGGCTACAAATAGCTCTTATGAACGTCATTATGCCATCGGTTCGTAAGTCTACTCTGAGCTGGAGACCTTGTACTGAGAAGAACCGGCAAGAAACTCAGCTAGTGTCAAGCTCTTTTCTCCCTTACAGCGTCAAAAATATAAATTATCATAAAAGGACATTTTCCATCACAAATAAAAACACAAAATATAAAGGACATCCACAACATTTCAAAAAAGACACAAAAAAGATAAAATAAATAAATAAAATATTTAAGTTTGCAAAATAATCTTACCAGTATAATTTTTTACAATGTCATACAGTACTAGTAAAAGTCAAAATCTATCTAAGAAAAAACAAAGTTAAGCTATAGATAATAATAATAAAAATAAGACAACTATGCAAGAGGGAAACAATAATATCTTACCATTAATTCGGTTTGATCGTTATACAAAATGGTGCAAGCGTTAGCAAGCGTAAAGCGCTAGTTAGTTCCGGCTTTGTCTGCATGTGATTGTGGGTGGTTAGAAGTTAAACCACACGACAATATCGCAAGAACTTCGCCCGCCTTCAAAGAGTCACGTCCGAACTTCGGCACCGATCCTACTCCTGTGATCTATCATTCAATGCTACGTCAAACTTTGGAAACAAGTATTAAGGCCCTCTCTTTATCTGCATTCAAGTAAAAGAAATGCAAGGAGTGTGTGATCCACTGGATTCGTCAGGTCACAAAAAAGGTTTAGAGGTGACTTTGTTTTGGGCCAGTGTGGTGGGTAATGGCGTAATCATATATGCAATTCATATGAGAAGTCCTGAACCTAGCAAAGGGATGTTTATAGATAAATGATGATTAAGATTAAAAAATACTCAATTTTAGTTTTTTTACTGCTTTAACAAATAAATGGCTAATATTGTTCCATTAATAAACACTGAACACGTTAATTTGCAACTCACATTAAATATTCCTTTAGTATATTCTGGTATTCTAGCATATTCAATTAATTATAAAATAATGAATGCTCTTGTTGCATAATATAATATTAGACAGTTGTAGCATTAAGCCTAAGTGCACTCAGCAGTGGCATGAAAGTCAAAACTAAGCACGTGTCATGATAGTATTACAGTAATCGTTCTCGTTGAATAATTTGAGAAACAATACATAATACATATTCAATTAATATAACGCAAATTATGCCCTTTTAAAAAATATTTCTTATTTTATTACCCCCCCCGTGTGGTGCCGGGGGTAAAGAATTGCACCACCCCATCTCTTCCCGTGGGTGTCGTAGAAGGCGACTATGGGACCATTCCAGAGGATGGGCAGCAGCGTCTCTCTGTAATTATTCTCACCTTACTGTGATCGCCAACCCGCCTGCCAAGCGTGGCGATTATGGCAAATTCCCCTCAAAATGATTAATCCTTGAGGGAGGCCTTTGTCCAGCAGTGGACGTCTTTTTGGCTGAGACGATGATGATGATGATGATGATATTTTTATTTCCTTTTTTTAAATTTCAAAACAAACAATTACAAAAATTCATATAAAATCGAACATGCAATACAACACAAAAAATCAGTAAAGTTTCCATAATTACGAGCTAGATTTTTTACTAATAATACCTAAGCGGTTACCGTAGCTTATGGATTAAAACAATTATTATTAACGGGATTATTTCCATGTTTTTTGTTGTGTAGTAATAATGGTAATAATCCCGTTAATAATAATTATTCCAATGTTAGTGATAATGATATTTTTAAAAGTTATATGGATGTTAAGGAGAGGTATCACTTACTGACTGTCAAAACTTTATTTTGTAATTCGAGTAAAGCAATTTTTCGAGTTTTAGTGTATGATTGGTGCTCACTCACACGTTTTATGAATGTATCTATTAAAACAACTATTTGGTATGGCAAATTTAAGTTGCAGAAATAACAGTGAAAACTTTGTCTATTACAACAAGACTCCGCCGCTAAGGTATGGCAAGGTCCCAAGAAAATCATAGAAATCCGGTCAGGAATGTAGTCTTATGTGCTACTGAATCTCTAGGACGAAAAACCCCAGTAGTCCCATAACGGGACAACTTCAGTGAGATTACTGGTAATACATAGGACTTCAGGTAAGTTCGTTCAATCATTAATATAACACTACAGATTACTTGTTACGGGTACAGACGCTTGCAGATCAACTTATCCAAAACTGTCAAATATAAATGTTCAACCATAATGCCATATATATAAAGTTCAAAGTGTATTGAGGTTTGACAGTTTGTAGTAGTCTGGCGTGTATACAAAGATCAACATGTTTGTCAGCGGGAGTAATAAAGCCTAAAGAAAATAGCTACTGAATTATAAACATATTTATAGAACGGAGGCCAGAACTTGACAAGAACACGACCAGTTTTCGAATACGTAACATAACGTAAGCAATCTATCGCTTTAACAACCACGTTGCCTCCTGAGACCCGGTTAATAGGGCAACCTCAGTTTAACTAGTTTAAGTTTCGCTATAGTCAGTAATTTGGTGTGAAAGTGTAGAGAGATAAGATGTTATAGTTATGTGGATCAACATGTTTGTCAGCCGATCCGAACCGAACCCCTCGGAGATCTAGCAGGGTACGGGGCACGCACGTGCGTGATGCTGTTCCCTCTAGAAAATCTCTGATGGTGCTTCAAGTAAAGTCCACGCAACCCCCAAAAAAGTCCGACCCCAAAAAAATTATTTAATGTGCAAAATAAATTGTTTTACCAAATAGAAATGTGAAATAAGGATGTATTCAAAAATATAGTTTTTGTATAACATGGTGTATATGAGTGTTGGCAAATAAAACAAAACAGTGCTACTTCTCTTTTCAAACTCCGAGTGAGGTCTCAGTAAAGTTTAACAGTAAAGATCACAGTTGATCTAGTGGTTTAAGATCACTGTTTAAGACCCAGAGGTCTCGGGTTCGATTCCCAGCAGGGGGTACAATGACATGTTTGTGTACTCGGTTTGGTTGGTGGTAGGGCTTGTTTGTCGGCCTGGCTAGCTACCACCATCTTATCAAAAAATGTCGCCATAACATCAATGTTTATAGCATTGTTGTGTTCCGGCAGTTAGGGAGAAGATAGCCAGTGCTAGTAGTTGAGGATTCCGGGTGATGTGCGCTTCCATCTTCGGCCTTATCATCTCTTCACATCAGGTGAGATGAAGGGCTTACCGTTTAGTATAAAAAAATCATTATTACAGAAAATAAGGTTTAGGTTTATTATACAACATTTATAATTACAAAAAAAATACTGAAGAAAACAATAAAGTAAAAGAAACATAACCTAATTTTATTTAAAACAAAAAAGAATCTATAAATAAAAGATGTCCTCCGGCTGTGGGCTCATGGGAACGGTCCCAAGAATGCTGGCAACATTACCCCTTTGGATTTCCAAGTTAATACGTTGGCAGAGATAGCTGCCAGCCTTCTTGTCACTGGAGGCTTCAACAAGGCGAACTCTTTGTTGTATTATATATTTTTTATTTTTTAAACTTTTTTAAAATAACAATAATCAGTATTTCAAAATAAAATAAATAATGGATAAACAATGGGGTAACAATAAAAAGTAGTCATCCCTGTAGTTATATAAATGCTTGCAGTGTTTTTATACGTCTTACAGACACAGGCAAAGCATTCCACGGACGAGCAGTTCGAGCCGTAAACGATTTTTTATTATGCATCAAACGGAGTTCACAGCACTCTATACGTACATATTGATAACTAGATTTATTGTTGAAGAATTGTGTGGGTGTAACTGAATTGAATTTAATATTATCTTGAAGAAATAGAATTCTAATAAACATTTTTGTTATTGTAAGTATCGTGTAATTTTGTAGTGTGTGCCAATTAATGTATTTTCATTTTCATTTTTTCATTTTCATTTAGAAAGAAAAGCTAGAATCTATATACTCAATACTCAATACTTTATTGCATTCCATAAAGTTTACCCAATTACATGTATCTGTGTACTTTCAGCACAGTATAAATAAGTCTTTAAGCTAAATGATTCACAATGTTAATACGAAATTAAAATTGATGAATTTACATTTTATTGTTTTGTAATGTTTACTCGATCACTACATCTCTACACATTAAAATAAAATTCTATATGAATCTCAAATTTAGATTTTCTATAAAATGTTCAAAATGATTTTGAAAGCAAATTTTGTTGCGAACAAATTACAAAAACACAAATGTTGAAAAAATTTCCACGAGCAGGATTTGAACCTGCACCCTTCTGACATTCCGGGTCAGGTGCTCTTCCAATTGAGCTATCGTGGTTCTAACCAGCCCGCCGAAATTATTCAACACTTTTTACTTTGAAAGCCAAAAAGCCAAAAAAATGGATTAAATTATATCTTATTCCTTAATTATATAATTCTAATGATAATTATATTTTTTTTATTTTTTTTTATTTTAGTAAAAATGAAAATATTATTCACGCTGGCCATTCGTTTAAAGCTAAAGGAATTCCTATTGCTGAAGAATAGTGATACAGTACAAGCCGCCTCTCAGTGTAAAGTTAGCACTGAAAGACGCTGTACACTTTAGCACTTATCAAACAAACTAAATAATGTAACAAACAGGCGCTTCTCAACTTCTAGTAAAGCAATTATGAAGTGGTACTAAAGCGGTCAGCGACTTCCGACCCTAATTATACATGCAATTTTAATATAAGCCTATAAACCTTCAGTGTCTTTAAGTTAAAACATGTCATTGGGAGAACGTATGCGCATAACGCCAGCCTCATAAATCACAAAACACCTTGCAAGGTAATTTTAAAACTTCAACTTTAAACCTTCAAGGTAACTTTTTTGTGGAAGATGGTTCTTGTCCGAGGGATATCTTTAGCTTTTTGTAAAGTTCAGTCAAGACGTTTTACAATTATAACCTTATTTGTGTGAAACATTCTTTTTTCTTGGAGACAGTTTGCTGATTGCCTCAAACGGCATTTTCAGCTTCATCGGGCTTTTTTGGGGGCGGCGACAAACTTAAAGGGTTCCTCAACCCTTGTGGAACGAATCACCTTTAGGGGTTTTCTAGAGGGAACTGCATCGCGCGTGTCCCCGTGCCTTAATAGATTCTCCGGTCACATGAGTTTGAGTCTCGTATGTGTTGAAAAACTTAAATATGTTTTGAATATTTAAGTATATTTTAAAACGACCCCTACTACAACGTACATCTTATAAACAAAAGCTTCGGCGCTACAATAATAAACAAACGGAGCTTTTCGTTCGCAACTCGATGATTATTCATGAAAAGTACCAGGGCCGCATGAGCCAGAAGGAGCTCGCTAGTTCGCTACCCCACCCGCTAAGCCTTATCAAGCCGCTCAGACCTCAGTGCCCGCCGAGCGTTGGGGGTGAGAGGACGTCCGTTCGCTCCCCGCAACTTGTCCGGTCCAATCGTGTTTGTAAAGTTACAGAGGACGTGCGCGAAGTTTGTTAAATAAAATGTGAAATAATACTTTGGTGGCGTGTATAATGTGATTTGAGGATACGGTGTAGTTTTTCATTTGTTAAAATGGTAGTTCTACTGCTGTTGGGCATGTTTGTTGGTAAGTTCGATTTGGGACGTTTTCTTATATTTTAGGTTATATTAAAAAAATCTCTTACTCAAACCTAAAGAGGTATACAGTTGAGATTAGTAGTAGGTACTCGTTTGAGCATTTTTGTATCATGTGATTTTATGTGTCCTGGTGTACTATTTGACAGTAAGTAATTATAGATGATGACTACCCCGATGACAATAACAAGGTGATAAATCTACTCATGTTTTTCATGTTGATGGACGGCTAAGAACATTGATCATATCGATTTGGTTACAGCATAAATATTATGTAAAACTGAACATTTGAATAACAACATACACACGTACGTATTTCAAACAGCCATTAACGATGTTGTTTTTCTAAATAACTAACGAGTTTTATTCATTACCTAGGTTGTTATTTGATCACGGTATCGTAAACGAGAATGTGTATGGGGAAATTTGCCTTGATTTGCATTGCGGATTGGTAGTTAACGACTGCCAATGCAGCCAAGATCTTAGATAGATCTAGAAGCTTGAGACAATACATTTTTGGTCACCCATCCGATTTGCGAAAGTTGCTTAAATTCAGCAATTGAAGACCTAGCGCGTTAACCACTGCGTCATCGAGCTCCTCGGACATGATGAAATAGCAAAAAAGTTACTCTACCCACCCAGTGCCTACCTAACTAGAGGATGTTTGCTGTATCAACGTGGTGCCTTCAGATAAAATTTGTTGTCAGGCAATTTCAAGTATATATTTTTTAAGTCTTAGAAACAAACACGTCAGAGACCTGAATGCGGCTCGTAAAATTTACTTAATTGTGCACTAACAACTGTGGTGGTTTATGACTCGTTCTTCCTATCCATCCATAGGGAATGCTCGTGCCCTAGCAGTGAGGACATTAAATGAGCTCATGATGATTATGATGGTGAACTGAGCCTATCCAAGAAACCTCACGGGCAATATATACCTACCAGGTACAGAAATATGCTTGGCGTTTTTTACCCTCCCACACGACACAATCAACAATCAACACATAGAGGCGAAGTCCTAGCTTTTAGAAGACTTTTTGGTTTTCGGTTCTCGTCATCCGATTTATATCCTCCGGAGAATCTAATATGGTGTGGGGACAAGTTTGCTTGATGCCGATACCCCTCGAAAATCGCAGAAACATCTTTATTATGTTTTTATCGCAACAGCCAATTGAGGTTACTTCAGTTCATTCACAGATGGCCTATAAGTCTGAAGCTAAGAAAGTATATTGACAACCAATATGCTTTTCTATGCTTTCTCTTATTATGAAGAAGTTTATGTTAGGTACACTACAATATTCCAGAACCCGCCGACCGCTAGAGTGCCAGATATGCTAAATCTCGGATTAATTAGTGTTCCGCCTGCAAATTTGGCAAGAGCAGTTTAATATTCAACTATCACAGCCGAATTGGCATCTGATAACATTCTGATATGTTCGAATGTATTAACAGCTAGTTTTCCGCCCGTAATTTCGTCCATGTGATGTTTAATATTAAACTATTTCATATCCCAATAAAATGTAGCTTTAGCGTAATCATTACTCATTACAGGATTATTCTTGAACTTATTGTTTGTGAAAAATGTTTTGAATCACAGAAATATTTCATTCACACCAGGCAGCACCTAGAAATTCTAGAGTCTGGTTGACAAATTAACACAATCTTATATGTACGCTTTGATCTGTTTCAATAGTACAAGATAAAATACTTAATACTCAATATACCAAGATAGTCAGTAAGAGTTTCCTTTTTTAAGGCAGTTATGTCCTTTAAAAGTAGGAACTGCTAGTCTTCATCCATATCTTGGTGAAATTATCTGCTTAATAGCTTAACTGATGACCTGTAAAATAGATGGCTGCAAAATTATTGTTGCAAGTAAGTATTATGTCAACACACGCCTTGATAATCAATTTATTTACCTTATTAACCTTAAACCTCGACTTAGCCTTTCAAATCCTTATCCTAATTCCCGTTAAAACCTTTCTTGATCTTCTTGTTTCAATATATTTTAAACACGACATTGGTGAAATAAATTGCTATTAAAAAATACTGCTTTATTATTTATTTCCATTATAAAGGCTTTTGTTATGTAAATTTTATTCATAAATTCAAATTTGTAACAATATTTACAAGAATAATAAATAAATAAGCCAGCAATAAAGCTGCATAATCTTATCTCATTTTAGGGGTGCCTACAGTGCTTGTCTTCGACTCATTGGGACCTTCACTGCCACCCCATCATTTCATTCTTCTTCATACTAAGGAACCACCTTAATTTTTGGGTTCAAAAGTCATAACATAGTTATTTAGATTTAATAAGAAGTAAGAAGTTATCGACTCGGTGTAGTAGAATTTGTTAGTGTAAAAGAAGATAAGATATTGTATGAAAATAGATACAGCACCACAACGTCTGTAAATGGAACTAATAATTATTAGGTCTAAATAGTGTTAACTAGTGTTAACAGACGTTATTTCACAAACTATATGACGTTACCATTTACGACTCGATATATCATTACGATATATCATGACTCGATTTATCATTTATGTTTCAATGGAAGTTTTTGCTAGGTACACAGTTCTTTTTTATTTTACTAAAGGCTCTTCCTTCACCCTGAAATACTTTACTGTAGATGACTGCAATAAGCTGGGTTTTGTTTCAGTCTGTCTACTTCTTTCAGGAGACAAACAAGATTTAAAAATTAACTTTGTCACTCTTAATTTTTTTATATTATGGACGCGTATATTAAGGTGGCTCAATCATTGAGTCTGTGAGTGTATAAATGCCTTGGTGATCAAGTGGCAAAATCGGGTCTTGGGTTTTAATCTTAAGTCGTTCAACATGTGTTCCAGATGTTTCGATGCACACCCCCAGGGGTGATCACCAACCCTCATTTGGCAAGCATGGCGATTAAGTCAATACCCATCAGTAGCGATGACTTGATCTCAATGATAAAGGCCTCTGCCCAGCAGACGGGCAGTATTTTAGGCTGTAACTACTTCTACTTCTAAGTGTATCTTCGCCAGCGCAGTGCAGCCACCGGATAGTAGCCATTGATTACATTATCGGGGCGCCTTTCAATATTAAGCTCGTATTTTCCAGCACCGAGTTCTTCGCTAAATCCAATTCCCTGAACACTTTACCATCTGAAGGTTATTCAATATCGGACGGCGGTTAAGGTTGCTCTTTGTGTGGAACTATAAATGGGGGGAGTGCGGTTTAATGGACTTCACTTTTGCCTAATCAAATTAATGGTGAAAGCTGAGGTTATGTTGTAGGCTAATGAAAATTAACAAACATAAAATGGAGTGATTGTGCCTTGTTGGCCTGTGTTCGATGTTCGGACTGTCAGAATCCAACGTCTGAGACGCCATTTTGTGGACGATTAAAACAGTAGAATTGAGGATGAAATAGAACCACCCCTTCGTGCTTAGTTTCTGTATGTTGGGATGTAATAATATACACTTTATTGTATATTGACCTTGGCTTAGCATTAAAAGGAACCATGAGTAGTATATTATTATATAGTGTAACACTTTCGCCGATTCAATCTAACTAAATGAACAGCGCAAATTTTGTGTAATCCTTAGTACTTACTGATTGTCATACACTTTAATCATAGCTTTTAATAAATAGCGAAACAAAATAAATATACCTATATAAACAAATACATTAAACAAATACATTAAAAACAAGGCAAAAGTAGTGTGATAAATGCACTGACAGCTACTAAACAATTGTATCCTCAACGTTTTTGTAAATTTATATTTATTGTGAGGGTACTGTAATTATTTTTAAATATATGGATTCACGAATATTAAACTTATCAATATTAATTAAACTAAATAATCTTTTTATAAAAGAAGTAAATAGTAATTATCACTGTTTTTTTCTACATTACATAATGTAAATGGATGTTATGGTTTGAGTGAAGCCATCCATCACCGCTCCGGTCAGTCAGTCTCATCTGAAGAGATTGCGTAACGTCGTTTATCGACCTTTATTTGCTGTGCTATATTCATATAACCCAAACTTGGGGTCCTTATACCAGGCAGCGATAACTACCGGCACGCACCCTACCTGCCTACATTTCGGAGGCAGTTTCCAGCCGGCGGATCCACCTCCACCCGGATCAAAATCTCACCGGCGCGGTCGACGGCACGTGACTAGACACCAAACTGCGCGCGCGTTCCGTCCCCGCTCGAAGCCAAGTCCTCCCTCAATAATCGCGCGACATCACTGAGCACTAAGTGACCGACGAACTCACACTGAGTATAATAAATTTGGTTACACCTAATTTCATCTTTTATTTTTATTTTTAGAGAGTCTCTCTCTGGAACTGGTGGTACCTAACACCCAAGCGTTTCAATAGTAATACATAATAAATGCTTTTTTTAACTACCACGAATCTCTGTCTGCGCTCTTTGGTTGATCTTGCTAGGTAGATTAAAATTTGACAGTACCTAGTTTAATTAATGAGTTTATTTATTAAAGCACATATAAAGGAATCTTATGAAGCATTTTAGTAATCCAATACGCTTGTGCCAGGAGTGGAATCACGTTAGCAATCATAAGTAGTTGTAGCAACTGTAACAAGATTTCTAATTAAGCATCCGTTCCGACCCAAATGGATTGGAACGAAGCCACAGTGGTCAAATGACTATTGACACCATTGTGGCTTTACAGCATTAACCTGACCGATAAATAACTAATTTTACCAATGTGTTAAACATAAATATGTGACTCTAAGTTTAGTAGTACAATGCTCAAAATTTAAAACCAAACGTGACTTTGTTGTTTTGATTTATTTCTCTACCAAAATTGGGTCTTCTTTTTCTCGGTCCAAGTTTACCTAAAAGTCTATTTCTACACAAAAGGCTAGTTTTAGCGGAGTATTTACGTAGAATGTCAGTTTAATTTAGTGCGGACGGCTTGGCAGCGGTTCAACGCTGGGCTCTGTCCCACTTTGCAGTTTGACCAAAATATATCAAATCCTAATCTGGCTGAAAGGTTGGTAAGATAAGTTCCCCTTATCATAAATCATAAAATAATATCATAAAATACATGAATTAAAAAAAATTGATCGGGAAATTCTCGGTTCGGCATCTCCCACTTAATTATTAAGAAAACGTTGTCAACATTAACCTAGAATAAGCTTTCAATTTGTTATTTCTATTATTCACCATTGTTTTTAATTGGATATAGTTTTAGATTAGGTAAATTTTAACATAGACGCTTATCATTAATCGTGATGACTGTGTACACTTGTTTTAGATAGGAATTTAGCTCTTATACAATTTATCATGCTTTTTTGTTTTTTTTATTTTTATCTGTTTTGTGTACCTAAATAAATAAATAGCCATAAGGCTATTATTTCGATGGATAGCTTCAGCATCAAATTTTTCTGCACATAATATATATAATTAAGCTTGATTTTGTGTTTTTATAGTTTTTATATACTATGCTCTTCTTCCCCTTCTAAATATTATTTTCGGCTAATGATTGTTTCAATGAAATTCTTGTGCTTTTTTATTTTTATTTATTTTAAATAAGTATTATTTTTATTCAAAATTCAAAATTTACCTATTTAGGTAAATTAAGAAATAATTCATCAAATACTCATTGGATTATCATCTCTTACAGCACCCGAATTTTGAAATGAAAAATATTTCATGTCTGAATATTACATAATAAAAATATTTTATTATTTTCTTTCCCGTTTCCGAGTATCCAAATCACGGGCTTTGGGTGTCTCCCGGAGGATACAAATATTTGTCGTTACGAGAACGAAATGTGTTTAAAGAGTTTTGATATTGTTTAGATAACTTCAGATGTTTGTCTGTAATAGGGTGATAGGCAAATTTATGGGGCCTGGTACCACATGTTTGGATAAATTTCTAAACGATTCACAAAAATGTTATCATTTATACATTATATTCATCATAAGCCTATTAAGATGCTACTACTTGAACCAGGCATTCCCATATAAACAATTGCACTGCATAACCTAGAAAGCTGTAATACGGGTTGATGGTTTTTAGTGACTGCCATCTAGCGAAAACCAAACAGTCTTGTGTCCCTTTCAAAGCACAGAGGAGCTTGAGATATACTCGTATCAATTTGGCTATCCAGCCGTTGTCATCTTAATTTAGGAAGCGCAAGTTAGCCCTTTTTATCAAGCCCTTTGAGTCGTCTTGTATAAAACACGAAACAATTTATCAATTTTCATGCACACTTTAGAGTTTTATTCTTGATTTCACTATAGTTATAATTCATCAAAATTATGAGGCCACTAGCCAAAAGTGATGTTCACAACCAAGTTATCCGCAAACTTTAGGGTCGCGAATGGAATGTAACACATGGAGAGGTCGTTCAGCTTCCAGATATAAATCCAGCCAGAGCGCGGGATATATTGCAGAGGTATTGTAGGTGAGCTGCGGTGAGATTGTAGCGCAAATTAAATAGAGAAATAACATAAATTAAAAGAATAAAAACTCGCATGTGAACTAAAATCCGTGCAATGTTCAAAGGTTTAAATTTATTTCAACGCGCTTCTCTCAGTAGGTCTTCTACAAAAATATAAGTAATATGCAAGTATTCGCAGCTGAATGAATTGGAAACTTCATAGTAGCTTTAAACTTGTTAAGTATCCTCGGATGTCTTTCAAGTAGGGCTTAGGACGGCATCACTTTCTGTCGACAGGTACCGCAACTGTTTCATTGTAGAAATTGCAAATCTCGTTAGTCACAAACTTCGATTACGTTATCAGCAACATTTAAGAAAACTTCTATAGATGTTTTTGATGATCTTACCCAAGATATTAATATTCCAAAATTTCATTCAGTTGTATACTGACTACGAGATTGAGTTACCAGCGTCCATTCAACAAAGTTCATAATTTGTAATACTAGTTGAATAATCAAAACTATTAGATTCAACAGGAGCCGCCGAGGGTAATAATAAATATGATAACAATGTAGACCCGTAAGTTTGGAGTGCTGTAAACAGGCAGGTAGCGAACTCCGCGGAAACAGAATCTATCTAGTTGAAAAGGGTAGGGAATTACATTCCGCCTTTTTACGCATTATAGGGAGGCAAGACTGCCGTGAAATTTTATTTGGGCATGCTTGCGTTTGGACTGCGTCTGTGTGTCGGAAAACAAATACCTGAAGTGGGATCCTGAATGTAAGACACAATCGTTTGGCATCGTTCTCTTTATTGCCACACAAGCAAGTATTGTTAATTTCGCTCCCCGTTTGTTTTGCAACAGTTGTGAGACTTAGTTTGTTTTTGCCAGCACTTTCGCTTTTAATTATGAAGTTGGTAAGGTAAATACTTGTATTACTAACAACGATGTTGAACAAAATTTATATTGATATTTAAACGTAATCGTTCATCATCATTGAGATTTAAAGTCGGGTGAAAGTTTTTTGAATGTCACCTGTGATCGAGGAATTAAGTAGTCAATAAATGCACATGGAAGTTTTTGTTTATTTGGGTACATAATTTTTTGTTTAGCGTTTTTATTGTCCAAATATTCATATTACTACTAAGTAATATGAATATTTGGAGTACATTTAATAAATTGTATTTATAATATGTATGTATGCAACGCCGCCAGCATCCTGGGCACTCTCCCGCTTGGCAGCGATTTGGAGTCCCTTTTTTATTTGTAAAAATTATGTGTATATTTTATTTCTAATTAAAAGTACTAACTTAAATGATCACACAACCGTCACATTTCTTGTCCTTGGTAGATGCAGAATAGTCTGCAAGGCGTTCTAATTGGGAGACCTTTTCGAATCTTCATTAGTCGCGCGTTATTAGGTATGTACTCTTATGTATATTTTACTTCAATTTGTACATATACTATACATACACTAGCTTTGGAAGTATTTTATGTATAAGGTACCTGATGTAATTATTTCCAGTTACACCATTAATTATATGAAGAATGTAATTTTTCCCTCTCCATGTCCTTTGTATAATATCATTTATTTCTTTTGTTATATTCTGTTCAAATCATTTGTCACCTGGGGCGAGTGTAATGGTTACACCTTCAAAGATAAGTAAGGTCGTGTATTTTCGTCATGGCCACAAACACGTGTTACCCACACCCAAGTTTTGAGTGTATAAATATTATGTTTCTGTTCATATATTACCTGTTGCCTATACTAAGTTTGGGTTAAGGTAAAACCATCAAAGGAAAGGGACCAAAGTAGATGAAAAAACATTTATTAACATAACACACGACCCACATGCGTATAATAGACAAAATAACTAGAAAATATTGTCAAAATAAACAGCTAACATATGTAATGTGGATCTTCTACTCCTTCTGTGGGGAGGCTACAAAAATAAATAAAAAACACTCTACACTTAACAAAAAAGGTATTTTATTAAAAATATTAAATTCAACAATACAATAAGTGTGGATTTACAGTTTTAGTGAATAAACTGTGTGTAAACAACACTATTGCTAAGACAATAAGGGTACCAGGAGACCTGAGGTCAGTTTGGTCGATAAAGAAAAAACATAAAAAATAACAATAATAAAATGAGGAGAGACAACGCCCGCCGTCATCACAAGAAAATCCTAATCAAAAAAATTAATAATGTAAAACATACTCGAAAGAGCTATACCTCAAAGTAATTGCTTTTATTAAAATTTATTAATTGCCGAAAAATTAAACAAGTTTACTTTATAGAATTATTAAATTAAACAAGTTTACATACTTTGCCTGTTAAAAATATATACAACAAAAACTACGCTTTAGATTTCTATATAGTATATATATATCTTAATCGTCTTAGTCGGTTCCTACCTGTCTATCGTTTTACGGTCTACACCCGTCTCTATTGATCAGAGATAATCAGCAACCACTGACACCTGTCACTGTCACCTGTTACCATTTATTTATTGTTTGTTATTTATTGATATCTCTCGCAAAACAACATTACACATATACCCCCTTACAAATAAATAAAGAATAAGGTCCGAATAGTTATTCCGTGTTTTGTTTCTTTCATTTCAAATTAGAGTAAAAGAGGCAAAACACGGAATAACTATTCGGACCTTATTCTTTGTTTATTTGTAAGGCATATAGTCTGTAAGCAACAAAAACAACAAAAAGACAAACAACTGAATGAATATCATCACCATCATCATCACCATCTCATTTTAGGTCTCCACTGCTGGGGCATGAGCCTTCCCTATATGGATAGGGGAACAGTCCATAAACCACCACGCGGACCCAGCGCGGATTGGTGATTATTAAAGACTGCTAATGCAGCCGGGACCAACAGCTTTAAGTGCCTTTCGACGTGATGGAGGCCTTTGCTCAGCAGTGGGGCAGTTTATAGTATATACTGGTGTACCTATGTAGTTGAGGAGTTAGAAGGTGCAGTGGTTTAAACGCCCGGTCTGCAAGTGCTAAGGTTAAGCAACTTACGCAAAGGCGTAACGTAGTCATCGTACGGGTGACCAAAATTTTATCATCCCGAGCTCCTCCATGCTTCGGAAGGCACGTAAAGCCGTTGGTCCCGGTTGCGTTAGCAGTTACCGCACCGCACTGGGTCCGCGTGGTGGTTCATGGCCCGTTCTCCCTATCCATCCATAGGCAAGGCTCACGCAATGGGGACATAAAAACGCGCTGGTGATTAAGTCATTGTTTATCTATGTCGTAATGGATTCTATATATTTATATATTGACATAACGAATAACAGTCACGATAAATACCTAATGTTGATCGATTAGGAAAAAAAGTTATTTGTACTTAGAAAAACTAATAAGTTGCTGATGCCAAGTCAATTTTCTTGACCTTTACGACAATTGGGCAATTGGGACGACAGTTAGAAAACTGTTTCTTTGGCTTTTTCGATGAAAGTGTTTACTAAATCAACCTTCAACATAATTTTTTGTAACATATTAATGCGACATTAAAACATTCATAATAATTCTAGTAACCCATCTTGAAACCTAATGCGCTTGTGTCAGATGTGTGTTCTCATCCTTCCTCACACTCCTCGCGACAGTCTCCAAGGCGTAGAGGCTACCCTTCTACATCCAAGGGGTTTAGCGCTCTGATGAGGAGTTTCCTCAGGGACCACCGGGTTGTGAAAGACTTTTCGAGTGCTGCCACAGGCAGCGGTCGCCCAGCGTTGCTGCAGCGTTGAACTCAATACCGCAGTAACTTACGCTGAGGTAGGGATTTAGTTGGCCTCACAGAGAGAGATGGGTCTACGGTACTTTCACTCACCAGACGGAACAGAACAGCAACGAGTGCCATTGGTTTACGCCGATATTCTGTGAAAGGGTGGTATTACACCCGCCGGGCGAGCCGGCCCATTTCGTGCTGCAACGCAGCGTGGCTCTACCACTTAGACAACCATACGTATCTTGTATTATTGAAGGCATCTGGATAGTTGCAGATCTCCGCGCAAAGGCATCAGTCTGCCATATTGAATTTTTCATGTTATAACCCGAGTCTCAGACGCGTGAGCCAACGGCCCAGAAAATAACGTCTAAATATTCATCTGAAGGGTAGGAATTTCTCGTTTAACTTTTTATGGTTTCATATTGACCTTTGTGTAACCGTTACTATAGATTTGTACAGAAATTTAACGTAGATAATTTTCAATTAAGTATATTTGATTTTGATGATCTAGGTAGCCCTAATTTAAATAGAAATGTTGAATCTAGCTACAAAAATATTATAGCTTTGTCTGTTTGTATTGTTACTAAGCTTAGCTGTGCGCACATAGTTTATAGTGTTACAATTTATATTTTTATGACTTACTGTTATTTTTTGAGATAGTAGATTCCTAATGTGCTTTGAGCAATTGTGTAGATGAATTTATAAAACAAAATGTATAGACAATATCATCGATTAAAATCGAAACTAAAAATAGCACTTTAAAAAGGCTGCACGCCCTCGGGTAGGACTGGAACGATCTATAGCGACAGCTTCTCTAACTGAGCTACATGGAGAATTAGTTAAGTGAATAAAATTTATTTGTTTTTTTTTTATTTGGACTAATTTTATTTGAAGTCAATAATTAATTTATTACTTGCTATATTAATACAAGCTAAAGCCTTAAACTACATAATGCTATATAAGTATGTTTGCTTTTCCCTCCTTCACGACAAAACAAAGCAAATGATCGCCGTGTAGTATTTATCAGAATATAATTTGAAATAAAATTTTTGTTTATAAACACCACATAAAACCGCTTTTATTTTATGGATCAAAGCATCACAAAAATCAGAATTTATGGATGTTTAGAGCATCATAAATCAGATTTTTTCTTAAAAATTGCTTATACATCATGAAGAGCCTAATAGTGCCATGGCTACTGTAAAATGAGGTTAATAATCATGAGTAGTATTAAAAAATATAATTGTAATAATATGTAGCGTTAATGCTGCAAAATCTGTGTCTGTATGCCTATGATTTAGCGGAATTTAACACTACATATTATTTCAATTACATGTTTTTGTACCATGAATATCCGCAAAGTAACGCCTGGTTCCATTAATTAAGGGTAGTATTAATATCAACTCCGGATTCTTAAGTAGTTGTTATTATCAGTATCCCTTGCGCTCCTAAGAGTCCCAAGTCAGACTAGCTCCGTGACCAAGCCGCAAGCTTACATGTGAAATATCATAACGTTTTTTTAACAATGGATTTTAAACTAAGTACAGTTAATACTTAGTTCTTATTATCCCGGGAACATATACCATATCTCCAGCCAGGCTACAAGACAGACTGAACTTTATCCCGCCGCCGCGCCGCAGATAGTTTTAAAGGCAATTATTTTCTAAATTAATTGTTTGCTATATACAACGTGTAACAGAAAGGTGTAGCAAAAATTAAAAGATCCAAATTATATCCGATATAGATCTTGTATATGTTGTTACTGAGACATAATTATTAATTTAATTTTGTTGTACAATTTTTAAATAATTATTTCTATTATGACGTCACATCAAAATAAACAAGTCACAGGCCTAGTGGTTTAGTAACAGCTGTGTATTTACTTTTATGATCACTGCTGCTTGCTTAAGCGCGCCTGACGCGCATGATTTCACTAATCTATATATTAATATGTGAAGCAAAAATTTTATACTCGCTTTTACGAAAATTGCGCGGACGGAGGAGTATGAAATTTCGCACACTTATAGTTTATATAGAGAAGGTTAGCCGAATGTTAATATTTTTTTTAAATTATGCATAAAAATACATTAAATCAACAAAAACAACATTACACACACTACCATGTATTTGACACACACGTATTGTTTGCTTTAATGCGGCCGACATCTGTCAAGTCAATGCCAATCCAAACTCACATTCTACCTTTTTAATTTCTCGTTGCTGAGGATACAATCCGTGCAGCCTTAATAAAATTACGGTCGAATTTCGACCACAGGGCGACCACTAGTAAGTATAAATATTTAATTTACAATTGCCTGACAAATTAAAGTTAATAATTCTGTCTCAGTTACTCTACATACCTAGAATACACTTTGGATCTTTTCATTTTTCCACGCCTTTCTGTTCCACGTCGTATAATTGCCCCGACACAGCAATAAATGCAAAAGGTAAGTAGACGGTTTTCAATTTTGATAGGCAAACTCTTCTCGATCATCAATAGTACATTGGTGTGTACATAAACTAGTTCTTTCCCAAAGTGATAGCGTCCAGGTACATAGGTGATACCTAATGTATAAGTTTTTGTACGCAAGACTACGTTTATTTGACTTGGAACGAGTGCTGTCACAAGCCCCATCAGTCTTGACGTTAAGTAGGCTTGCGACTTGCGACGTGTCGGGGAAATGTATAATGTTTGCCACTTATCATTCATGCTTGGGAGCTCTCATAACATTGTTTGAACTGTAAGAGTATATACCTACAATTTTAATATGAGAATCTGTTATTTGTGGAATAAAGTTTGTACATATTCACGTTTTTTATACAGATTCAAATTTATTTATTGGCATACTTAATTACCTGTAGAAGGTTCAAAGAATAAATATCAATAAAAAAATTGCATTGTAAATATAAAATGATGAAAGTTAAAAGCATATATTTTATATAGTTTTTTAAAAATTTTTGATATCACATACATTGTTCTGATCCCAAGGTAAGTAGCTAAAGCACTCGTATTATGGAAATCAGAAACAACGACGGTGAACAACCACCCAGACCCGACACAATATCGAAAAGTTCGTTTTCGACATTGATCCGACCGGGAATCGAACCCGGGACCTCAGAGTTAGCGCCGCCCAAAGTCTGGCGTGCAAGCTACTCGGCTACGGAGGTCGTAAATGATTTATATATTTCTTGTTTAAATTAACCTCTACTTTACCTTACATAATTATAGTATTTGCTTTTTGCGTATTATTATTTTTCGAAAAAAAAATCCGGCAACAGTTACTTTGATTACGTGAAGCAAAAACTTTGTACCCGTTTTTACGAAAATCGCGCGGACCGAGGAGTATGAAATTTCGCACACTTATAGTTTATATAGAGAAGGAGTACAGAATGCTAATATTTTTTTTAAATTATGCATAAAAATACATAAAATTAAATAAACATTGCTTCATAAATTTTTCAAAAATCTCAAATAAGAAGAGCGGCCGAAATCTGTCAATGCCAATCTAAACTCACATTCTATCTTTTTAATTTTTCATTGCTTAGGTTACAATCCGTGCAGCCTTGATAAAATATTGTTTCAAAAATGGAATCGGAGAAAAATTACAGTCGAATCGACCACTGGGCGACCACTAGTACAGTATAAAATAGTAAATAAAATTGTTTTGGCTCTCATTTAATTGTAGGCATAATTGTCTCATAGAACCGGCAATGACGCCGTGCGGTACATGCTAAAAAATCTCCGCGATTAATGTCCTCGTTAAGCACAAGCAATAAACTTTGTAAAGGCGCCATTTTAACAAAAAAACATACATGTACTATGCAACATTTTAACCCAAGCTGAATAACCGCTATTCAGGAACAGCGGAAATGAAGATTTAAATTATTATTATTAGTTTTTTTTGTTTTACTTTTTAGAATTTATATTAATGTTAAATTAAAAAAAAATATCAATGAGAAGACTCACAATATTCAGAAAATACTACTTACCAAATTAACAAAAAAGTATGTCTATAAGTTACAATTACTTATTCTATGGTACCTAATACCTATACTAATAAGTTCAAAGTTTCTTTAGAACGTGATAATTCCCGCTCGTGATAAACTCGTAACAGTTTAAAAGCGTGTATTTATTTTTATGTCGGAAATAAACGCACCGGCTTCGAATGTGCAACATTAATTGAAAATCCAAATACCTATTTCTGCCGCAAAGCGGCATTGTTTATATGTCAAATATGGGCTTCGGCGGCCGCTGCCAAACAGGCGAGCAGTATCTCGACAACTCGAAATCCAGACACCTAATTTTTTTTAACTTACGCGTTCCATTTCAAACAAAAACATTAACGGTGTTAAACTCTTAACTACTTAATCAAATAGAATTTATAAAAAAAAACTTTAAAAAAAAAGATGCAAATTACACATTTTCCCACTGTTTTTCAACCCAACCTTTATTTGAAAGGCCGAATTAACCATTCACCATTAAGTTCACGGGATATCTTACGTGTGATGAACAGAGAGAATGGAAGTTCTCTGGACGCAACGGCGATCGCCGTTGGCTCATTTCCTTTTGTGAACGTTACTATTGTATGTGAACGTTCCACAATGGCCTTCTTTCAACGTTTGTTTCGTGTTTTACGATCGTGAAACGGCACCCATTTTAGATACACGTTTATGTTTATTCATTAGTTAAAAGCTAAAGCAACACTTTGTTTCATGAATAAATTTCAGACATTTTTGAAAAGTTGAGTTTCTTTTTTGTTAAAAACACAGAATGTTGGTCGTGTCGCAGGGAGTTAAAGATTCTCAAAAACTTGAGAATTAAATTGTTATTTCTAAAGCTATATCTAAGAAGCTTTTCATGATATTAATAATTTGTTTTCTTACTTACTCCGTTGGGTCAGTGACCCGTAGTGGATCTTGGCTTTCGATACAACAAGACGCCAATCTTCCCTTCTTTCTACCCTC
Organism: Eudonia mercurella; assembly: GCA_963082485.1. NCBI lineage: Eukaryota > Metazoa > Arthropoda > Insecta > Lepidoptera > Crambidae > Eudonia > Eudonia mercurella. The sequence continues at coordinate 393,594 of OY720029.1, forward strand.
TCAGACCGTTGGTTGATCTGGAGCCCTTGTAGGTTTTTTACTACTTCACCCTTCTAGCGGTACCTGGACGCCAAACCGGCAGACACCCGCTTGGCCGTCGTATGTATGTTCGCTTCACTGCCCGATCTTCTCCCATTCAATAATTTGTTTGGACGCTTCACAATTCATTTGTAAATCAGTAGTTCGTTGTAATAATTTATAATAATTAAGATTTATTTCTATTATTTTGTTTGCATTATAGTGAAAGTAAGTATTTACAGAACTAAGTATTTTGTACAGAATACAAATGTTTAAACCGTACAAGATCTTTTTTAAACATTGCGTACCTTCCGACAACAGGAAAGCATCCATAGTATTTATTTAATAATTGTGCACTACTTTTTGTTGCGTGGTTTTTTCACAAAACGGGCTATCGCATTTATTCACAAACAATGGCCACTGTTGGTGTTAGCGAATCAATACAAAAACAAACCTAAAAGTAGTGCACGATTATTAAATAATAGATGTTTGCCAAGTGTCGGAAGGACCGCAATGTTTGAAAAAAAAATCCAGTTTAGCAGTTATCAAATTAAATCCATTAGTAGCGCTAGTGTGCCTTACCCTTCGCCTTAAAGAGTTAACTCAAAGACTAGTCTAGTCTGTTTCGGCAGCTACAATCTATAATATCCAAATGCTGTATTTGTAAAGTTCTTTTTTATTTTGTTTATAAAGCAGTATTAAATAAACATAAGTATATCATAATTGTCATTTGTGATGTCTCTAAAATCCACAACGCCATAGACTGGTTAAGTATAATTTTATAATATGAGATTCCAGGCAGTGTGCCAAAACTAAGTTATTATTCTTGCAATGTAATTTCTCACCTTTCCCCCCCACTATATACGGTGCGTGCCCATCTGTGAGCCCAGCTTATGAATTCAACATGTTTTCCTTCACCAAATTTATTAGCACGACACCAAATATTGGTAACATGAATAAATTATCAGTAATATCGGGCGACGCGATGTCGATATAACGCGGGCGCAATATTTTACACGCCCGTCTACCAAACGGGTTGCTGACTGCTCTACAAGTAAGGCGTTTCACAAATAGAGCAACTTTAGTGGCAACAACTATCAGTTTAGTTTAATAAACTATCAACTTTTTAAACGTTTTCGTTTAAAGATTGCAAGTTGCAAAAACAAAAAGGCCCAGTTTACGGTTGCCCCGATACTAAATAAACTTTTTAAATCCTTGGTCAACAGTCTGTGTTTGCTAGTTGACACAACTAGTACTTTGATAGTGACTAGTTGCGGCAATTTTTTTTTTTTTAACTTTTTTTTTTTTTAACTTTTTGAAACTTTTTATTGTGAAACTGTGTACATTAAGATCTTAACAATTAGAATAAATCCATCAGTTTACTCAAAATTGAGTAAACAATAGCAATATTATGTAATAATAAAATATTTAAAAATTAACATTAAAATGTTTTGAAGTAATTTAAGTATATAAAGTATAAAGATAAAATTTAAATTAATATAAAAATTCATAATAATTGAAATTACAATAAAAACAAGCAATTTAGAAAATAATAATTATCTACTTATTATAGTATTCATGAAGGCTATAAAATTCTTTATCAATTAGCCAAGATTTTAATTTATTCTTAAATTGCTTGCCTTCAAGTACTTTAAATTCAAGAGGTAGGTTATTAAAAATTCTTACAGCTGAGGCAAAAATGCTTTTATACATTACTGCTCCATTACATCTGGGAATACAAAAATCATGACAATAATTGCTACGCAAATTGTTTCTATGTGATGATTTCTTGACAAAATGCTCATTATTGGTTTTCAAAAATACACAGGTTTCCAAAATATAAATACAAGTCAAAGTGAGTAAACCATTTCTTTTAAAAACATTTCGCAAAGATTCCCTTTTGTACAATTTAAAAATATACCTAACACATTTCTTCTGCATAATAAATGTGGAGTGGACATTCACCGAGTTGCCCCAAAAAATTACACCGTACGTCAATAATGGGAATACACTACCATAATAAGCACTCTTAGAAACCTCAACCGATGCTACGTTTGCTAAAATCGATAAAGCATAACAACAACTGGATAATCGTTTATTAAGTTTACATATGTGTGCTTTCCAATTTAGATTGAAATCAATGGTTAAACCTAAAAATATTGTATCAGACACTTCTTCGATCGTTTGTCCATTGTTAACAATATTTAAACTTTTTGTATTGTTATTGTAGTTTTTAAATGTTAATATTTTTGTTTTATTTATATTTATCTGTAAGTTAATAGAAGCTAGCCAATCTTTCACTTTGTTCAATGCATTACCGACTTCGATTTCATATTCAGAGTGGTTTAAGTTTCCTCTAGATACAAAAATTGAGGCATCGTCAGCATAGAGTATGCACAAGTGATCGACAATTAAAGGAAGTTCATTAACATAAATGAGAAAAAATAAAGGTCCAAGAATACTTCCCTGAGGCACTCCCGCCAACACGGTCTCATAGCTAGAATTAACCTGTTCAATAGTCTTGGATTCCTTGTTGTAAGCATCGATACTCACGGATTGTTGTCTTTTTTGCATATATGATTCAATTAATCTTAGAACATTTCCTCTTATTCCAACATGGTCTAATTGCTTGAAGAGAACATCATGTTTAACGCAATCAAATGCTTTTGATAGGTCAATAAAGAGCCCGGTACTTAGCATTTTATTGGATATACTTGTGCAAATCTCTTTCAAAATATTGAAAGTTGCTAACGTTGTATTACTTCCTTTACGAAAAACCATACTGGCGTTTGCTTAATATTAAATGCTTATCTAAAAAACTAATTAACCTAGTATGTATAACTTTTTCAAATACTTTCGAAAAGTTTGGCAGAAGTGCCACAGGTCTATAGTTATTCATATCGCTCTTTGGACCTTTTTTATGGATTGGTTTAACCCTCGCTTTTTTGAGGTCATCGGGGAAGTAGCCTGTCTCAAATGATAAATTAATTATATAGACCAGAGGCTCCACTATATAATCAGCGCAAGCCTTGATTAATGTCATAGGGATACCATCATGACCACAGCTTTTTTTATTTTTAAATCCTTTAATAACTTTTTTCAGTTCGTATGAGTCTATTGGAGTCATAAAAATACTAGAACAGTTCTTGTTCGTTATCGGTTTGTAATTGTTATGGTGTGAATTGCAAGGTTTACTTATATTAACGAAATATTGATTCATTGTTTGTGCAATACAGACTGGTTCCGCTATAACTTGTTTATCATTTTTTAAGACGTCAATCGTGTTTTTAATAGTATTTGATTTAGATGTGTTTTGTTTTATAATACTCCAGGTCGCTTTAGATTTATTACAACTATTTTTAATGTAGTTTGCATTTGATATTCTTTTTGATCTTTTAGTTACTAATTTCATTATCTTGCAATATTTTTTATAACTAACAAGAAATTTGTAGTTCTTTGACTCTCAATGTACATTTTCCTTTTCATTTTGCTGGATATCAATATGCCTTTTGACTTCCACGATGGTTTACGTTTATGAGTTACTTTAACTTTTTCTAGCGGAACACACAATTTAAATATTAAGCAAAACGTATGTATAAAATCTTTATATGCTTTATTTGGATCAGTTTGGAGAAATACACTAGAGAAATTTATTTGTAACAAGTATTTTAAAAATATTTCAAAGTATTTGTCTGTATTTCTTCTGTAAATAAACCAAAAACGTTCCTGAAATCCTAAAGTGCACGGAATTGTTATTAGTTGGCCTGTGTGATCAGACAGACCAGTATTTAGAACTTTAGTACTATACGATCTTATATTAGTAATTATATTGTCGATGCAAGTTTCAGAGTGAGAAGTAATTCTTGTCGGTTGTGTAATAGTTATTTTAAGTTTAAATAAATTAAGTGTGTTTAAGAAGGTTTCCGATCTGTGATTTTTTTCTAACATATTGATATTAAAATCACCTAATATAATTAACTTTTTTGATTTATAGTTATTTTTCATAGTTAATTCATATAGTAATAACTCTGCATAATTGATAAATAATTTAAAATTACTATCAGGAGATCGGTACATACAAACCACCACACAATCCAACTCAAAGAGTGTAATAGCACAGCACTCAAAGTGTTTTTCAATCGACATCTTTGCTACCCAGTCTAATTCTCTGTAAGAAATTGAATTTTCTATATAAATTGCAACTCCTCCTTTCAATTTGTTACATCTAGAGTAGATAGCTCCTAATTTGTATCCGCATATTTGTAAAATGTTTGATTCAGTTTCTTTAAGGAATACTTCACTAAAACGGCACACATGAAACCTGTTTTCCCTAGTTAATATCTCAATTTGGTCAATTTTTGATTTTATGCCTTGTATATTATTATGAAAAATGTTGAAATGTGCGCCTAGGTTCCTGGATTCAAGGTCGGGGACGAAAAAATGTTGTAGGCTTCTTAGTTTTGACAAAGTAGTCCAAGACTTTCTTTTGAACTAATTTGGTTGAGTTTATTTTTTTAGAGTTGAATTCTAAAACAACTGAAGTATCAGTGAGATTTTTATTTGAAGTTTTACTTGTATTTCCTTTAAATTTACCATTGACCCATTCGTCTATATAAACTATTCCCTCGTTCAAATGTTTAAAAAATGAACGTAACCCTGAATCGTTTACAAAGCCTGTAACACTATTGAACATTGTTTCAAAATTATCTAGGTATGAGTTAGTATCAAACACATATGCATACCCGTGCGCAGTGATGTCATTATATAACAAGTTGTTAAAGGTTTCTATTCGAGAATTGTACATAATAGTGTCCTTAAAACGGCTTGATTTATAAGTTGGTAAGCATATCAAGACATTGGTATAGTTAATTTTTAGTAAAGTTTCACGGGCTAGTTGGACTAATTCATTGTAATTGATTGTCACTTTGAAATCTTCTTCACCGATAAGGAGAACACAAAAGTCTTTACGCGTAAAAGTCTTCAGCTTTGACTCTAATCCACACAGCAAGTCCTTTAAACCCCTTCCTGGCAATAAATAGTGGCAACAGTTATAACTCTGGTGCGTTTGTAGCGTTTCCTTTGCAATAGCCAGGATCCTGTTTCGTTTATTTGTGCTGAGTAAATGTATTTTTCTTTTGTTAGGTGAGATATATTTACTGAGTTCTGGTGTGCTACTTGCACATTGTTGTTTGATTCGGTCTTTGAAATGCGAATTAGAAACTGAGTCTATCATCCGGTGCAGCAACTGAAAACGGTTGTCGATCATCGAAACTCGCAACTAGAGTTGCTATGTCTGCGCAATTTCTTACGTTTCCACTTGACATCAGGTCGAGCAGAGTCATATGCCATGCAATCTATAGAAAAACTAGTTTCTGTGTTGCCTGTAGCCGCAATGCAGAGATCAAAGTTGCGCTGTCTGCGTAGCGCTTAAACAGTGCACAGATAAAATATTTACAGTCCATACTTTCGTGTAAGTGTGCTTTCATTTTATTTTCCCGCCTCGTCTGCTTGCTGGAGACTGTGCGAGGGCTATTCTTGAAAACCCCTTTTCAAATATACAGCAGTGTTTTGTTTCGTACTCAGTCCGCTGAAAGTCAGGGCTAGAAAAACATCGTATCTGCGTTTAGTATTTGTTTAGTAGTGTTGTAGTGTCATTGTCAGTCGGTTGGCGTTCGTGGCGTCTCGCTTGTACTCTTCAGAGACACTGCACATATTATTTTAGTAGATGAGTTAAAACCTAATAAAGGAAAAGAACAAGAAATAAAGTGAGTGAAAGTGGGAGAGAAAGAGAGAATAAAGAATAATAGAATGTTCATAAATTAATTTGCAGATAGACAAACCAAGGTATACGTCGATTGTAAGTATTTAATGAATTGATGCAATCTCATGACGTAATATCGTATGCTTAATTAAAAAATATACTGCCGTACCGAAAGATACGATAAACTCTTTCTACGTAAAACGGATCGCACCCGATTAAATTGAAATGAGGGTATGCAAGTCACTAATGACGACCAACACTTCAATCTTCTTGTGGCCATGGACCCTGTAAAGACCACCGGTCTCAGACCCAAAGGAGTACATGTTTGAGTACTCGGTTTGGTTGATGGTGGATGGATGTCAGCTGGAACTACGGGTCCGGCTGTCTTTTCAAGGGTACCACGGGAGTTCCGGATCCTAAGCCCCCTGTCGGTTATGCCTTCGCGGGCGTCTCCGACAGGTTCCGGACATGGGTTGGACTCGTGGTGGCATGTGGTTAGCTGTAGAAGTGGGAATGTTCGTCTGCCTGGTTGATGTGGCCAGGCTTCCATTTCGTGCACAGCGAGCGGGTCCAAGTAGCGGTCTCGAGGGGCCCGATGCGAAAGGACTTGCGGGGCACGTGAGTTGCCCATAGTTGGTTGTCATGCTCGGTGGTTTTCACTGAGCAGAGCTCCAACATCTCCGGCACTAGTCTGGATAACTAGTAGAGGTGCCCGCTAGATGCAATACCTCCGGTTGAGCCAACCGCGTAGGATGTTGAAATTGGCAAGGTGCCTGGATGGGTACTGAGAAGTGAGTGGGCTTACAACTCCGCCACCAAAGAGGATAATTGGTAGTCAACTTAGAGTTGACGACCTGAGCAGTGGAATCTGCGAGTTGTGCTCTTAGTGCAACGAGAAGTGAGCGAGCTTACAGCTCCGGTAACCTATCTGGATAATAGGTAGTGGACTATACGTGTCCACGGGGCGACTAGCTTGAGACACTAGTCTTAAAAGTACCGGATGAAGAATGCGCTTCGGTGCGTCCTGATCTGGCGTTATGACCTGACGTAGATGGTCCCTTGTGCTTGCACAAGGATGTCTGACACTTACTTTGTAACCTGACGGTTGGTAGGGGGTGTCAGTATAAACTTTAAAGTAGTGTTGAGTGGGTTGTCCGCCTGGCTAGCTACCACCTTCCGAAATATGACGCCATAACATCATGTTTGAACCATTGTTGTGTTTCGGCAGTTAGTGATAAGTAGCCAGTGCCTCATTAGTTGAAGGTTCTGGGTGAAGCGCGCTTCCATCTTCAGCTTTATCTTCACTTAACATTAGGTGAGATGAAGGTCAAATGCTTACTAGAAGATTTTATGTCATCAGCTGATTTTATGTCCCCACTGCTGGGGCACGAGCATTCCCTATGGATGGATCGGGAGAACGGGCCGTAAACCACCACGCGGGCCCAGTGCGGATTGGTGGTTGTTAACGACTGCTAATGCAGCCGGGACCAACGGCTTTACTTGCTTTCCGAAGCACGGAGAAGCTCGAGATGAAACATTTTTGGACAACCATCCGATGACCGGCTTTTGCGAAAGTTGCTAACCTCAGCACTCGCAGACCTGGCGCGTTAACCACTGAACTAAACCACCAGGCACTATTTTGAATTATCAATTGATGTTAATTAATATGTTTTCAGTACCGCCAATTTGGTCGGCCAAACTAGAAACGTGAGTTATGAACGGACGGACAGATGCTCGGGCAAGTTGGGCGGCGTAACAAATTAGCTAACTAGTCCGTCGGTCCAGGGTTCGGTGGTCAGACTTGCATATGAGGCTCGGGGTTGTTTGCAGTAATTGATAAGATGGGGCACTTGCTTAAAACACGTTGTTATTTATTTAATTTATTGTTAAGCATCTCTAATAAATCGGTGCCCCATTTTAGTGTTAGTATTTTATATTATTATTGAAATGGGCAAGACAATACAAATATTAAATCAATAAATGAAAATTGTAGGAAGCTCAAAACTAGACCAATATCCCAAACCATCCGCATATTCATAAAAACTATTTAAGCATAATTTAGTTAATCATTGTTTTATCTTTTTTCTCAAATTCAAAATGACGTTTGTGTGACGTTGACAAAACAATATTTAACTAAATAATGCTGAAATAGATTTTATGAATAAGGGGGTATGATACACGTATAAATAAAATTAAAATATTATTATAAAAATGACATTAACACAAAAACAAAACACATATATAACAAGCATTTAACAATATATTATTAGTTAAAAATAATATTATTGTTGTAATTGTATTTTGATAATTAATATTTACCATTGTATAAATTGTTTGTTAATTAAACTAATTTTGCATGTCTGGAGAGACTAAAAGTGTGATACAAGAGTGTGTATGACCATCAAATAAATATATAACTAAACACTTTTAATGCAAATAAACTATTCTATTTTTATCTATTCTATTATAATACTAAAGAGCGTTGCCAAGAATATCCCGAATTGTTTTTTTAGAAGCATAAACAGCCAATAAAAACATTAAAGTTATTATTAAAAGGAAGCTCGTTAAAAGATTTAATATAGCCTGAAACATATTCTACTCCTACTAATACTATACATAACCATACAATACTAATTATAGTAATCTGACAAAAGGCCGATTTTTCAATCTTCAAACTGTGAAATATCAAATTGTACAGCCATTTAAAAAATGAGTGGATTTTCCAGTTTTCTCTTGCGTTTCAGATGACATTTCATTTGATTGGGTAATATTTTATAAGCCTAGCCAGCACAAAGCTGGAAATATGTGTTTGTTCTATTAAATAATGGCTTTCACACTGAGTTATGTCTCCTTTGAACTGCAAGTTTCATATTCAATAAATTGTTGAATCCGCATTTTATGCTAGTACTATTTTTGTTAATATGTTTTCTGTTCATTGTGTATTTACGGCCTTAAAACTATTTTTCTAAAAAAAAATTTAAACTTTTTCTCACACAGGTTGTAGCTTGCCAGACGTTCTTAAAATAAGCCCATCCACTTATCGAACAAAAAAAAACGCCTACGTAATTGTACAAGGCGGGAGATCTTGTACTGAGAAGAACCGGCAAACAATCTCAGCAACGCCATTTTTCTTTTCTCCCTTTCTTTTACAGAAATGTCGTATCAAAGAAGGACACTTTAAAATATAAAATTAACCTCTTTTGCAGACCTTTAACACAAAAACAAAAAAAAGAAATAATCTCTACCATGCAGCAACAGAGAAGATTAGCTCTGTACTAACAATTTATATAAGCGAACAGACCGCTGCAGACTGATCGTCGGCAGCGTAACAAAATTTTGCCAACAATTTTATTTTGTCTGTGATTTTACTAGTCAGGCTCCTGGTCTAGCACACGCTTGATTAAGCTGCGGACCTAAAGAATATTATTCTAGTTGTTAAAAAAATGGTTTTCCCAAAATTGTTAATAGATAAGCAAATAACAATAGATTCAGGAGAGAAAAGGTCAGGTTAAAATATCTCTCATGGGAATGATTCAATTTAGAAAGATCTTTAAAACCACCTTGTGGGTAAACCATAATTAAGACTTTTATTTATTATTAACGGAAAAAAGTCCCTTTTCCTAGTTCCACCTTCGATTGGCAATTTAATTCAGAATCAAACTACACTTTATTATACATAGCCAGATAGCTTTTTTTAATAATGATTCCAGTGATATAAGTTTTTTATGTAGTCTCCATACAAAATGTCATAAAAATCGTAATTTTAATGAGTAGCCGGAAGTGGTCCGGAAGTAATGTGACAGATGACGTTTAATGGCCAAGATGGCCGCGACGGTTGAGTGAATATGTTAGATTCCGGTGTGGTTGGTATTACAGCTTGTTTTAAGTCAGACTGACTAGCTACCACCATCTTATCTATAGATGTATTTTGCCACTATGACAACGTCAGTATTTGTGTTCCGTGAGTGGAAGATAAGATAGTCAGTTCCTCGGATGTTTATAAAAGGCAAGAGATAGTTACTTTATTTAGAAATTGATGATCGTGTTATATAATGTAGATTGCATTAATTTTTATTTCCTTTTGTTTAGTATACAGGTCGACATTTTTTATCACCATCCAAACCTTCTGAGATGACTCCCGTGATACACACGAACAACTCTTTCTATTGGGTCAACTCCCTAACTCGAAAAAAAAATCAGCTGTTCCATACATTTTGGTCGAATAAATATTGATGTTTTGTATGGAACAGCAGATAATTTTTTTTCAATTTTTATTTTTATTTTTAAGTGTTAACTGCTACACTTAAGCTGAATTAAATATTTTTATATAAAAAATACAGTGAAAAAATTAAACGCCCACCCGACCCAGCCAGGAATCGAACCTGGGTCTTCCGCAATCCGGGCGGCTGCACTGACCATTATGCTACCGGGAAGGCTGACGTAAGCGCTGAATTTTGTCACTGCTTTTTTGATTTTTGAAATGCTTTAGAGCGACATTAGTGCCATCTATCTAAGGGTATTTGCAACCGATGGACAAGCAGATTCATCTTTGCAGATGAATACCACAAATTGATAACACAACGCTATAGAAAATTTTTATTTTTATTTTTAAGTGTTAATTGCTACACTTAAGCTGAATTAAATATTTTTATATAAAAATATTTTTTTTCAAGTTAGGAAGTTGGTCCAATAGTAAAAGTTGTTCGTTTGTATCACGGGAGTCATCTCAGAAGGTTTGGATGGTGATAAAAATGTCGACCTGTATATGTAATATAATATAAAAAGAATCAATAGGAAATAGACCAAATAATTTAAAATCCTCGTAACTACAAGACAAATTTTCGTCGTAACAATTACTCGTTTTAACAACGTGAGTTATGAACGGTCGGACGGATGCAGACGGCTGGGCGGGTACGGCGTGTTACAAATTAGCGCACTGTCCCGCGAGTTCGGGGTTCGAGTCAGCGTGGTACGAGGGGATAACTTTCTTTAAAACTTTCTTTAAAATATAACTTTTAAAAACGAGAACTTAGATTAAGCATTTTTTTATTATTTAAATTTTTGCATTCACAATTCAAATTTATAGTGGTTGATTTTTCACTAGAAAAAGTCAACCAGTATCAGGAAACTCGAGTGCGAATCGAACTCACGGCCCGTGGATTACCGATCCAATGCAGTACTCTAACCGCTGAGCTGATCGGGGTCTCGGTAGCTCAGCGGTGTCATTTTTGGTCACCCATCTGATGACCGGCCTTTGGGAAAGTTGCTTAACTCTAGCAATCGCAGACCGGTCGAGTTAACCACTGCACTCCGAGAGTTTGTGGTAGATTATATTTTGGCTTGGAGGTTTTCTCTTTTATTCATCCGTTTTTTTATATAACGAATGGCAAACGAGCAGGCGATTCACCTGATGAGAACATTGCCGCGTTACCGACTTTGAGATAATTAAGAGATAGTTGTATCGGTGGTTATTGAAATGATTAGTAAATGATACCACTGTATTATTTTTTTTTATCATTCATAGGTCGCTGATTCAAATCTGGCTCGAAGGACCAATGTTAAATGGTATGCCTTTGTACTTAAGAGCAATACTATTAGGGTTGAAAATAAAACCGCTAGTATATTCTTTGTTTTAAATAGGTAACAATTTATTGACTGCTTAAATGTCTTACATGTATTTGTTAAGACACTTTGATAGCGTTATTCAGAAGATGAATCACGCCACGACATTTAGTAAGAACTAGTAGAACTAAACTAACTATTAACTACTAACTATTTTTTAATATGTATGTTTGGTTGTGACCTGTTAATGTACCTAGTAAATAAATAATAAATAAAATAAACGTATTATAGATAGATAGCTCGATAGATAGATAAATTCTTTATTGCTTACACACAGATGTAAATAAAAAGAAAACAACAGTTACACTTAAAAGTCAGTTTGGGCAAAGGTGGTCTTATCGCTATATTGACATGCGTCTTTAACAGGTCTTTAGCATTTCATATTGTTAATAATAATAATAATGGACACGGCGCGGATAGTCCAAAGGTTCCTGTCTCTGCAGCCCTAACCCCTGGCAGCTTGAGCCCTGCCCCGTTGCCGGCGACACTCTAGGCAAGGTTTTTTATAATATTTGTAGGTTTTGTATGTGCTTTTGTATTTTACTTTTATATTAATATTATAACAAACCTAGGCTAAGAAAAATAAATAAAGAGCATAATAATAATAATTGGTTTATTTCAAAGAATATGGTGTTCATGAAGGGTGTCATAATATTAAAAAAGCGGCGTTTTCTGCCATCGTCGGCGTGGTAATATTGTGTAACACTAAAAATTCTTTGATTATACAGTAATATTATGATCAGGTGTTAGTGACGGTAGTTGTTGACATTGAATGGGCGCCTTTGGCTTTCAAAGTAAAAAGTGTTGAATAATTTCGGCGGGCTGGTTAGAACCACGATAGCTCAATTGGAAGAGCACCTGACCCGGAATGTCAGAAGGGTGCAGGTTCAAATCCTGCTCGTGGAAATTTTTTCAACATTTGTGTTTTTGTAATTTGTTCGCAACAAAATTTGCGTTAAAAATAATTTGAACATTTATGATTATACAGTGCCACAGCATAATATAAATTACACAATGTCAAATAAATAAAATAATAGTATTAAACATGAATGCAATGTTAGCATGGGCATGTACTAATAATGGACTATTTGTTAGTCCACGCTGCCAGTTACTATTTCAAGTGATTATTTAACAAACCGGTTGCTAGCTGCCACCAAACCACATGCCGATCGGTTTTTCATTAGTCCCAATATTTCATTGTGCAGCTTTTTCGAAACCAATTTCACTCACAAACGCTTCACAAATCCTTTACTAAAATTTCGAATTCGTCACCGCACGCCCCGCGGGCACAATTTCCGAACGCGACGAATTCACTGCACATGCTTCAATTTCATTTCGACGAATGAGTGAGTGTATGAATGAATGACGGCAACACTTCAAGTTTTCATTTGCATTTCCTTGCTTCAAAGAGATGTATATCTAGTTTTATAGTGGTAGCAAAGTGAAGTTACGACTTTGTCGCCCTGTATGCTCCGGCAAACTTCGCTTTCATATTTGCATGCGAATCTAGCAACATACTGTGTTTGAGCACCAGTGCTGGTAGAACTTGTTTAATTAAAATTATAATATAACGGAAAAGCTTTAGAAGGGACTTTTTTCTCGACCTTTTGAAATCCGAGCGAGTGTGATTGATAGCGAAATTCGATTTTACTTCTGTTAAAAACTTTTAACTACCTGCGAGTACTTGTTTCTTTTGATGCCGGCCAGTGTTAATTCATGAATGTTTAGAAAGTTCAATTTGAAAACAATAGATTTTTTTTTACAAATAGACGTTTAATGTTTAGTTTAGATAAAACAGACTTTTTATAATTACAAATCGTTATTTTTGCGCTTACGACCTTTTGTTAGATGGTCAACTGCATTTCTATCTGGGTTTAGTTGATTTTTTGAAATGGTTATTTCGTGTGTGTTTAGGTAATACATTTTGAACTGAAACACTAACGGCTTTACTTTTACACATCGCTTAATAATGATTTTAGCGTCATAACATCTAAGTCGTATTAAATAAATAAAACGTTATAAAACACTATAAAAATCAGTCTCATCCCAAAAATGTACATAACCAGAAAAGGCCAAGAATATCACAAAGCTGGGACGATGGTTCAGTACAAACGACAATTTCGCTTCTGCTTTCCCTAAGACATCTTTGAAATTTTCAAGCTAGCTTACAGCTCACACAACGTAATCGAAACCCTATACAGAACGTAGCAAGTCGGATTTTCGCTCGCACGCCATTAACAGAGGTTCGTGAAGGAAATCTTTTGCGCAACGTCCATTCAAAGATTTGTTTATTATGTGCATGCGGAATCCATATCGACCGCGCCGTGGATGCGTAACAATGGCCTGATGACGGCGCTTTGTGCTCCACCATCTTTTATTTACGTTACAGGTGTATTGTGTCCGAGGTGAGTGAGAGTGATAATCACCTTTTTTTTGCTGTGATTAGTTTGCAAGGGAGAGAACAAGTATTAAGTAGTTACATTAGAATAAATATTATTACCGGGATTATTACCATGTTTTTTGTTGTGTTTGAGTATCCGATATTTCGGTCTTTACATAAGCTAATCACTGGATTCCAGATACGCGACAGTTTAAACCCATCTTCGCGATTTTGTATTTTGTAATTTCAATCGCTTCTCTAACCAATCTAGGTATGTAGTGGCGTTCTGTCGAAACTATCTGGGGGTTATAAAACTCAATCCAGTGATTAGGACCCGATTGGATCAAATGTTCAGCAATGGCCGATTTTTGTGTATCGTTATTCTTTACAGCTGTTAATAATATTTATTCCAATGTAAGTGACCATGATAGTTTAAAAAGTTATATATGTATTAGTTACAGTTACCAAACAATTAGGAGCGTTACGATTTTCTGTTTCGCCTCCAAAATTAGAAATATCGGATTATCGAAGGAAAGCGTCTACGTATCTTCTAGGTCAACATATTAAAGCTTGCAGCACTAGTAACTTTATCCACTAACATTTTCTTTATTGTAGCGATACTATAAGGAGAACGCGACGTCATAAATTGTTAGCGTAGCAGAATGAACCGTGAGTTTTATAGACTTCCACGGGCAGAATTTATTTATTTTTATTTTATATATTGTATATATTAAATAAAGTCATCAAGCTGTGGCTATATATATAAGTACACCAATAATAATAAAGATAAATGTGCTAATCTCATAAAGGGAAACATTGTAATTACTTATAAAATTATCATCATCATCATCATCATCAACTCAGCCAAAAGACGTCCACTGCTGGACAAAGGCCTCCCCCAAGGATCTCCACAACGACCGGTTTTGTGCTGCTATAAAATTATGCTAAAGCAATTTTTTGAGATAGTTTGCAGTTGTTCTCGTACGGCCTTTATATCTTCTTTGGGGACGGCACCGGAGAAATCAAGCAGTGTGGTCGAAACACCGTCATAGGGTTTATAGAGGGAATTACTAGTACTAGATTCTTCGAAGGGTTATCTTATTGAATCGGATATTGAGGTGGGAGAACATTCCATTTTCTTGTGACGCAACAAAAAAATGTTGCCTGTTCGATCACGACTTGCTTTGACAAAGTACTAAAGTGTACAGCAACTTTTGCTGACGGTACCATTGTCGCATCCGCAGGCGTCGCTCCCAATCCGTAAAATAAAAGTAACCGCACTCCAAGGAGTCGTATCGGCATATTGGCGGATAGAAACTTATTTACGCGCCTCGATGTTACTTTGTGAGCAACAAGTTGGGTTAAATGTTGCTAATAAAATCGCCGATGTATTGGCGAACGTTACTTTTGGGTGTTAAGGGAGTGATGTGTGCGTGTCTTGGGTGTGTCTCCGTATTGTATTAGGTAAAAGTTAGGTAAGTTTTACGTAAATTTATTTGTAATTAATAGTGTGCTTCTATGATAAAACATTGTTAAGTTTTACAAGAGCTCGATGGCGCGGTGGTTAACGCGCCCGGTCTGCGAGTGCTGAGGTTAAGCAATTTTCGCAAAGGCCGGTCACTGGATGGGTGACCAAACATTTGTCATCTCGAGCTCCTCCGTGTTTCAGAAGGCACGTAAAGCCGTTGGTCCCGGCTGCATTAGTAGTCGTTAACAACCACCGCACCGCACTGGGCCCGCGTGGTGGTTTATGGCCCGTTCTCCCTATCTATCCATAGGTAAGGCTTGTGCCCCAGCAGTGGGGACAAAAATGAGCTGATGATGATGAAGAAGTTATAACATTGTAAGATAGTGAATTTCATATAATAAGTGAATAAAACAACGTTTTCTGAAAATGAAACCTAGCTAGATCGATTTATCGCCCCTGAAACTCCCTGCATACTAAATTTCATGAAAATCGTTGGACCCGTTTCCGAGATTCAGATTATATAATATACATCAATACAAGAATTGCTCGTTTAAAGGTATTAGATATGGGTTTATACCACATACCTATATTTTGGTCTGTGGCTTATACCTACTTTGATGCTAGTTATCTAGCTACCTACCTTAGATGTTTACTAGTAAGGTTGCCGTTCTTTAGATCGAAATCCTTGAAAGTTATTTAATATCAATAGCATCGTGATATTAAGACCTAATAAAATTGGCCAGAGATCGTCTGAAGTGGAACAGAAAGAATCAAGTTAATAATAAGCCAATGGAGATTTTTATTCCTTCCAATAATCTCATCATAGTAGGGCTCTCATGTTTTAGAAGTCCTGTGCTAAATCTACTTTTACTTCCCGTAGTGCACCCTTTAAACAGAAACAAGGTTTCTTTGGCGCTTATTTGTATCAATTAGCTTCTTTTGATATAATCAATCTGTTGGATCTTTAGATTTGCCGAGCTTTAAATAACATAATTACATAATTTTTTGGCTTGATGTTTCATTTGTCTAGTCTCAATTTTCTCGAAAATATAATTATACTCCCGGATGAGAGCAGCATAAATCAATTGTTATCCTTCTTACTTAAAATGTAGTTTCAGTTTCCTTAGCTCAACTCAAGCCCGCCAACTTCGCTCATCAAATAATCATCTTCTCGCCACTCCTTTGCATCATTCAGGATTCGTTGCAGATTCCTTCACGGTTTAGGCCATTCGATTATGGAACGCTCTCCCCGAAAAAGTCAGACAAGTTCCAAGTAAACTGGTCTTTAAAACAATGTTGTATAAACTGTTGCTACAGGAATCAACACCCACGTAAGAGATTCCCATCATCTTTTCTTGTGTTATGTTTAAGTATGTTTATGTAGACTATTTTTACTTTAGTTTTTAATTTTTTTTTATTTTATAGTATGTATATTATATTATTATCGTTTAATTTAATAAACTTAATATGTATATTTCAGTTTTTATAAATTTATGTAGTATATGTTTCATTTACGTTCTTTGTCGCACCGCTTACCAATCTTTCTGTCTAGCCCTTAGGTCGACTGGTAGAGAATGCCATTTGGGATTAAGTCCGCCTTTTGTACTTTATTTAATTTTATTGTGCAATAAAGAATAAAATAATAATAATAATAAATGTTATAGACATCATTGGGAGAGCAGTGGATGTCTTTTGGCTTAGATGATAAAGATGATCATGATATATTTTTTTTAGAAAAAATAAATTGTTGATTGTGTCAATATATAGGGATAACATTGTGAATTCAAAATAATAAAAATGATATACCCCTTTAAATCATTTCAGCCAGAAGACGTCCACTGCCGGACAAAGTCCTCCCCCAAAGAGGAGTTTTAGTAATTCATATAAAAGATCTCTCTAGCAGTAACATTAAAGACGAACTCATTACGCCAATACACAATTTCTGTCACCAAATTCAAATAGTGCTTCGGACAAAAGCTCACTCATGGGATGATGGTGTGAAAATCGACACAACACAATCAGATTCACACCTATTCTGTAAGTTAACATTCGACAAAATTTCATCTACTTACTTCTTTTTAGACTACCTACCTGCGTTCATTAATTATGTTAACATTTTTTAGTATCATAATATGTTTCTATAATTGGCTTATGTTTAAGTAACATCTTCTGTACCTTGTGTTTAGTTTAATGCTGTTGAAGCATTGTTGAATAAATAAATAAATAAAGGAGGTACTGTACTCAAAGTTTCCCTAAAACGCGACTTCATTTTATTTAGTATTTAAAGAAACTATTTTGAATCTAGGGTAACATTACCAGCAGCTTCGGACTTCTGAGTATTGCAGACCCGGGTTCAAATCTTAGCGGGGAGACCCTGTTTGTACTGGGTTTGATTGGCGATAGGGCTTGATTTGAGTCCACCTGGCTACTATCTAAATATGTCGCCGTAACCTCAAAGTCAGTAGCATTGTTGTGTTGCGACAGTTAGATATATGAAAGCCAGTTTCTCAGTAGTTGGGAAATCCTGGTGAAGTGCGTTTCTACCTTCGGCTTCATCATGACTTAACATGAGGTGCGATGAAAGCTAAGTGCTTCCCTATGGAAAAAACAAAGGAAATTTTAGCTTACAAAGTAAGAGAGTTGATAAATTTGCACAGGTCGGACATCAGGACAAGCGCACCTGACCCGGTTTGTCAGTGGGTTCGGAATCCAGATCGTAGATTTGTTTTCAACACTTTTCCAAATTGTAAAGACTAACCAAGATTAGTTGCTTGTACAAACAATAGTGTTAGTGTGTTATGTGTTAGCTAATACGTACTGCAAACAGCGAGTGGGCTGCGAAACACGAGCCAGCTCCGCACGTCGATGAATATTACTCGAGGTTTGAGAGAATTTTCTCGGCTTCCACTTTATTAACTCCATAGCTTATTAGTTGAGAAGTGGGGTGAGCGCGAGTTTATTACAATCACGCTTTCGTTATGAACACAAAATTATATGCGTGTACAAAGTTATGCGTGTATTAAGTGACTTGCTGAATGTTGGCTGAATGGTTGTAATGATCCGTCTGCGTCGACTCGCATGCTATTAATGTACAGGTTTTCCCACGAAGGGTGTGCCAGAGGGCGTTTGGTGTTTGTAGACATTTATACATAAAGCGAAACTCCATAAGTATATGTTAAAGAAAATTAAATAATTTTTGTTTGTTTTTCTTTAATTACTCGTACAATTAAATCCAGAAAAACTTACGTAAACATGTAGCTTACTAACCCAGTGCAATAAGTGACTGCTCTAAATAAAACAACAGTTTAAAAGTCAGACATGTTTTTTCTGGATCTAGTCGTTATTATAGCGAAATAAATACATTCTAAAGGAAGTTATTTAAAAATTATTAAATTTTCTGAACATACCAATAGTACAATTATAAACTAATTCCTTAAATTGATGGGTATTAGTGTATTCTAACATCAGTCGGCCTCCATGGGATAAACCTATAAAGGTATCAATTAATTATCCCAATTACCAAACGTGTTCTCTTTGTTATATAGCGTGTATTCAAAATCCTCAAACTGTCCTCTGATACCATCTAAAAATAAATATACATAACAGTTAAATCGAAACTTTCAAAAGTTTCATTAAGTAGGAATAGGAAAAAGAGTATGGCTCTTCCCCCTGATCTTGAGCCTAATTTATTTGGAACTAACTGACAAGTTTAGTAAACAGCCTATAACTGTCCCACTGCTGGGCAAAGGCCTCCTTTATTGAAATCAAGTCATCGGTATTGATGGGTAATGGCTTAATCACCACGCTTGCCAAATGCGGGTTGGTGATTACAAACCCGGGCTATGCTCTATGCTATGCTCCACAGAATGCATCTATCAACAAATAACTTGTGTAGGGCATGTGGAGAGGAAACGGAGTCAATGCAGCACCTACTGTGTGACTGCGACTCTCTGGCTAGGAAAAGAATGGAACTCCTGGGGTCGGCTTATTCGAAACCGAAGGACTTCAGGCTCTTCGCTCTAAGGACGTGGCCAAACTTATGGCATCTATCTTTACAGAGGAAGAAGAGTGAAAGGATGGGGTTGCACAAAAGATCCCGATGGGTCGATGGGTGTTACTGCAAGAGGGAAACCTCAGCAGGCCCCACTAAGATAAGATAAGATAAGATGCATCGAAAAATCCGAAATAACTTTTGTCCGACCTGGGAATTAAACCCGGGACCTTCGGGTTAATAACTGAAAGTTATATTTTTTTTTTAAATCAAAACATTATTATTTAAATCGACTTTCTAGGCAAAAAAACTTACTCGTAAATAGCAAAGAACTTAACATCCTTCAAATATCCCACTATTGGGAAAAACCTATTACTGATAAGCTTTTCTAACTTTACCCAGCTTTTAAATTACACGGTAGAGTCATTGGTCATACATAACCCATCAAATGAGGCTCAATGTTCAATGGAAAGTATTAACGACCGCTGTGTGCGATCAGATGTATTTAATAAATAAATTTGGTCACTCATTTAAGCTAAGTTAAGTTATTATGGTCGCAATTCGAGTGTGCTTAATGTGCCACTAAGCGCCTCTCGTGTACAAACAAATAAAGTATAACCTGGATTTTTTGTTTTAAAGTCGTCTAAAGGTTGTTTCATAGAAAAACAGAGGTAAACGAAACATAATTGCTTCGTTAGCTCTCCATGACCAGCGGCACACAGGAACATATCAAATGTGGTAGAAACAAGGTAATTAAACGCCGCTTATACCATGGCGAGTGCTCTGAAGAGCTCTTTGAACTCATCCCACCTTCTCCCTTTCTCCATATGAGTACACGTGCTGCTTTCCGGAGTAACCGCTTCACTGTCTCAAATATCTCATCGCACACAAAGAAATTTGGTGACTCTATTCTTTGTCGCACCTCCAAAAGATGGAATAGTCTACCAGAACACGGTTTTCTTCTTTCCTATGATATGGGGTCCTTTAAACGAGGCGTGAAGACGCAACTTGTGGACCGGAAGAGTGAAAGTAACTGATGCTGCGTTGTTTTCACGCTGCACCAGTTTTCTTCGCGGCTGGACTCCATTTCCACTTTTAACATTCGATGAAATGGAGTGATTTACTTACCGTGCTATTTAAAAAAAACCTAAATCAATTTTTTTAAATGTAAAATCAATTTTCAACTTATTTGTTTATTCTTCAATCATGCCTCAACAGATGAATGAATTTCCTTATTTACTTTATTTTTTAATTAAGTCCAAAGTACCGTTTTGCAGAATGTTTTAATACTTTTTGAAATAAACGGAAAGGCAAATAAGTTTTCAATTAACGACAACAATGAATTGTGGCGTTCTTCCGCGGTGATTGATGCGATTCATAATGTATGTACGTTAGGCATTACCGAGTTTGCTCCAAATATTTGTTTTCTCTGTTTCTGTTGACGTGTTCCATGTTTAATGAGTAATCAGTCTCTTATTTATATATATCTGTACACTCACACAAATCACATGGCCCATAATTAGCATCACTTATATGTTAACTGAATAACTACTAGGTATTTAACGTAGTGAACACCACAAAAATAAATATTTATATAAAATACAGTGAAAAAATTAAACGCCCACCCGACCCAGCCAGGAATCGAACCTTAGTCTTCCGCAATCCGGGCGGCTGCACTGACCGTTATGCTACCGGGAAGGCTGACGTAAGCGCTTAAGTGTAGCAATTACACTTAAAAATAAAAGTAAAAAAAATTACAACTTAGTAACTTTTAACTTAGTAACTTTTTTTTTTATAACTTCGCGCAGACTTTCGTTTCTAACTACAGCTAGGGTTGGCTGGAAGAGATCTCTTTTAGAGATAAGCTCACCCTTGTATGTTTTTTAATAATGTAATTTAGACTGTAATTTTAATGTACAATAAAGGATATAATAAACTATATTTTGACGCAAAAAAAACTTCTCAAAAACAAAATATAGGCACTTACTCGATACCCATGTATCGAAGTTAGGGCTTTTGGGAAGTAGGCACAGGGTTAACCAGACTGTCCTCATTCGATTTTTATTATGTAAGTACTTTTTCTAGTAAGTTAAGTAAGTAAAAAGCCTATAACTGCCGCACTACTGTCCTAAGGCTTCCATCATTGAATCAAGTTATCGCTACAATTGATGGGTAATGACAAACCCGGTCTATGCATCGTTACCGAGGTCTAACTACAAAGATAAATGTATTTGGCGACTTCCGTGGGCTTGCATGCTGGACCTTGGGCGGCGCTAACTCTGAGGTGCCGGGTTCGATTCGCGGTCGGTTTTGGTACCGTCGTTCTTTCTGATTTCCATGAAACGGGTGCTTTAGAGACTTACCTTAGCATCAGAACAATGTATGTGATGTGATGTTGTATAATATTTGGCGTTCGCGTACAACCAATAGCGGGTATTCAAAAACAATCCTGCCAGCGAGCAGATGTCCGTATCAATGATGCAGCCGGTATCCGGAGACTGCCGGAAGATCCGAACACCCTCAATAATTCCCGTCTCATTTGCCCCGTTTTATTTGCGAGAGTGAGCGACACTGAACACCCATTATTTATTTTGGACGTAAAACATCGTTCGTCGGCAAACAGTATCACCAGTACCAGTAATGAGGTGACCGACAAATTAAAAAAAAAATCGAAATCTCTTAATTTTTGTTTTCGGTAACGATTTTCAATAATGAAGGGAGAAGTCTGTTGGCGCAGTGGCTTGCCGTTTAGGTAAAGAGCAATTAAACCAGTGACCTGATGCAGTGATGGGTACTATAATAACTTAAGAGTACGTTACTTTAAATTAATAATAAAATCTATAACTCTTCCGTACTTTAAAATTCAAACGTCTTATTCAGTTTAGGCTGTAGTGTAGGACGCCCTCAGACTAGGTGGAGCGACGATCTTCGCAAGGTTGCTGGCAAGAGCTGGATGAGAGTAGCCGCGGGTCGTGCTCAGTGGCGTGCACAAGGAGAGGCCTATGCCCAGCACTGGACTGGTGTAAGCTGATGATGATGATGAACTGAGCTCTTATGTTACTACGCCATCGGTTTGTTAGTTTATGGGGAAAGAGACCTTGTACTGAGAAGAGCTGACTACAATCTCAGCATGGGCATTTCTTTTCTCCTTTTTTATAGCGTCATATATTGGAAAATTATTTACCGACTTTTCTCGTTAAATATACTTTCCGTTTTAAATAACCCTACAAATTATAAAAAGCAACATAGACATGCGAAAGAATATTATCAATTTGTAAATGTAAATATTTTGCACATGTAACAGTATGATAGACAAAAAAAGGAAAAAAGATACGATGACATTGTTAAAAATTGTATACATTAAAATAACTATGATACTCGCACATTACTAGGTGAGAAAAACAACATACTGTTTAAAACACAAGGTCGCAAGTTTGATAATATAACAATTGGAACAAAATGTTTCGTAAACAACACAGTAGTTATATTATTTAACGCGAAACTAAAACAAAACTCGACAAATCCCTTTTTGCGCATAGCCGTCCGAATTTCTAATGTGATATGGCTGTGGAGCCACCGTCCCGCGAGAGACATAACTTTTATTTTAACGTTATGAAAATAGCGAGCACGCAACTTGGATCACATAAATATCAGTTTAGATTACTGTTGGACCATTAAAGATAACTTTATTCTAATTAAGTGTGACATTGTTCGAGTTGGGTACTTACATCGAGAATTTTGATAAGAGAACAGACTCTCAAAGTTTGGAAACAATTTCAAAGTGTGATTTGAATAATAAATTTGAACACCTTTAATTTGCGTTTGGAACATCATCAGCCCGTATATGTTTCTCTAACTTTCACTTATAACCATATATCGGAATAGGTCGTTTTTGCATATATTTTTGCAAATAACAATTTTATATTAGATTTATTGAATGGTTATGAAGTAAAACGCAATTAATACTTGTGGAAATATATTTAATTTATTGTTATACAAATGCAAGTACATTACATCAGCACACCGAATGGAATCGACCATAGACCCGAGAGCGGAAACAGAGTTCTTTCCATAGAGGAAGGATAGCGCTAGTGTGGTGAAAAGGCTATTAATTTAATCGTTTAACACTCCTTCCAAATTAAAGCCTTCCTTAAAAAGAATAAAATTATACAAAGTGAGAACTTTTGTAGTTAACAAATTTTTGTAAACAATTTTTATTATTTTATTTTACTTAATTTCAGAACATTAAATTAACAATTTTGAAACTCCTATGTTATTTCTCATCAAATTAAATTTGTCTTTTGGTAAAGCCTTAGTGAATACATCAGCATACTGATCATTAGTATGTACATAGTTTAAACTGATAACATTAGAATTATATTTTTCTTTGACAAAGTTGTATTTAATGTCTATATGTTTACAACGTTTATGAAAATCACTATGTTTAATAACATGAATAGCACTTTGGTTATCAATATTTATACAAACAGAACTTTGTTTAAATTCTCCAATATCACATAACAATTGCTTTAGCCACACTGCTTCTTTGGTGGCAGCACATGCAGCCATAAATTCAGCTTCAGTTGTAGATAAGGCCACAGTCTGCTGGCGTTGAGTTGACCAAGTTATAGCTGATCCATTTTTGATAAATACATAACCAGTTACTGAACGTCTAGTTTCAATATCATTGGCATAGTCTGCATCACTGTATCCAACTAAATCAGTGGTGTCTGAGTTTGATATATAGCATAGTCCATAGTCTTTGGTTAATTTTAAGTATTTCAGTATTTTCTTTACAGCGTTCCAGTGAGACTGATCATGAGAATGTAAGTATCTACTGACCTGGCTGACAGCAAACATTATATCTGGTCTGCTTACTGTTGCTGCATGAATCAGTGATCCCACCACCTCTCTGTATGGGTAGGGTCGCTTATGTCCTTCAGCAGCCTTTTTCAGCTTCACATTTGGATCCGCGGGAACACATGTGTGGTTTGCTGTCCAGTCCCTCTGGTGGTTTCATAAATATGTTTTCCTTCAGTTCACCATATAGAAAAGCTGTTGTTACGTCAAATTGAATTATTTCCAGATTATGTTGAACTGCCACAGATAGTAGCAAACGAATTGAATCATATCTTACTGTTGGTGAGAATGTTTCATCAAAATCTATCCCTTCTGTTTGCGCATATCCTTTTGCACAAAGTCGAGACTTGTAGCGAATACCTGTTGGTTCATCCTTGATGCGGAATACCCATTTGCATCCAATGATTTTTGCATCCTGAGGTTTTTCAACCAATGTCCATGTTCCATTTTGATGATGAGATTCTAATTCATTCTGTATTGACTTTTTCCACTTTTCAGAGTCAGCTGATGTGATTGCTTCATTATATGTAAATGGCTCAAAGATCATCGAACTCTCATTACAAGATAGATATCCTTTTCCAAAGTTTTCTTGATTATTTTTGTTAAATTTTTCTTTATTTCTGGGTCTCAAAGTAATATTTAATGGCGGTGGTGGCGACGGAGTAACAATATCTGGTGAGTATTCGCTTTCTGAAGTGTCTGGTTCAGTGAGGTATTCAGAGACAGTACTTGTAGTGTTTAATGTGTCATTACAGCGCTCATTTTGACTGATACTTGATTCAGATCCTTCTGCTGAATCATTGAGATCTACTGGAACATAATCTCTCTTGACTGTAGATTCTAGAAAAACAGCATCTCTGCTTTTAATGACAGTTCTAGAAGGAGGAATAATAAATCTGTATCCCTTTGAATTGTCACAGTATCCAGTAAATATAGCTTTCTGTGCTTTAGGGTCCCATTTTCTTCGTTTTTCTTTAGGAAGATGTACTAAAGCTTCACAGCCAAAAATTCGAAGATGATTGACATTTGGTTTCTGTCCTGACCACATCTCTTCTGGAGTTTTGTATGAGAGTGATCGAGTTGGACTTCGATTGTTGAGGTAAGCAACAGTATGTATAGCTTCAGCCCAATACAGTTTAGGTAAGTTGGCATTGATCAACAAACACTTTGCTTTTTCTACGAGAGTTCGGTTCATTCTCTCTGCGACGCCATTCTGCTCCGGTGTATATGGAGTAGTTGTTTGGTGTATGACTCCAGCATCTTTAAGGTAGTCTTTAAAATAGTTGTTAATATATTCAAGTCCATTGTCTGTGCGAAGACACTTTATTTGACATTCCAACTGCTTCTCCACCTGGTTTTTGAATTCTTTGAATTTGTCTAGAGCATCTGACTTTTTATGTAAAAAGTAAACAAATACTTTCTTTGAATAGTCATCGATGAATGTAATGTAATACTTTGCACCTCCCAGTGACACTGTCTCCATTGGACCGCAGATATCAGAGTGCACTAACTCAAGTAATTTTGTAGCTCTTGTACCATTTTCTTTAAAGGGTAAGCGTGTTTGTTTACCTTGTAAACATGTCACACATGTTAGTTGTTTTGTCTTCTTTGATAGCTGGACACCGTCAGAATTTTCTTCAATTTTTCCCAGATCTTGAAAATTTAGGTGTCCCAGGCGCTGGTGCCACAGGTAGGCATCTTGCTTGTCAACGTCAGATATGTATGCATTGCCATAGTACATGTTCAGCCTGTACATATTGTTGATTAAGTTTGCCGTCGCAATTATTTCTCTGTTTCTATTCATTATTTCACAGCCTTTACTATTGAACTTTACTTGTCCACCATTATTTATAATCTGACTGACTGACAACAAATTTGTAGCCAGTTCTGGTACATACAACACATTTTTTAATAAAATCTTCTTACACTGACCTTTGTTGTCACTGACATCTAAACTTAGTTGACCAGAACTTTTCACTACTAAGGATTTGTCATTTGCAACCTTGATTGTCTTTATAACTGGTATCATTTCTTGTTGCAATATATTATGATGTTTGGTCATATGCATAGAAGCACCAGAGTCTATGTACCAGGCATCACGATTACTCATAGAAGCTATGAATGCAGCGGCAAAGCTTGAATTTTCTTTGCTTTGTTGTTTCTTTGGTTTAGACTTGCACTCTGTACTGAGATGGCCGTATCGATTGCAACTGTAACAGCGAGGTCCTTTAGATTGGAATTTGCTGTAGCCTTTTTTCTTATAATTTGCTGAAAAAGCTTTTGTATCACAATGACTTGGTTTCACATCTTGTAAGATTTTTGTTTTGACAGAGTCTGCACTTATCGTCATGCCAGAACTCTCAATTGCCATAATCATGGGTTTATAGTTGTCAGGTAGACCGGAGAGTAGCATTGTGCCTAGCCACTCATCATCTACTTTAAACCCGATGTTGCGGAGTTTATGAGCAGTATTCATGATTTTGCTCACGTAATCTTCTACTGATTGACAACCACTGAGACTAGTCGTGCACAGGTCCCGGAGCAAGCCCACTCTGCGTGTCAGCCCTGAGTCGTCGAAGGCGCTTGCTAGGTTGTGCCACACTTCATAGGCAGTTTTCGCTTCCTGAATATGAACATAATTCGTCGATTCAACAAGTAGTATGATTTTAGACTTAGCTTTTAAATCCTTCTTCGGATCTACGGAGCCAGAGTCTTCAACACATTCCCAGAGTTCTTCGTGCTCGAGATATGTTTTAACAGCGAACTTCCACGTGGAATAGTTTTCGCGGCCGGTTAACTTTTCTATTAATGATAATGCCATCGTATTATTGCTTGCAGACATGTTTAATATTCACTTTTAACTTTCGAGACCGCGTGGCGTCAGCGGCGTGGTAGGTTATATTTTTGCCGGTTTGCATAAACAACTCTTTTATAATTTCCACACTTTTAGGGCTCCCTGGGCCCATAACCTATTGAATGGTTATGAAGTAGAACGCAATTAATACTTGTGGAAATATATTTAATTTATTGTTATACAAATGCAAGTACATTACATCAGCACACCGAATGGAATCGACCATAGACCCGAGAGCGGAAACAGAGTTCTTTCCATAGAGGAAGGATAGCGCTAGTGTGGTGAAAAGGCTATTAATTTAATCGTTTAACAAGATTATTAAAACATCATTTTATTTAAAAAAAAAAACGAGCGAGCCTTACACAGTAGTTGCATATGATGTGTAACATTTGACATCTCTTAGTAATAAGCAATTTTAACATTATATTCTGAAAAAAATGGGTCAGGTATTACATCATATTATAAATATAAAATAAATGCAGTAAATACTCATTAGAAGACATTTGACATATCAAAATTACCTTTGATAGTCAAATGACACAATATGTCACATATAATAATATGTCATGTTCATAGTATCGATTTTAAAAATACAGAATGGCGCGCGCTTGCGCGCTTCTCCGACTTCCTGTTACACTGTTACACATACTTTCGTCCCATTTCACGAAATCACTCCCACAAATTGCTTATATAGAAAGCGAGTGGAAAGATGTTACACATCAAAAATATCCTCCTGGAACGATCACATAAACGATGTCCTATCTCAATAGTTTCTCAATACGTGCATATTCCCGGGCATATTTATCGAGAAATCTTAAACACACTTGGTCTGACTCGGTCTTGGTGAATTGGACCCAGGAACTTTGGATGTCGGATCGACCATTTTACCACTCAGTCACCGTGACATTCAGATTTTTATAAATCAATACAAACACAGACTTGACTTTGTTCAAACCAAAAAAGAAAACAATACGCATTTTTGCTGTGGCCTGTGTTTCAGAACAAAAACAATTGATAAAAACAATTGACACACACAATATAAAAGTTATCACCAATTGGTCATGTCCAATAAAGTTAACGTAACTAATAATAAAACAGCCTGCAAAATTATTAACAACGTTACCTAGGAACGTAATCCCATTAGGGACGAACGCCAAACGTTTACCGAACTTGCAAACCTTTAGACCTTTAATAATGCATTATGAATTATATAAGGTAACATTAATTTATTCAATTTAGCCTTTACAAGGCCTGATGAATATAAAATAAGGGCACCACTGGTGGCGTTCCAAAGGTTTGAAATAAAAACATTATTACACTTTTATGTAAAAACCGTTTGATGAGTTTGGAGATCGCTTCTGTAGAGAAATTCTGTTTTAGGATGTTTCTGTGGTTAGGTTACTAAAAAAAATATTAAACTTCTTTAGTTATAAAATATAAATACTTATAATTTTGTTATAATATTTGTATACTTAGATATTATTTTTTATTTTTAAGACTGGTTCGTCTTCGCATAATAAGCATGCCAGCTTTTGTAAATATTTCTATCTGTTTCAGTTAGTTGTCTATAATGAAAAAGGATTTTGTTAGTATTTGTAAAGATATGACTTTATATTGTTAAGAAGGATTCGTTCTCGCGTTATAATGATAAAAGGTTTTGTTATATATTTTACAATTCCAGTTACTTATTTAAGCTGCCTCCCCTTATATTAAAACGTAATACAAAGCTAACTGAAAGTTTAAACCTTTTCCAACTACGATAACTAAAATACTTACCTAAAAAAGAAAATTACATAATAACGTTTTTCAAAACTAAGCTTAATTTGATCGAGGATGACGAATAAGCCCAAAAGCTTTAAATACGAATATAACAAAAACTATGAATCCCTTAAATATGAATATTGAATAAAACTATGAATCCATTTGCAAGTCAAATGTTTTTATGTTAACCACTTAGCTACAAGTATTTATGTACATAATTCGAAAACACTAATACCACCATTTACAAAGGCGGGATTATTTTTTATGTTACACTCGTTTCTCCGATAGAGGTTTTGGTGTAATAAAAAATACCATCGCGAACATATCTAACGGCCTTCGTGAGATAGTCGATTAGCCGGCTGATCTCGCACGTCCGACGTCGCATTAAACGTATTGTTCCAACATTGTCCGTCGGATATCTGAGCCAGATTTTACGACCGCCATAATACCATAACAGTTTAGTTATCTAAAGAGCGTCCCTCAGGAGGCAGGAGTGCGGTGCGCTCCCCAAAATTTATTAATCCATAAAATATTCGGGAAACAGACATCTCTGAATAAAACACAGCAGAGCTTAATTGTGGCGATAAAAAATGAAGCTTTATTGTTGCGTCTCGCGAAGTTTTTTATTTCAGGTGTACACTAACTTGTTTGAACAAAGTTTTTTTAATAAGTTTTTACGTGAACTACTTAGTGTAGGCTATGATTTGGAAAGGTATTGCTGTAGGCTGCTTTTCACCTTTACAGAGTAACCGATTCATAAGAGGTCATTTATTGTTTTGACTTTTTTAAATGATTAATTTTAATTAAAAAAAAAGTGTTGAAAAAATTTCACGAGCGAAATTCGAACCCGCACCTCATGACATGAGCATAGTTGGCTTGATCGTGGCGTGGCGTGATCGTGGCGTGGCGTGGCGTGATCGTGGCGTGGCGTGGCGTGATAGTGGCGTGGCGTGATCGTGGCGTGGCGTGATCGTAACATGGCGTGATCGTGGCGTGGCGTGATTGTGGCGCGAGCCACGATAGCATAGTTGGCACTGCATCTGACCCAGCATGTCATGGGGTGCAGGTTCGAATTCCACTCGTGGAATTTTTTCAACACTGTCTTTTTTTAAATTGCAATTTGTTCGCAACAATATTAGCGTAAAATTATATGTAAAATAATCATATTTATTTTAAGATTATTATTAATGCGCTATTAACATGTTAATCACAGTGGTGTCACCTAGAAAGCTAATATGTTTGTTTAGGGCAAGGTTCAGTGTCTAACGATTATTGGGGATTGAACCAGGATTTCTCGCATTTAACCCCAGCGTATCTGTTCGTAGCCCGATGGCGTAGCAGAGCTCGATGGCGCAGTGGTCAATGCGCCCGGTCTGCGAGTGCAGATGTAAGCAACTTTTGCAAAGGCTGGTCAATGGTTGACCAAAAATATATCAACTCGAGCTCCTCCGTGCTTTGGAAGGCACGTAAAGCCGTTGGTTCCGGCTGCTTTAGCAGTCGTTAACAACCACCAATCCACACTAGGTCCGCGTGGTGGTTTATGGCCCGTTATTCCTATCCATCCATAGGGAAAGCTCGTGTACTAGAAGTGGGGACATAAAAAGGAGCTGATAATGATGATGATAGCTGTTCAGCTTCAAATGCTTCAAACGCTTTTGCTTAATTTGCAAGTTTGTAATCCAATTCCGTTGATCTCTGGCTTTATCCAATATTCTGGAACTGTAGCTGTTTTGATTTACGCATCGTAGAAGCTCGATCTGCCGCAGGATCTGTCCCGCGCTGTCAAAGCCGTGTTCTGGTTGGCAGGGGAAAAAGAAAAACCTTTTTGTTCGGCGCTGGTCCACGTTCGCCCTCGCTGCAAATGGAACAGATCCGATTCCCAGTGCGCTCGCTCGTATATCACAGGCAGAATTTAGTTTACGTGCCGACATATAAGAAAAGAAAAAAGTATGTAACATGTAAATAAAATAAATGCACGTAGATCTATATAAAAAATAATTATTTCAGTCTAAACCATAGGTTGGCTGGAAAGAATAACCCCCCCTTTTACCCATACTAGCTTCTAAATTGTGCGTAACTGTTTTTTCATATGATGTGTCAGCAATATAGTGTTTGTATTTCTTTAATTGTAGTTTATGTGTGTTTAAATTGTCATTGTTGCGCGATACTTAATTAGGTGTTTTGGATTTGTATTTAGTTAATAATATCGTTTGTATTTTCTTCACTCTTTTATTTTTCGAAATTAAAGTTATATTTACAATAAAATATTATATAATCATATAAAATTAACACTTACACATATCCCTTCTTTGATCAATGCTGTGTACAATTTGTAATTGTAATATAGATTTATTATTTATTATTTATTGTTTTATTTATTTATTTTAGTTTTAGGTTCATTGTTTATTTGTGAAATATATTAAACATTTTACTTAACGTTTATTAGGTAATTTAGCAAAATTTAATGTTATAATTTATTGACCTACATTCTGTATTTTTTTTAAATATATTTACGGGTAAGCACAGTGCCTTGATCTCACCTGATGTTAAGTGATGATAAGGCCATTTGGTGGAAGCGCACTTCACCCGGGATCCTCAACTAGTGAGGCACTGGCTATCTTGTCTCTAGCTGCCGGAACACAACAATGCTACAAACATTGTTGTTATGGCGACATATTTCGATAAGATGGTGGTAGCTAGCCAGGCGGACAAACAAGTCCTACCACCAACCAAACCAAGTACATAAAGATGTACCCCCGCTGGGAATCGAACCCGGGACCTCTGGGTCTAAACCGGTGGTCTTAACCACTAGACCACAGAGGCGGTTTGTACTTTATAAAATAAAATAAAATAAATTTAGATAAATAGATCTAAGACTTAGCATTCGCGTTGCTAAAACTCTAAATATGCTTACTTGACACTAAAGATCGTCTACCAAGGTGCATTTGCTACTACGAAACGACCAGCAATAATTAACTGGGCTGTAAAAGCTAATTCATAATTTAATTATCATTGATGTCCGAAGTATAATGAATCTAAGGTTTAATTAAATCACTTCATTAGTACGGAATGATCTAATAAAAACATCATACCTACAAACATGATACTGGTACATTAAACCATTAAAAAAATATAAAAAATAATATATGTCAAGGTGACACACATTGTCGTGGTTCACTTAGTTCTGAAAGGTTTGGTTTATGGTTACTTAAACCATAGACATGATGTGGTTGAAGCGCACTTCTCGCGGAATCTTCTTCTACTATAGATTTAGAATAGCGTATCCTAATCTTCTACTGAGACCTGGCTCTCTTATCTTATCTCCAACTGCCATAACACATCCTATTCCATGGGCTATTCTAAGCAGAGGCGCCAGTTTGGTCGTAAGGTTTTTTATCATGATTTTTTTTTACTGGCATCACAGTATCGTTTACCAAATTAAACCTTTTCTATTATATTCTAAGCCTATTAAAATTTAACAGAAGCTCCACAAATCTGCGATGGAATTAGCTACAAATCAATTTATGAAACTGCCGCGTCACCCGCTCTTTCAGTGATAAAAAAACAGTGAATCCGCCGTGTCACGTTTATATTACACGTACAATTTGCTCTGAAAATAATAGTGACTATGCAGTTTTTTGGGAAGATTGGTACTTTTAAATAGTATTTCTTAATAGTAAAATATCAAATGTATGTATGTATGTATGTATGTATGTATGTATGTATGTATGTATGTATGTATGTATGTATGTATGTATGTATATATGTATGTATGTATGTATGTATGTATGTATGTATGCATGTATATATGTATGTATGTTGTAACACGACACACAACACAACAATGCTACAACGTTATTGTAATGGCGACAGATTTTGATTTGTTGGTGATTAAGTTAAGTGGCAACCAGTCTCCCGTGGTTCAATTTCCCCGTGAACAGGTCCCGCGTTAGTGGATATCCCCTTCCGTCTCGCCCTTCCCGGTCTTAGGTCTCCCTTGACAGCCGTCTGGAGATAATGGCGTCTCTAGATAGTCGGTGGGTTGTAGAACGGCGGACGGGCGACTCCCACATAACCGTCAGACCTTCTCAAGGTCGGGTACTCTTAACGAGTTCCTCTGGGTAAAAAAAGGTGACAACCAGTCTTACTTAACCTAAACACAGTACCTAACTATAGATCTGTGACCGGTGGTCTAGACGCTTGACCGCCAAGGTTATTTTTTTATAAAAACTACTAAGGTTGCAAGCTGGCATTTGTCACGCCTGATGGTAATCAGTTACCTTTAGCCTATGGATGTATGCTCCACCACTGACCAGAACTATTTATAACTTTAGCGTTACCGTTTTCTATTGTCGTTTCTTTGATCTCTTATTCACCTCATCTCATTATAGGTAAATACATAAAAAACTGGAGCTAGCGTTAGAGTTAACAATAACATGTTATTGTAAATGTCGTTTCTTTTATATTATTATAAAGCTAGTTCCTTTTGTCCATTTTAAGAAGCTATAAGTCGTCCGGTCCATTATATTAATGTAAATAAAGAAATTTTGATTTTGACTAACGAAAAACATGTTACCGAGGTTTTGATGTTAGATTTTTTTCGTACAATGAAAACTCTTCCACCTACGCAGAGAGCCCAGAGCAGCTCACAGTTATACTCGTATATAACTCATAAAAGACGTCCTAAAAGTAATTACTCATTGCAAACAGTTTTTACGAGTATCGAGTTCTTCTCCCAGGGCAGAGACAAGTAGACTTTACAGTCGTACTGCCAACGGCAACTGCGTAAACCGGCCCCGTAAATAACGTCCGATAATAAAATCTTAATTTCCAAGTACAGTTACTGCCATAATTTAAAGAACTTCGCCGTGTTGTTACGAGCACAATAAAAGTTGTGTTTCATCCAACCTAAATATGGCAACATCATGTTGAATGTTAACGACATTAACATACATCTTTATGTTTTTACACAAACTTGACAACAATTTCTTCATTGTTTATGTACGAAAATATAAAATACTAGCTGCTGACCCGGCGGACTTCGTACCGCTTCGACAGTTTCCATCGTTGAGTTAAATATATATCAATGGTATCCATGACAACAAAACAAACAAATGATTTTCTATTGGAAAATTAAATTGTCGTTTTTAGTATTTTATATATATATATCATTTTATATAAACTATGTTCTCAGCGCTAATGTAGCATTCTAAATGGTGAAAGAATTTTTTAAATCGGTCCAGTAGTTTTGAGTTTATTCGTTGCAAACATACATACAAAAATACAAAGGTTCCTTATAATATTAGTATAGATAAAAAAGATGTTTTCCTAGAAACTGCTAATGCTAATGTTGACATATTGCATTTTAAAATTTACATAAATTCACCAGTGGGTTCGTCTTTGTTCCGGTAACCAGTTAAATGGTAGTCAGGTTTTATGCATGCAAAAAATACGTTGTAAACAAATAACAACTAATAAAGTAATAAAAACACCGCCCTGAAAGGCCCTGTTGAGTATCAGCTACTGAATCAATTCTAGTGAATTTTTTATTTAGGTTTCGTTTATAACAAAAAAGAAATTAAACAACTTACAGTCACTCTTTTTTTGAGCAGTCGACACAAATAAATCAAACCATCGTGTCTATGTTCATTAAAAAAAGCCTTATTGCCTTGAATAGAGTAAAACATTCGTAATACAGCGATGTGAAATTAGTTGCTCATAAGCCCCGCAGCACAAAGGACTTCATTGATTTTGAAAATAATAATAAACATTCTTGTTTTTTCCACAAGTACGCGTATAAAGACATGGCAACGTTCCGCTAACAACCTCCAAAGTAACTGAAGCGACGCTTGCGTACCTGGATCCCTCAAATGAAGCCGCCATTAAAATTTATAGAACAACGAGTGCCTTCTGAATTGTTGCCAAGTTTTAATTACACCGATGTTTATAATCGGGGTGTGCAGGATGCGAGGGATTACATACAAGTTTTAATTTTTCAATTTAACCTTTGCCTAAAGCTATTGGGATCCCGCTGATGAGCTTAGGGACGGAAATCTGTCAGCCGTATGCCCTTTACCAGAGTTGCGATGGTAGATTAGCGAGATTGAAGTAAACCCGTTCGTATGATTGGAATTAACATTTGCATTGTTAATTAAGAGTTGCTAAGCTCAAGTGGTAGTGGGCAGGGCACATTGCTCGCAGGACCGATGGCCGCTGGGGCGGAACAGTCCTTGAGTGGCGATCGTGTACCGGAAAGCGCAGTGTAGGCAGACCTCCAACAAGGTGGACCGACGATCTGGTGAAGATCGCGGGAAGCCGCTGGATGCGAGCAGCACAAAACCGGTCGTTGTGGAGATCCTTGGGGGAGGCCTTTGTCCAGCAGTGGACGTCTTTTGGCTGAGATGGTGATGATGATTGTTAATTCGGTATTCTTTGAACGTTACATAAGCTTGTTTGGAATTAAACTTGATTTTGTTTTTAAAAGATTAAAATTGAATTTTTAATACATTAACGTAAGTAAAATCGATGTTATGTTATTTCGATGTTTTGAACGTTCGATGTAGCATAGGTAACCCGTAGATAAACTATGAAGACATTAAATATTGAAAATCAGAAAGTTTTACACAAAGTATAGCACCTACGTAATTAATGGTCCTTGCTTAAGGTCAAGAAAGAGCTTTTAATCAAATTTCTTTTTATTCTAAGGTTAACACAATAACAACATGATCATTAATGCTAGACACGTAAGAATGTGTAATTTCTGGCATAGGAGGGATATAAACTTTCGCAGACGTATCTAGTTGCGCCTGCCAAGGTTGATCTCTTCCAAACTCATATCCATTCCCCAAAGTCAGGATTTGGCTTTTGAACAGGGCTGCAACAGGGATCGAATATCTATACGCTCGGCATATTGAAAGTTCTATACAGACATGGGTTAGTTTTGTAATACTTTACGTGCCTTACAAATAAACAGAGAATAAGCTCTGAATAGTTATTCTGTGTTTTGTTCCCGTCATGTAAACGTCATTTTAAATTATCGTAATCGAGACAAAACACGGAATAATTATTCGCAGCTTATTCTATGTTTATTTGTAAGACGCTACAACTATAGAACCTACCTATATCCAAACTTTTCTATTTACAATATTGTGTATGTCAACCTCGATGACGCAGTGATTAACGCGCCCGGTTTGCGAGTGCTGAGGTTAAACAACTTTCACAAAGGCCACTCATTGGATGGGTGACCAAAAATGTATCTTCTCGAGCTTCTCCGTGCTTCAGAAGGCACGTATAGCCGTTGGTCCCGGCTGCATTAGCAGTCGTTAACAACCACCAATCCGCACTGGGCCCGCGTGGTGGTTTATGGCTTCTTCTTATCCATTAATTCGTGCCTCAGCAGTGGAGACATAAAATGAGCTGATGATGGTATGTAATTTTTTTTTGAAATATTATGTTAACTCGTTTTAAATTTATCGTAAGAATTGACGTCGCGTCGCGTTCAGAATCTTACTTATTTAAAATAAAACTATTTATACGTTTTGTGCTTGTCTTTTTGGTGACAAGAGCTATAAATACTTTTGATAATATCAAAATAAAGATGAAAGCTAACAAAGTATTAGGGTAATAGCACCAGTGTTCGACACTTTAATCCCAGTGTTTGACACAATTAACGCCGCTAAAAAATAACATTTGTTTTCATTTAAATGACGGCAATTATGACGGCCTTATTCAATTGATGCTATCTAATAAGTAGCTGCCCCCTATTTTTAATGATTATAAGAAAAATGGCTTTTACAAGATGACGGCTAGAATTCAGATGGACCTTTTTTGATTGTAGCTAAAGACTAAAATCAGCTGATGAATAATTTTAATGATTAAAGAAAAAATGCCGATCACTGGTTCCACTCATCACCATCATCGTCATTCATAGATCCATAGTCAGACTTTGTACCAAGATCAATGATGATTATGAGAGGATAAATGACGAGGGGTAGTCCCCTTCCTACTTATTTAAACTATAAACTACTAGCTGACCCGGCGGACTTCGTACCGCATTTCTTTTTTTTTCTTCTTTTTTTTTAACATAGCCTATGTTACTCAGCGCTAATGTAACATTCTAATGGTGAAAGAATTTTTAAAATCGGTCCAGTAGTTTTCGAGTTTATTTGTTGTAAACATACATACAAAAATACAAAGCTTCCCCTTTATAATATTAAGTATAGATATGAAAGGCTTGTTTTTAAGAATGCAGATATTATAAAGCATTCACGTACGCTAAAGCAGCCAACATGACTGTTGTTAGTGGGGAGGCAGTTTTTGTGCCTTCCCTTTTTCTCTCACTCCCACTCTGTCCAAAGTTTCCGAAGTATAATCAAAGTTTCCCGCCACGAGATTATTGATGTTAGTCGCATACGTTAGCTAATTCTATGAGGTTATATTATGTGTCAAACTAACGAGAAGTTTAACTTCATTGTGACTTTCATTGCGCCAACAAAGGTGAGACTAGATATGGAATGAGACGCGTCAATGAAAAGCTTTATTGAGCTATAGTACTTGACAAGTTTTTTGTTGTTAATATCTAAAAGAACCTTTCAATACTGTAATGCAATCAGAAAGTACTTATGTACTCATATGAGTACTTTTGAAAAAAACACCTCAGATACTTTTCACGTGCCACATTGTCTATATCATGTTGCTCGCTTACATAATTGTTTTTATTCGATAGATCATCAAAATATTTTGTACGAGGATATCGTATATATCGTATCGTATATACTGGAAATGTTA
Organism: Eudonia mercurella; assembly: GCA_963082485.1. NCBI lineage: Eukaryota > Metazoa > Arthropoda > Insecta > Lepidoptera > Crambidae > Eudonia > Eudonia mercurella. The sequence continues at coordinate 431,096 of OY720029.1, forward strand.
TTGCAATGCAATGCACGCACGCACACATTCACAAATCATTTATTTATAGAATTATATTAGTACTAGGGACAACCTTGATAATTCTATGCATGCATTAAATAACATTCAACTAACAGGCTAGTGTTTCTAATGAATATAAAATAGCCGATTGGATAGATACTCAGATGAATACAAAAATCTTGGTTCAAAAGCTCCGTTGGACTATTGACGTGAACCCCTTCCCTTACACAAGAATATTAGCTATCTATGTTGGTTAAAATGATTTACTTACTGTAAACTTAATAAACTTTAAAAAATAATAGCACTGCGTACTTTTTGGTAGAGCGTGCTCTTTTGTGGCCTTACCCTACGTGCGTTCCGAAGCACGGAAAAGCTTTAGTATATTTTTTATTTGGTCACCATTTCGGATACCCGTATTGCGAATGTTGCTTTAGTTACACTATTACAAATCCAATGTGCTAGCTGCTACACTAAAAACTCCTTAATAAAAGCTATTAAAAACGAAATTAATTGAATTAATATACACAGCGACAGTATTGAACATTGAAGTTCATTGTTACTGGTCGGGTTTGCGCCTTGTCATTAGTTAAATGAGTTATATTCGATAGAAAATTAATTTAATTAATCAATGGAATTGATTGATGGCTGATAAATTGACGATTGATGACCACCCTTCGAGTTTCAGTAACGATTTTAGACTTTACTGGGACCTCGCGGGGACTTCCTGAGTGAATTTGAGATGTGACTGTTACTCATCGGAATAATGAGGCGCTGGTTATATGAACGGCGTATAATAATACAATAATAATACACAAAGTCGAAAGTATACCTATGGCTTATAATACTTGTTAGGTATTCATTTTATTTAAACGTAATTAGAAATGAAAATCTTTGGGTTTTTGGTAAAATCACATAAAACTAATTAGCATATTAATTGTTAGGTACAATAACTGTCCAAACAAAATTAAAAAAAAAATCTGTTAAAAAATGTATAGAATACAAAAGTATCGGCATGATTACTAACATACTCGATGATATTAAAAAGGATCTATACTATTCCGGTATCCCTTAATCCAATCAGTAGAAACGTGACCATATGAGCGAGCAGATCAATCATAAAACCTTGTGTTTTCTGAACACCTTAATCCTGCACGTCTTCTAGTAGCCCTTCAAAATCTTGAGCAATTAGAAATTCTAATAATCCATTGTCATTACAAGCTCACAAATGGAAATGATTGATTTCCATAACAAATTGTTACCTTCATGATCACGACCATATTGCACGATGAGGATCCTCCTCCGTATTTCTCTCTTCTTCAGCCTATAGTCACCCACTGCTGAGAGTAGGTATCCTCATATGCACGCCATCTTGTTCGGTATTGGGCTTTCTCTAACCAATTCTTCCCCGTGATCTTTGTAATGTCATCCGCCCATCTAGCCTTCTGGCGGCCAACGCTTCTGGTGCCGGTCCGTGGTCTCCACTCCGGCACCTTCCTGCTCCACCGGCCATCGCTTCTGCGGCTTACGTGACCCGCCTATCGCCACTTTCTTTGTGCAATGATACGCTCCACGTCAATAAGTTTAGGACGACTCCGGATTCCAAGTTTTTATTTTGTCGCTTAGAGTGATACCTAACATGGTGCGTTCCATTTTCCTTTGGCCTATTTGGAGCTTTTGGACGTAATATTAATTACTTAAGGTTCAATTTTCTACCTCGTAGTAGACCATGACGGGATGGATACATTGCTCGTATGCAGTTCGTTTTAGAGAGAGGGGCACTTCTTTTCACTTGAAAAGTACCTCCTCCGTATTTACAGGACCTTCATTATTTTGCCATCAACATCACCAGCTCATTTTATGTCCCCACTAGGGCTCGAGCCTTTCCTTTGGATGGATAGGGAGCGCGGGTCATAAAACTGCAGGCGCAGTGCGAATTGATGGTTGATAACGACTACTAATGCAACCGAGGTCAACGGATTTAAGTGCCTTCCAAAGCAGTAGGAGCTCGAGATGAGATGATTCCTCACCCATCCGATGACTGACCTTTGCGAAAGTTGCTTAACCACTGCACTACCGACCCTCGAGCTCCTCGAATAGTAATACCAGGTCGGTTGGTAATGCAGCAATAAATTCATGATATTCGCGGAACGCTGGTTAAATTGCACCGTTTCATTTCTGGAAATTAGCGTGCAAATGTATTCGGCCATAAAGCTACAATGTGTGGTAAGAAACGCGACGGTTGCAATTTATTCCAGCGCATAGTTTATTGTCTCAATGCAAATGTTAAAGCAAGCAAAATGCTTTTACGCACCCTTATTATGAGCACTGAAATGGCAAATTATCATAAAACTGATATGTTAATAAAGTACTGGTAATACTAAGGCCAGGGTCTTACCATGATCTTTTAGAGCAGTTTGTGAAAAGGATACGCGTGTATGTACAGTCACCACCATTAACATGTATACGCTTTTGACAAGTTTTCACCCTTATTCCATTGTATTATAAGTCACATTGTTTACTTGTTAATGATCGTGACTGTACACTGCAAAACGCGTCTCGTTTTTAAATCCGCAACAGCATTGCTACATACTTCTATATGAGCTTCTACGACGCCGCCCTTTGTACGATTCCTGTTTATTTTATTTTAACGTGTCTGTTTTTTTGTTTTTTATAAAGTATTCTATTCTATTTATTATAGTTACCTACCAGGTGGGTACTATGAGCTCATAATGCCATATACACACGTCTTAGCTAATAGACAAACAAGTACCTATATGTCTTTTATTTTGTGATTGTTTTGTTTATTTATTGCACGCTTGTTTTTTTTTTATTTTATTCAAGAAAGAGTCAAAAACAGCACAATTCTTACACAATTCATTGTGCGAATGTTATATTTATATGTCGGCGGCGAGGTTGGGTTTCTAGGTAGGACGGTCGAGCAAACTCTGATTCGTCAATAACACAGTTCATCTTGGATCTTCAAAATAAAAGCGCAGTCGTATTCCTTACAGTCACTTTAATGTTATTTTAACATCACAATTAAATTATTTAGAAACAGTCGCCCGATGCAAATGGATTTTAGAATCGAAGTGAGTTCTGCGCGTGCGTACTCTCCGACCGCTCCCGTTCAAATGTCTCAGTCCGTTGTCGCGCCAACTGACGTTGACGTTCGCGTACCATAGAGCATAGACTGCGCAGACCACACTAAGTATAGACTATACTTGTCGTTTCTAAGTGATGCTAGCGCCACGTCTCCGACATATATAATATATAAGCCTTTATTGCTGTTTACAATGTTTTATACAAATATTATTGAAATAAAGTTTAATTAAATGTAAAATATAAATAACTTTAACTTTGACGATTGATATGTTTCTCAACAACAGCTTGCCCTTCTCATCCACTTATAAGACAGAAACGAATCAAATGTTATATTTAATCATATTTTAATTAACGACCAGGGTAAAGCGGATAGGCAGTGGCCCCCACAAGGCTTCTTTCATAGATGTATGATACCCATACAAGAGCGGTTTGTATTATCTTTTTAACATTACAATATACATAAAGGTGTAAATAAAGATGTGTAATACACTTAAATTAAATTTGTGCTGAGACCGATCACGAGTGGCGCTAACAAAAGGGCCCTTCAACAGGATCACGCAGTAATGGTGGAACAATTTACCTAACATCTCGCCTTGCGCGAGGATGCGAAGTTTTATCTTCCAAATGGAAACCTTTTTTTCGGTTCTTATAAAAGATATTACTATACTCATATGATAATAGCATTAGAGAGTGATGTAACTGGGTTTGGTTGTACGTCTGGCAATACAGTTAGTTTTTGAAGAAAAAAGAAGGCAGATATCGCATACCTCTTGATGGTATATAAGCAAGCATAAGCAATGCATTTGCGAAGCGCTGCTGAAGAGCTTGTTGAATCTCACCCGGTCGATGAAAATAATTGATTCAGTGTTATAATACAATGTGTGAAAAACAACCCTGTCCGATTCGTTAAGGTGTTCTTAGGTATCGAGATTCAGTTCTAATCACGTAATCATTTAAATAAGAATAAGTAAAAAAAATTTACCTTGATAAAAATTTTGTTTAATGACAAAACTTACATGGCAATACTTTTGTCGGCACCTCTGTAGGTAGGACCTTTGGCACTGCCGCTATTGATGGAAAGTGTGGCCACATTTATAATATTACCTAGATTTTGGGGTAATTTGAGCTATTTCGGTACAAAAAAATGCGTTTTAAATTACGATATAAAATATTGTCAAAGTTGAAAATGTAGTAGTGACATGTAAAAGGAAGAAGCTTTTGTCAAGGCCATATTCACATTTAAATTAAAGTATTGTTTCATTTATTTATGACTTATAATAATACATTTGTAAGTAGTAGAAAATGCGTTGGTGAGGACGATGCAAGTTACGGGTGTGAGCTAGGTAGACTTACGAACCGATGGCATAGTGACATTCATGAGAGCTAATTTGTAGCTTACACTGAATAAAAGTTTTTGTTTTTTTTTTCTAATAAAGATGCACACGCACAAAACGGCCCTACGCAAAGAGCGCTGGCAACACTTAACAGTTGGCAGTGCACCTGACCCGGCATGTCATGGGGTGTGAGTTCGAATCCCGCTTGTGGAATTTTTTTCAACACTTTGTCTTTTTTCAAATTGTAATTTGTTCGCAACAATCATCATCATCATCATCAGTACAGCTATCAAAAGTACAATTCCCTTGCACACTTTCATAGTACTTCGTGTTCGCTCCACTGCACTAACCTTTGATCAAAATAAGCCCACTTTCGTAGCGTCGTAGCGTCGTAGCGTCGTAGCGTCGTAGCTCGTCTAGTGGAAAGCCGGCCTGACACCGGTGTCGGCTATCAATTCGGTTGATGCTATTTTTACGAGCGAGATCGTATCGACAAGGCTGAGTGTTTCGCACCTACGTTAATGTTCCAAAATACTTTTTATGCCGTAAAAAATAACCGTAAAACAATCTTATATTTCTTTTCATTGAAACGAAAAACATTCGATGTTGCCAGTAACATAATTTATATTTTATTTTGTATACTTAAGGCCTGTTAAACTAACACCTTTAGTAGAATTGTGTTTACCGCCGTCCATTTAATGGTTGTGATAAGTTTTATAGCTTTAAATTGCACTTTATGTTTCTTTCGGTTATTGGTTCGTAGCAATTTTTTTTTATTAAGTCTGAAGCATAACAATGCAATTTTTTACAAAAGATAAGGCATTTGCGTAACTCAAAATGTATATTGCCAGTAACGTTACCGCCTGCCACAGCCTCGTTCTTTAAACATAATTTACATAACATATTTTTTCTTGAAAAAATTTCCACGAGCAGGATTTGAACCTGCACCCTTCTGACATTCTGACATTGAATAAGCTTGCTTACTTCTTAACTGATCTTTAATATTTGTAAAAATATTATGATCGGATGTTAGTGACGGTAGTTGTTGACATTGAATGGGCGCCTTTGGCTTTCAAAGTAAAAAGTGTTGAATAATTTCGGCAGGCTGGTTAAAACCACGACAGCTCAATTGGAAGAGCACCTGACCCGGAATGTCAGAAGGGTGCAGGTTCAAATCCTGCTTGTGGAAATTTTTTCAACATTTGTGTTTTTGTAATTTGTTCGCAACAAAATTTGCGTTAAAAATTATTTGAACATTTAAATTTTTTCTTTCTCAAAAACTACCCTAAATCTTTTTATTTAGACACTATCTTTATATTATCTCTCTAAATTCATTATTTTGACAGTAAGAACATAAACGATAACATACCTCGTGGAAAATTTGTAGAAGTATAAATCAAAGTACCTACTTTCAGAAGACGTTTTACGCTTCACATTATTCTATAAAGAAACGAACTTTAGAACTTAGTCAATCGTAAATATGAACATTAGAGAAATTTGCTTATTTCTACGACTAGACTTATGTAACAGTATCTTTTGCTATGCATTACTAACTGTAAGTGTCAATGCATTCTTCGATCTAGTAAACTTTATCAAGAGCCTTACAGGACGACACCTCACAGACGAATAGTCAAGACAAGAGAGCCAAGAGGCTTACACAATGATTGTAGAAAACACCTACACTTGAGATTATCGCTAATAAATAAATATATACATGCATACAGTCACACCTGTCTCCCCTAGGGGTAAATAGGGTAAAGCCACCAAGGTGCACGCACTACCAAAAAGTACCAAAGTGCTACTAATTGAATAATATTAACTATGTTAGCAAATACTTGCCTGTGACGTAACGTGTACATGGAGTCAATATGGTAATGTAACACCCTGCTGGGTCGTTACTGAAGGTACCGGGGGGTTTTTCAATAAAAAGGCTTCCAAAGCTCAAGATATTATATTACTTTCAATATTACAACAATCACAATCAATCGACGACGCGGTCCGTCAATCGAGTCCGCGATGTTCTTCTTTTTTCTTCCATCTCTTTTTATTCTACACCGTTTGAATTCAAGCCACGGCGGCTACCAGCATGTATGCCCGAGCAAGGAGTCTCGTTTACTACATGACGTAGTATTTTTTAATCACATGAATGTGTTTGCCATTCATTATCAGCTCATTTTTTATGACTCCACTGCTGGAGTACGAGTCTTCCCTATAGATGGATAGGGAGAACGGGTCATAAACCACCACGCGGGCCCAGTGCGGATTGGTGGTTGTTAACGACTGCTAATGCAGCCGGGACCAACGGCTATACGTGCCTTCCAAAGCACGGAGGAGCTCGAGATGATAAATTTTTGATCACCCATCCGATACCCGGCCTTTGCGAAAGTTGCTTAACCTCAGCACTTGCAGAGCGGGCGCGTTAACCACTGCGCCATCGAGCTCTTCGTTTGCCATTAGCAAAAATGTAATTGCGTATTGCGTATACGTACTCTTTGGTAGCTTTACCCTATATACCTACATATAAGTGGGAGGGTACACCACACGAAATGTACAGCAACTTATCTCGCAGTCGTCACTTCATTTGCCATCACCAGAATTACCCATTCCTTTCTGTGCGCCGTTCGAGCAGTCCCCAATAATGATGTCGGCATCTGTCCTGGGATAGAATTATAAATCTCCCGGCATCGAGGGCGGTGGATATCAATTTGTTTGCCCGCCATTTTTACGACTCACAGATCGTATCGATGAGGCAAAGGGTTTTCGCACTGCTGAGCTGCCAACATAGTGGAATTGGGAGCAGTGACTTCTGAGGATTCTTTTGCTGGAAGATTAATATTTTTTTATGAAAATTGCGATTTCCTTTTTTTGTCCTATCTTGAAATAACCTGGGTTGATGTTACTGAAAATACTTGTTGTACATTTTGTATTTTTAAATGAATTCTAAGAATGAAAATGTATTTTTTTCCTATGCTGCTCTTTTTTGATAACATGTGTCTAAGGCTTTACCACAAGTAAATTCGGTGGTTCGTGGGATTAACAACTCCAAATGTTTTAAAGTTTATAAAAGGAAGCTTAAAAAAATATATAACTAGTTATTTTATATTCTGAAAAAAGTGTTCAGAATTAATTCATAAGGCGGGATTTTTAAACGGAAGAAGTGTAAGAGCACTGCATCGAAGTCTACCACCACCATCGAAGTCTAGCACCACATAGAATAGTTGATTAGAAAGAAAATAGATTCTTAAATTCAGTGAAACCATTTACGGCATTTTGCCGCCAATTTTAGCATCTCCATAGGAATAGAGTGAGCGTTACCTTTCAGCGAGGCGGCCTACTGTGTGCCATATTGCCTGTAGCCACGGTCTATATTCGTAAATGCTTTTCACGTTTTTATTCAGTGAGCGGCCCGCGCTATTGGAAAAGGTCATAATAGTAGATTGCTACATTTTGGCGCGAAAGAATTGTGTAGTGTGGTTACGTCGGGTTGCTTTGTTGTGTAAAAACGTCTATCTTTTGTATACATTTTGGTAGTAAATTGTTATTTATGATGGAGATAGGTGTCGTGGCAGCGGCGAAAACGTTTCATAATCACGATCATTTATTATGGCGGATGTGGCACGTCATCATTGAGTTGTGTTTGTTACACAGATCAGCGAATTTGGCCCTACACACCAGAGGAATAGCTTTAAAGTGTTTTTTTATATTAATGACTGTTTTTAATATCAATATAATGTATTAATAAGCTAATAATGTATATTTATTTATTTAATGTTGTAAAGATAAACTTTATGTCTAATGATGAAAATAACTAATTCGGATTAAAAGTAATTAAACCATGCATCACTGTACGTATTTTTTACTTTGTGTACAATATATTTTTGAAGAATGTGTTAAAAATCACTATGTAAGCGGTTGTAATTTTTGATAAAATCTAAAATGACGTCATTCAATTTTTTAATAGAATAAACAAATACTGTAATAAAAAAATAAAGTGATAAAATAATCTAAAAACTTACAAGTTATCTAAAGTGCTCTTTGCGTGTGCTAAACCAACACAATGTTCTTTTTTATATCTTTATTAATTGTCCTACAGAGACAGTTAAAAATGTGGTAAAGATCTCAGGGTTCGAGTCCCATCGTTGGTAGGTACATGTTTGTATACTTGGTATGGTTGGTGGTACTGCTTATTTCTCCACCTGACAAGCTACCACCATCTTATCTAAACAAGTCGCACTAACATCATAGCATTGTTGTGTTCCGGCAGCTAAAGATAAGATAGCCAGTGCCTCACTAGTTGAAGATTTCAGGTAGTGCGCTTACACTCTCGGCCCTATCTACACTTAACATCGGTGAGATGAAAGCCAAGTGCTTACTCATAAGAATAAAAAAAACATCTCAGGGTCGGTGACGCACGATTTATGCGCCGGGCGTTACGAACATCAACGGTTCTGTCCTCGCCGCCCTGACAAAAGGCCCTATGCATAATCGTCGGCTCATTTATAAATAAAAGTTGTTCACAGCTTATTTTAGCTTTAAAAGAAGTTTTTAACTCAAGTAGTAAAAAAGCAAAAAAAGATCGTAGCCATGCAAAGTAAATAAAAAAACTTTTCCTTATGACCGGACCGAGGATAATTGGAGAAAAACTTTGGATAAGAGTTGAAGTGGAATACGGGATCGGGATTAAGACCTAAAACTCGTTAGTTTGGGTAACTGCGAACCACTTTAGCGAAGACTAGTTGGTGAAACTAGAGTTTTCTATACTAGTTATATTAACAATTGTAGTCATTATCGACATTAGCAAAATAATTGAATAAGACGACTGCCTCAGATGGGACTGATTTTATAATCCATCATCAATATAGCGGGTTTAGCTTAACCGATTGATGTTGAGATTGAAATAATATTTCCTATAAATGCACATTAAGGGCTGACATAAAGTTATATACCTCCTCGATGCACTTGATGGACTGCAAAGGCGAGCGGTACGCATTATCGGAGTTGCTGAGGTTACAGCCTCTCTAGAGGACCTCCAGCTGCGAAGAGACATTGCTTCTCTCAGTGTCTTCTACCGGAATTATTACGGTGAGTGTTCTGAAGAACTTTTCGATCTAATCCCGCCTTCTCATTTCCTCTCCCGGACTACACGTGCTGGTCTTAGGAACCACCATTATACTGTACAGACAATCAGTACTCGTACCAAAAAATTGGGCAAGTCGTTCCTCTGTAAGACCATTCGGCCTTGGAATTCTTTGCCGGCGCATGTGTTTCCCAACTCCTATAGTCCCGGGTCTTTTAAGCGGGGCGTGAAACGGCATTTATGCAGGCCGTCATGAATGGGTGCGTTTGTTACCGTGCTTGTTCCACGGTGAGGAGCGCTCTCATTATTTTGGACTGCATCGGCTGCTTACCATCAGGCTGGATGTGGTCACTATGACGTGTCAATATAAAAAAAAAAATCAATAAACGCGATACAATATTATTTCATTTACATACACACCCTGTCGATATGATTCTTCTACGAGCTACCTAAATCTCTGCTCGTATCTACAGTGAAGACCAAATCTGTCCAATACCGGCTGCCAATATTAAACCCACCTTACTTGACTGTTTTTAAACCCCAGTCCTACGCAAACAGAGCCGCGACAACTCATCATTTCGGACAGATTGTGAAATCTAATTTGGCTATGTACAATATGAGTCATACCGGCAATAGGCTTATTTCGAATGATAAACAAACTTATAAATATTGTTTACGGTGCGTTTACACCTGACGTAAAAGATAAAATACAATGATTTTTCAACTTTCCATTGTAGTTTCTTTATAGGTTTGGTAAGGTAAGCATTAAGTTAAATATAGACAACGAAGAACTGCAAACAGCTTGGACTCAGCTATTATAAAGATATATTTTTTTATACGTAGCACGGCAAATGACTCCATTTCACCTGATGTTAAGTGAATATTGAATCAAGATGCGACGACAACAGGTGCATCGTGAAAACAACGCAGCATCAGTTACCCTCACTCTGCCGGCCCACAAGGTGCATCTTCACGCCTCGTTTGAAGGACCCCATATCATAGGTAGGAGGGTAAACGTGTGCTGGCATACTATTCCATGTTTTGGAGGTGCGAAAAGAAACAAGTCACCAAATTTCTTAGTGCGCGATGGAATTTGAGATAGTGAAGCGGTGACTCCGGAGAGCAGCACGTACCACACAATACCATCGCAATAATCATCTATTCGCATAATTTATTTCTTGTAGTCAAACAATCTGTATAACAATGCGTACAAATAGATATGGAAGGCTTTGAACAATTATATATAAGTGATCGCTGCTTTTTATTTGGCGTTAAAAAAACAAAACACCTTTTCAGTCTAGATTTAAGTTAAAGTTCTTTAATAGAACAATAGATTATAACTGGAAGTCTCTTTACGTCCAACTTCCACCATGGTGGATCTACATGACGATGGTGAGACCGATCCTCACATATGGCAGCATCGTCTGGTGGCCCAGAACCAGGCTGAAGATCTGTAAGAATGCTCTTAGCAAACTTCAGAGAACAGCTTGTGTGGCGATCACTGGTGCCTTTAGAACCACTCCAACGGCAGCGCTGGAGGTCCTCACAGACCTTTCACCCTTGCACATTGTAATAGAAACAGAGGCAAAGAAAGCGTTACATAGACTAAAGGTGGCCGGACTGTGGGACGCAACTAAACCTCTGACTAGACACACAAAATGGGAAACAAGTGACATTCCTGACAGGATCATGGAAATGGGGTGCGATAAAATATCCCCCATATTCATGTTCGAAAAGAAATTTAAAGTTTATGTTCCAACCAGGGACGAATGGAAACGAGGGCCACCGTCTCCGGAAAAAGACAGCCTAATCTGGTATACCGATGGATCAAAAATGAAGTCGGGCACAGGGGCAGGCGTCTATAACAACGACTTCAAGCATAGTCAAAGCATGGGAAAATTTGCCACTGTTTACCAAGCCGAAACTTTCGCAATTCTCCTATGTGCAAAGCAGAATATAGAGTTAGCTATGAAAAAGCGCAATATATTCATCCTGAGTGACAGCCAAGCAGCGCTCAAATCACTCATATCGCCCCGAATCGACTCTGGCCTTGTTCTAGAAACCACCAAAGCTTTAAACAAGCTAGGTGGACATAACAAGGTGCGATTGATCTGGGTCCCAGGCCATATGGGAATCCACGGCAACGAGATGGCAGATGCACTTGCCAGGGAGGGCTCAGAGACCCAGCTTATTGGTCCAGAGCCGTTCGTGGCACTTGCACCAAGTACCATCAACAAGGCCTTAAAAGATTACATCAAAAACAGGCACGGCATCGAATGGAAAGAGCAGCCGGGTATGAAACACTCCAAATCTTTCCTAGGTGAAAACGCCTTAGGACGGAGTAAGTTCATATGCGGAGGCAGTAGAAGGCAGGCCCGATTAACCGTCGGTGCCTTGACAGGGCACTATGCCACAAAACAAATGCTCCACAGAATGCATCTATCAACAAATAACTTGTGTAGGGCATGTGGAGAGGAAATGGAGTCAATGCAGCACCTACTGTGTGACTGCGACTCTCTGGCTAGGAAAAGAATGGGACTCCTGGGGTCGGCTTATCCGAGACCGGAGGACTTCAGGCTCTTCGCTCTTAAGGACGTGGCCAAACTTATGGCATCTATCTTTACAGAGGAAGAAGAGTGAAAGGACGGGGTTGCACAAAAGATCCCGATGGGTCGAAGTGCTACTGCAAGAGGGAAACCTCACAGGCCCCACTAAGATAAGATAAGATAAGATACGTCCAACTTTGCAAATAGTAGGTATTATCATGTCGCTCTACCACTCCGTAGAACGTCTTACAATATTATAAAATGTTCATAATAATTTTTAACGCAATTTTGTCGTGTAGAACCACGATAGCTCAATTGGAAGAGCACCTGACCCGGAATGTCAGAAGGGTGCAGGTTCAAATCCTGCTCGTGGAAATTTTTTCAACATTTGTGTTTTCAACATTTGTGTCTTACAATATTGTTTTATTGTATTTAAATTTATTTATTTATTCTTTATTGCAAATACCTATAAAGCAAAAGGCGGACTTAATGCCCTATGGCATCCTCTACCAGCCGACCAGCAAGGATATCAACATTATATTAATGATAGGTATCATCATCAGCTCATTTATGTCCCCACTGCTGGGGCACGAGCCTTCCCTATGGATGGATAGGGAGAACGGGTCATGAACCACCACGCGGGCCCAGTGCGGATTGGTGGTTATTAACGACAGCTAATGCAGCCGGGACCAACGGCTTAACATGCCTTCCGAAGCACGGAGGAGCTCGAGATGATAAATTTTTGGTCACCCATCCGATGACCGGCCTTTGCGAAAGTTAACCAGCACTCGCAGACCGGGCGCGTTAACCACTGCGCCATCAAGCTCCTCCTAATACAATAAGAGGTATATATCTTTTATATTTTAAACTAATTAAAAAATCATTGAAGAAAAGTCCTTAAACCTTCCAAACTCGCCACGTGTAAAACCGTTTCAAAACAGCCTTATAATTATTTTAGAATGATGCCGGGATTAAATGGATAGCCGCGGTCCCATGAATAACTTTGGCAACGTGCTACCAATAGGCAGACAGAGGTCGCTTAATGATCGCAACTTTGGATATATGACGTAGTCCAGTGGGTAACTTGAGAATTATAGTGGAGCTCAATATGTCTATTATAGGATAAGATACGATTTGGGACTCTAAGATAAGATAACTACGTTTTATTACCATAACCATAATAAACGTAGTTATCTTATCTTATCTTATCTTATATAATGGTGTACTCACCAGCACAACACTTTTGTCGTTATTTAAGAAAGTAAAATTCAAAAAAATTCAACATTTATTCAGTTTAGGCTACAAATAGCTCCTATGAACGTCATTACGCCATCGGTTCGTAAGTCTACTCTGGGCGGGTGACCTTGTACTGAGAAGAACCGGCAAGAAACTCAGCAAGTGTCAAGCTCTTTTCTCCCTTACAGTGTCAAAAATATTGGAAAATGCCATTGACATTTTCCATCACAAATAAAAACACAAAATATAAAGGACAATCAAAACATTTTTTTTTTTTAGCAACATAGCACGGCAAATGACTCCATTTCACCTGATGTTAAGTGAATATGGAATCCAGATGCGATGACAACTGGTGCAGCGTGAAAATAACGCAGCATCAGTTACCCTCACTCTGCCGGCCCACAAGGTGCCTCTTCACGCCTCGTTTGAAGGACCCCATATCATAGGAAGGAGGGAAAACGTGTGCAGGCAAACTATTCCATGTTTTGGAAGTGCGACAAAAAAATGAGTCACCAAATTTCTTAGTGCGTGATGGAATATTTGAGACTGTGAAGCGGTGACTCCGGAGAGCAGCACGCGTACTCCTATGGAGGAAAGGAGAAGGAGGGATGAGGTCAAAGAGTTCTTCAGAGCACTCGCCATGGTGTAAACGGTAAAACACGCTGAGTGACGCAATATCTCTACGCAATTGCAGAGTTTCGAGAGTATTTGTGACTTCTGCGTTGCCGATAATGCGTACAGCGCGACGCTGCAATCTGTCCAAAGCATCGAGAAGGTACTTTGCGGAACCGTCCCAGATGTGCGAGCAATACTCCACGCAAGACCGTACCTGTGTCTTGTACAAAAGGCACAACTGGTCAGGCGTAAAGAATCGCCGCACCCTGTTCAGAATACCGAGTTTTCGTGAGGCTGTTTTGATCACGGCTTCGATGTAGTCTCTTTGGTTTAGATCGCAGCGAATCGTCATACCGAGCATGTTGATACTGCTCTGCAGGCTTAGAGATGTACCCTGAAGAGTTGGAAGGGGAAGGAATGGTGACTTTTTTGCCGTGAACGCACACACCTGTGTTTTCTTGGCATTGAACTCAACAAGATTATTGGAGCCCCATTTAGATATGAGGTCCAATACCCGATTGAGCTCAATGACAAGATTCACTCGGTTAACTTCGGTTTCGACCCGCCCGGCCGCTGGGTGACCGTTATATCCCCCATGCACTGTGCTATCATCTGCATAGCAATGAATATTTCCAAGTGGAAGCATATCATTGATATGCAGAAGGAACAGCGTGGGGGACAGAACGGAACCTTGAGGGACACCAGCGTTCACTGACATGAACCGCGAAGCGCATCCATCAGACAGGACACGGATTCTCCGCTCATGTAGGAAGCCAGCGACCCAGTTGCAGAACTGAGCAGGCAGACCGTATGCCGGGAGCTTGGAGAGAAGAGCTTTGTGCCAGACCCGATCAAAAGCCTTGGCTATGTCAAGGCTAACAGCCATCGACTCACCACGCTTGTCAATAGCCTCACCCCAGAGATGTGCAACGTACGCTAGAAGATCACCCGTTGATCGTTTCGGCCGAAACCCATATTGGCGATCATGAATAAAAAACACAAAATAAATAAAATAAAGTAGGAGACAAAAGAGATTATAGATCTACTGTTTTAGACAATTTGTATGGATAAGATATATTATACAATATAATTTTGTTACAACATGCCCGTAAACAAATGCTGCTGGAAGTCATACTTATTAATTATTTCACTTATTTCACTTTTTTTTTCTTATTTTTTTATAGCTATAGCTTGGCAAATGACTCCATCCCACCTGATGTTAAGTGGAAATAAAATAAGTTTTTTTTAATATTAAAAGGAGGCAAACGAGCAGGCGGGTCACCTGATGGAAAGTAATCGCTGCCAATGGACACCCGCAAAATCAAAGTAATCGCAGATGCGTTGCCGACCTTAAGGAAGGAGTTGGATCTTGAGGAGGGAGTAGGAATTGGGAGGGGGAAGGGTGAGAGATGAGCCTCCGGTACTTTCACTCACCGGACGAAACACAACAGCAACGATGCCATTGTTTCACGCTGATATTCTGTGAGAGGGTATGGTATTACGAGTACGCCGGGCGAGCCGGCCTATTTCATCCTGCAACGCAGCGTGGCTCTACCACTCAGACAGTGTCACTCATTTAGCACCACCCAGGGGTCACTTCAGCTTTATAATATTAGTATAGATATGTGATTTCAATTGCCTGTACCTTGCTCAGCATAAATATCATCGAAAGCTCGGAATAGTACATTTTAACTCAGCATAACCGACGTCTGATAACTATATACGTACACATAAAAAACATTGAATTATAGTTGGAGATAAAAACAAATTTCGCTTTCGAGATAAAACGTTGTAGGTACACGACCCATAAAGTCCATAAAAGCCTCCTTACATGCTCCCCCGAAGCCTCCAAACAACATAAACTTCCTGAGAACCCACTAACCATAACATCGTTGCTTATAAAACATTCACCGTGACCCTTCTTTCGTTCTATAAATTTTGATAAGGCAGTAAAAGAGGCGAAAAAACATTAAAAGCGAGTAGTTCTGACCTTCGGATTTGCATGGAAATGTACCGCGCTGGAAACTTGGAAACGCCCCGCGAACCTAAGTGAACGTTAATACGAAATGCTTAATCTACACATTTATGAGATCTGCTTTTGTGGGTAGCACCACATTTTGTATTGATGCCCGCTGAAAGGTTTCTTGTTCGCTCACTGTAAGGAACAGAAGTGATAAATGCTTTAATTTTCCTTGTCTGTTGCGTCTACTAGTCGGTGTGAGAGTCCGAAGTTAGATCCACTTCGGATAACTATCAGTTTCGATTTATTTATTTTTATTATTTAAGAACAAACTTTGCTAGAAAAAATCATCTAGCACTAAGAAGCTCGAGTGGGGATTTAACCCACGACCGTTAAATAACCAGCCCAATCCAGAAGACTCGTGGAATTTTTCAAGGAGTTTGTGATTTACGCTGCAAGTCAGCGGTATTACGTCACTGTGAAGTTACTAGCGTCACATTCGAAAGAACACTTTTGCAAGTATTTAACAATCGATAGTATCTATATATTAATACGTGAAGCAAAAACTTTGTACCCCTTTTTACGAAAATTGCGCGGACGGAGGAGTATGAAATTTCGCACACTTATAGTTTATATAGAGAAGAATTACAGAATGTTTTTTTTTAATTATACATAAAAAATACATTAAATTAATAAAACAAACATTACACACACTACCATGTATTTGACACACACGCATATAATAATATACTCTTTTAAAAAATTTCAAAAATGGAAGAGGAGCGGCCGAAATCTGTCAATGCCAATCCAAACTCACATTCTATCTTTTTTAATTTTTCATTGCTTAGGATACAATCCGTGCAGCCTTAATAAAATTACGGTCGAATTTCGACCAATGGGTGACCACTAGTAGCTTAGAGCATTATGGTTTAATGCTCTAAGACTAGTAGACGTAATTCCTTTAAATATTTTTATTATTTTTAATTTTGCATTTACTATGCCATATAGGTAGTTACAAGATAAAATCTGACTAGTATATTATGTTAATAATAAACTACTAGAAAAATTCAACGTGTTTTCAGGGGCTTTGGTAGCTCAGTGGTCGGGACATTGGATCGGTAATCCAAAGGTCGTGGGTTCGATTTATTTGCCAAACCTTGTGATAACTACAAACAAATATGTGTATTTTGAAAAGTCAGCTGGTTACATAACCTTTTATAGATCTTAACTTTATTTTGACTTAATTTCAATGTTTCCGATACGTTAAAAACTCTTAGGCATTTTTGTTGTGTTTTTATAAGGATTTAAAAATATAGTAAAAATCTTTGTTTGGTTTCATTACTGTCTCACTTGATTGTCGTCAGAAAAATACAAATAAAGCAAGTGGAAAACGTTTTACGGTAATTTATTATTATTAAGCGTTGCCTTCATGAAAATTCGGAAATGATTGTTATGATGTTTGCTGTGGATTTAGACCTTTTGATAAATAGATAGAGATTTGTCTTCGACACATTGTATTGTATGTTTAGCTTAAAAGAACCTTCATGTCAGCAGAAAAAGTGGTTCAAAAGAATACTAATTACACTACTTTTTTAATCCAAAAACTTTTTGAAATTATATGGACACTTTTCAATTAGCAGTAGCTTTAATTCATGAAAAAACTTGGTATCATTGTAAGACTTAACCTCAGCGGGCAGTTTACCCGTAGTACCAGTGGGAACATAACAATGCTACAAACATTTATTTTGGATAGGTTATATAGAACTTCCCCCAACCCCCTCAAAGGGAAGGAGGATATAGTCACTAAAACTTTCTGCACTTCCTCTCCGCACCGTCAGGATGATCCAGGACCGTTATAAGCAATCACCGGAGTACTATTACCAACTTAACCTAAAATTAATGTTCTTTTCCACCTACAATGTATATTTTACTAGGGCCACCCGCAGTTTCACCCGCGTAGTTCCCGTTCCCGTGGGAATATCGAGATAAAAATTATCCTATTTGTAATCCAAGTTATAAACTGTATGCCGAATTTTATCCAAATCCATCCATCCCTTGCAGCGTGAAGAAACAACAAATATACACACATACACACAAACTTTCACATTTATAATATTAGTGTGATTATTAGAGCTCGTAGAGTACATGCGAGTGAAATCCAACGCCACTTTGAAGGTCGAGCGGTTGGAGTCCCGCCACAATGAGAATTTTAATTCATTTGTGGTAAGAGTACCGACCGACCATCTGTTGACCTTCGTGACAGAGGACTATTGGCTGAAAGGTGTCATGGCTACCGGACACCACGCTGCGTCGCACGTCGTCGCCGTCTTTACGTGTAGCATAGTTTTTTAATTTATATACATTATTTCTATGTATTTTACCATCTTGTACCAGTGTACAACAAAGCAGTCTTTGTTGCCTGAAATAAATAAATCTATTCTATCTATTATATTAATGACGACCTAGTCCGGGTGGCGAGCAGGGGATGAATGAGGATGGCGCATGACCGTGAAGAGTGGCATGCGAGCGAAGAGGCAGTGGGCGAAAGTGGGCGGACGATGGTGATGATGATGGTGATGAAAGTCTTTTTGGTAAATCGTATGTTCATAGTTAAGATACTGTTAAAAAACACACAAAAATACCCGACTTTACTTTAATAGGCCATGCATACCGAATTGCTAGTCAGTGCCGACGGCTAAGCGAGTCAATGTAAGGGCAAAATAAATAAAAAAAGGTCTAAGTCCCCACAACCTGCCTTCCCAGGACACGCAAATTTAATCTATTTGCGACATCTCAAGCAACGGGAAAGGCTCCCAACATAATTTAATTAAGACATTGATACTGTGATAGGCTTTGAATATTTTTTTTGTACGTGAAAAAACGCTTTTCGGATGTCTTAATTTATTTATTTTGGTACGCTTACGTAAATACAGAACAAAGCTTTTAAAACAGGAAAACATTGATAAGTATATTAAAGACTTCACCTTTATAAATAAAATGTGTACATTTATTATTATATTTTAACCATTCGCGTTTTACTGTAATTAAAGTATCAGGTATGCCTATGATACCTTTTTTAATTAGTTTGCGTTAATCCCCGTTTTTTTGTACAGGTTTATTATGTTATGCAAAATTTGGTTTAAACTACATAACTGTATGTATAACTAGACAGTTAAATCTATTTATAATTATAGATAATAAATAAATAAAAAAATTATAGTTAAATGTGTTCATTATGTTTTGTTTGTACAAAGGTATGTGTCTTAGGATTGTTTGTTTTTGTGTTATGTTTTATCTACATTATTGTACCTCCAAATGTGTTTTTAAGATAAAATATGGCTGTTCCATAAAAAAAAATTAAAAATTCTAATGTTTATTATAAAACAAAAAATGCTATCACGTTCTTATCAAATTAGTTAAAACTAAATAAGAGCTTGTAAAAAAACTATAATGCTTTCTATTTTTACGTAATATTACTAACGATAAAAAAGCCATGTTGCTAATTTGTGTTTTTGAATTTTGGAATAAAAGTATTATGTGTTCCAATAGACCTGACTGTTTTTTTTTTGGATAACTAAAATAATTATTATGTCTGTTGCTTTACTGCATACGACATTACACTGTAGAAGTAACACAAATAAACTAAACGCAGCAATAAACTAAACTGAAAACGTAATATTTTTGGTCCAACCGCCGACCTGTTTGAATTTTTTCTTATTGCTAATAGTGCCAACACATTGTTCTCAGTCTTATTGATCATCTAAAGGAAAATATGTTTTTAAGGTCAATATTTAATTCATAGTCACGCGATCCCGCCCCCCGCTTACAATGTCACGGAACGAACATTGCTTCTGATAAAGAAATGGCTGCCCATAAATAACAATCATAGCAGTCATCGTAATCGTAAAAAAACGAATCATTATTTACAGTTTTACGGGACCATGCTCAGCCATTTAATGAAGGAAGCTTTATATTTTTTAATTTAAAGTTTTATTATGCTAAGCATAATGTGGAAACGTTCATGTAAAACATTGTGCAAGATATTTTTTTACTAGAAAAAATCAACCAGCTTTAGGAAGCTAGAGTTGTAATCGAACCCACGACCTTTGGATAACTGGCCCAATGCTGTAACCGCTAAGCTACCGAGGCCCCAGTATCTTCTGGCTTCCAGCGTAAATCACAAACTACTAGAAAAATTCAACGAGTCTTCTGATTGTTTTTTTGTAGTAAAATTGTCCAATAAGTTATTACATACCTTTGTTTTTAGCATAGGAAAATTTGCACGGTGCCTGATGTTATGGTCGAGCCACTAAAAACCTAGGACACTTGTATACTGCTTGGGCGGGATCCAAAGAACTCAGAGGAGTCGATCACGACCCGCCACTGTGGTCCCCTTGAACAGACTTCTTACTAAGGCATCTCACAAAGCATATAAGCATATTTCGAAGATATGGCAATGGCTTACTAAGGCATCTCACCCCCAGGGAGCGCGGAGAAGCCTCTACACCTTGAGGAGTTTATGGGGGAAGTCTGGTGGTCCCTACCCCCCCCCCCCCCCAATGCGACATATCCCATGCAGCTGCCTCCTCCAAAACTTATTATACCTATGGGTGATAATTAAAAAAATGTGTCGATAACATTGTAGCAAAAAACACGAGCAGGATAATCCGCACTTCTGACAAATCGGGTCAAGCATCCTTTTAATTAGACTAACTGCCGCTTAGCTCGGGCACCGGTTTTTATTTACCAAATATTGTTTTCCTATCTACAAGTTTACTTAAACTTTACTATCTAATAAGATAGTGAAGAAAATACATAAATTACTTATATACGAGTCTTTAGTCTTTACGCATTATTCTTTATTTACGTAGTAACCGTTTCACTAAGCGAGATCATGTGTCATATAAGCTCACTGGTCGGCGTTTGTTGGTCCACCCTATCAGTTTTACCGGTCAGTCAGGACGACGGTGCAAGATTTCTTTCATTGAGTTTTTTTATTTTACCGTTGACTATGTGTGCCGTAAGTACGCAATGATGAGATGAAGAGATTAAGCTCCCTTCTCCATTCCTCCATAGGAGTACACATGCTGCTCTCCGGAGTAATCGCTTTACCATCTTTAATAAATCCACCACGCAGAAAGAAATTATGTGATTTGTTACGTTTCTTTGGCGCACCTCCAATAGATGAAATAGTCTACTAGCACACATTGTCCCTCCTTCCTATGGGTTCATTCAAACGAGGCGTGATGATGCACCTTGTAGGCCAGCAGGGTGAGAGTGACTGATACTGCATCGTTTTCACGCTGCACCAGTTGTCCTCACGAGTCTCGGCGCCATTTCCACTTAACATCAGGTGGGGAGTGAAGTCAGTTGCCGTGTCGTCTATAAAAAAAAAAAGATCCGCTCGCCACTTCGCAAGACGCCTCAGACACACGTACAAGCTCGTGTCTGAGGCCTTAAAAGTGTCATTGCAACACAAACACCGTCTTTCAAGGTAATAACGCGAGTTGACGTGAAGAGGGTGGCTAATTTTACACACCATGCTTCATTAGCCGTCTCGCATTTTTACTTGTGGAGTAATTTGGATATCTTTACAAATAAAAATGCCCGTGTGTATAAGTATTGTAAAACTTGAAGAGCAGCGGCTTGCGCATATTGGAAATCAAGCTATGTTCGCAATGCCGGCTCAATGGATGGGTAACTAAATTGAAAGCTTAACCATGCTTCGAATAGCACGTTAAAAGCTGTTGATCCAAGTTGTAGAAAGTTGTCAGTCGTGTATCACCAAACCGCTTTGGCCCAGTATGGTGGAGTATAACCTGATCTTGGCATGTGATTGTTTTTGTTGGAAGACCGGATTAGGAAGGCTGATCGTGATAAGTGTCTTGGCACAAGTCTGAAGGTAATGAATGTCGTATTTATTCGCTACATCTATTTCTTTAATTTATATGTGAAGCGAAAACTTGGGGCCCTTTTTTAAGCACATTTCGAAGATTGATATTTGGTAAAGTTAAAGTATAGATCAAAAAGGAGTTCACTAGTAGAAGGAAATAAATGAACAAGTAACATCGTGCACCAAAGCCAAGATCCCCGAACTTTTATCTACTAAATTCTTTATTTTTGTAAAGTCTTTTGTTTTAAAAGTCTTAAAGCATACACATGTAGCCCCGTCGTCGTGTCGTAACTCAAAAATTAGGGCTGTCCCTTTTTTAAAGTACATTATTTATAGAAAGCGTAACTTGGAAAACTCTTCGGAATCCGGACTGTTTTTTACCTACAGCACACATACATATAAAGCCAAAGTATTTTTCCCTTAATGTCAAACCCATTACGACTCCCTTATAAGGGGACAACTTCATGAAAAGTCCAATGAGTTTTTACGTTCCTGATTCAGTACCAAGTTAGAAAAGTACTCTGCCGAGCTAAAATAACTCTTGCTACTTCAACATAACGTTGAAGAGATGTAAGTGGTACGTGGACTTTGGTGTAGATAATACCCAAGACTAGAAATACGGGCAGGCTGGAGTTTGTTCGGGGAAACATTCATTTTCCTCAGTCAATGTTTGTTGGTGAACTTTCGAGATTTTGATAAGATATATTTATTATGATAAGTAAGTACTGAAAACGTTTTTATTCGGCCCTGATTACTGATCTGCAGATTTAAAAAATTTGCTCCTTATCTTCAGGCCTTTCAGTCTTGAATTTAAGATCCAGTTCAAAAGAGGTGAAAAAGTTTTGTGGTCGAATTTCATTGGTTCATTGTTTTAGGTAAAATATTATATTAACTTACGTTTGCCCTATTAAAAAGTATAGTACAATTTTGAAATTAATTACTTTCATGTTCTATAACAAAAGTTTTTCATCGTTTATTTTATTTCTGTATAACGCGTTGGAAAGCCGAAATATTTTTTAGGGAGAATTCTGTTGAATTCATAAATATGTTTTCATCTGCGTTTATTTAATCATCAACAGCGCTCTTGTGTATTTGACATCAGTTAAGCAAATTACACAAAAGCGGGTCACTAAATAGGTGACCAGATTTACTCTTCTTTATAACCTGACGTCAGTCGTCTCCGTCAGACGCAGTCAAAAAGACAGTGCTCTTATGTCACTAGCCCCACTTCGAGATAAATGGGATGCTGAGACCGTTCCTCCGACATGCAAAAGTAAAATTTGTTTTATTTTATAGATGTTGTTTGTTGTGCGGTTATACAGTTTTGTATATGTTTGTTGCAGCTCGCAGCACACCTCACCTGATCACTTCGCTGGACCTGCCCCGGTTCGCGGACCCTCGGCGGGAGGCCGAGCTGGTCTGCCGGTACGCTCGCCAGCCGCAGGACCCGCCACTGCACTCCGTCAAATGGTACCGGGACACGCACGAGATATTCCGCTACACGCCGCAAGAGGTCAGGCTGTGTTTGTTGTTTTATTTAAACTAGTGGTGCAGTGGTCGAATTTGAAACTCGACCGTTCACTAAAAAAAATGTTTAATATATATTGAAAGGCAAGTGACCAATGGTCGTGAAATTAAAAAAAAAACTGGTATTAATGTTTTCAAGAATGTACAGGTGGACTTCTTGGCGAAAAAGTGAAGAGACACATCTGCGGATTTGTAATTTGTGTTATGTCGAATACTAATGTGAAATAAAACAAACAGTGCAACGTCACTTTTCAAATTCTCTCAAGAAGTCCGCGGGAGGTCTCAGTAAAGCCCCATCTTTACTGATACACAAAAAGTTGGGTGGAACATAATTTTCCACTAGTACTGATTGTATTATCATTAATGATTATCTATTAAAAAAGAATAATATTTATCTGTATAACTTCTAGAAAAGTTACTTTGTTACAAACGAAATGTGCTAACCGCAAGAAGCCATATGGGGGCACGGCAGTGCCTCCGCCTAGTCGAGCAAAAAAGCGGCACGGCGGCCGTACGAGTACCATCCTTTTCTCGTAACAGTTCCGGCCATTTTCGACTCCCTATAACTTCGTTGTGGATAAAACTAGAAGCCTGAATTTTCAGTAACCATGCAAGCATTGTATAAACACGGTATATTTCAAATTTCATTCAATTTGAACCAATAGTTGAAGAATTATAACTAAAAGTTTCTTAATTTTGTCACTCACTGACTGACTGACCGATCATCAAAACTCTAAGGCACTGCTTAGCAGACATAGAAGCTTCAAATTTAGAATACAATTAGTGTTTCGGTCCAGTTTTATAGATACACATAAATAACTTTGTAATCCCATATAAATGTATAGGATTACAAAGATACATTTGCAGTTAATGAATCAGTGTACCTGTATATATAATATAATGGAATAATAGATATAGATAGGTACCTAGATGGTACCGGAAAGGAAAAAAAGTTGGTCTATCTACAAAAAGAAATGAGATACCATCAAAAAAAAACTTGTAAAAAATACAAGTTTCGCAACTCAGTTCTTCTACCGTAAAAAGTTGTGAGATCCATACCAAGTTCTCAATATTAAGAATCTTTTAAGCTTTAAATAAATAGATTGACTTGGCAATCGCACTAAACAATCAAATTTAATATAATATATGTATTACTTGTGAGATACATTGTGTTTTCATGCGATGGATGGACTAAAATTGAGAACTTGGTATTCCATGGATCTCACAACTTTTTACGGTAGAGGAACTGAGTTGCGAGACTTGGTTTTTTACAATTTTGTTTTTGATGGTTAAAATAAACTTAAACAAAAACAATGGACAGAATTAAATAATCGGTATAAAGAGAATTAGGAATATTTAGCAAGCTAGCAATTTTTCTATTTTAAATTACGTTTCTTGGTGAAAGTTATTTAGTTTCCGATTCGAACAAAGGTTGGTCTTTTCAAACTAACCTGTACAGGTATGTGTAATATACGGTAAGGTACCGAGCTTTATCTCGGACGATGTATATCGATTCCGAGTGATCACACAGCGCCAAAGTAAACTTAGTTCTCCTATCGCTTTGAGTGCGAATTGGATGTTCGTTTCATTGAGCTCCGAGTGCAAGTTTTCTGGCGCCCGAATAAGTTTTTCTCTAATTGCAGTTGATCTAGTTAAATTGGCTAATGAAAGTAGATTCATACTAGCAGAACTAATTGGGAAAATCCACGTCTTCTATATCAAAACTACATTTACAAGTACCATACCGTTGATCAAATTAAAGTGTCTGAATATGAAGAGAGAACAAACCTTAATTACACACAAAAAACATATAAATTTCAATAAAAATGGTGATGATTAAAATATTCAACCTATAAACTGTTTGGGCAAAGGCCTCCATAATTGAAATCAAGACATCAATACAATAGGTATTGACTTGCCAAATGCGAGTTGGTGATTGATGATCACGAATCTAGGCCTTGCATCGAAAAATCCGAAACACACTTTTCCTGATGTAGGAATTGAACCCAGGACCATCGGATGTCGTGCCAAGAGCTACGCCACTCAGCCATCGATGCGAGGCAAACGGAAAGTGTTCTTATTTTTAATTCGCCACAAATCTCACTGATCTCGGTCGTCCTCGCCAATAATCTTGCAAACGCAAATGAAGAGAAATGCAAAAATAAAAAGAATTTCCTCAAAGTTAAGAGTGTCTCGGAGCAGATATCTGGGGCCGAGTCTTAAAATAAAACCACCTGAAACGAAATACATTACGCTTATTTTGTCAAGGCAACATTTTCCTCTCTTCTCTATATTTAAAACTGTTTAATTTTACAGGACGCGTCCTACCTGTAACTTTATTTTCTATCTAAATTAAGTGGGAGGTTGTGAGAATATGAATGAGATGAATAATCATGTATGTATCATAAAACATTCCAAAAATTTTCTTTTTTTTGAAAAAGTTATTATTAGGGTAATGTTTAAAATTGGGTATATACCCGTAAAATAAAATACCAAATAACCAACCTCTGTGCCCTGTTTATTAAAGTTATACTTACAAGCTTTTTATTAGAAACAATTTTCCTGTAAAATTTTTCATTATTACAAATATGTGTTTATAAAAACTACACGTGTAAATTACGGGTTACAAGTGTCATTATTTATTTCACAAACAAGTATATTTTTACACGTATAATTGTGATTTTGTTAGTCAAAAAATCCTTTGTAAGTTACATTGGTCGAAAATCATTGCAAATCCTTAGGGCATCGGGCGACTCTCCATTCCATCTAACAAGTTTACAAGTGTCGTGCTTAGTACCGCAATAATTTTTTTATTAAATTTTTCAAAATGTCAAGTGATTCACGGATGAAGAAAATATTAGAATAACGTAACCGAGAACATATAAAACAAGAATTGAATACGGTCATTTGGAGATGACCTATCAATTTAACGAAAGGTTTCGACTTCAAATTAAAAATAGGAACGTTTAATTAACATTTTGGGTAGCCATTTAGAAAGAAATACAAACAGAAACAACGCCCTGTCAACCAAGTTAATATTACAAATTGCTTTACATTGGTTGGGAACCGGAGTCCAATAACATGCATTGTCATTTCTAGACATTTTTCGAGATAAATCGCAAAACCTTGCCGCGAATACTCTACTCTTCAAATTATAAATAAAAGGTGGGAATACTTTGTCGCTACTACTTTTTTTCGTCCCGTCCATATTAGGCACAGACAATAAAATATACCATTCAGCCAAGCGTTTAAATAGAGCATATTCAACTAAAAAACTTACGAAAAATTGCGGGAATACCTTTTTGATTTTAGAACTTACAAGTAGAATCTACAATACATACCTTGTAAATATTTTTGATAAACGTAATTTACACGAACTTTTAAAAACTTCCTTGTAAAGTGTAACTTGTGAACGTGTAGACTTGTAAGTTTTTATAAACAGGACACTGATCTTAACCCTGGCCTTATTTAATATGCCTCTATCTGAAGATACAGAGTAAAGACTCTTTTGTATATTTACTTTTATATTTTTTCAACTAGCTGTCAACGCTCTTTTGTTTTACTCTTCGTAATCGTTTCTGCTGTTCAGTTGGTTGGTAGGTTTACATATTTCATTTTATTCTTTTAATAATTATATACGTTTGAGTTTGCTTTCTCTTTCTTTACGCTTCCGTTAGACCTGCCCCCCAATTCTGCTATTTATTTTAATCTGGAACGCTATAGTTTCAACGTTTATTATTCTGCTAACTGCGAAACTATACAATTAATTTCGTAGTTAGCAGTATACGAGTACGCTATAGTTTCAACATTTTCGTATTCTGCTAACTACTAAACTATAGAGTTGATTTCGTAGTTAGCAGAATAGCAAAAACGTTGAAACTATAGCGTTTCAGATCCGTTTCAGATCAAAATAAATAGCAGAATTGGGGGGCTGGTAATGTTAATATTTTACTCCACTGCAAGGGGTATGGAAAAAAAAATTAAGTCAACCCAGCAACGTAAAAGTAATTTTTATTAAAAAAATATAATACTCATAAAGATATAGATAATGGTACAATGATGGAAGACCCCTTAACTACGACTGAATCAATCAAAACACAATTAGCCACTTCCAAGGATGTATCGTTTAAAACGACATTACACCCTTCAAACTAGAACACTTACCGTAAAGTCTCACATCACATCACCAGCTAAACGTCCCCACTGATGGGGCACGAGCCTTCTCTATGGATGGATAGGGCGAACGGGTCATGAACAACCACGCTGGCCCAGTGCGGATTGGTGGTTGTTAACGACTGCTAATGCAGCCGGAACCAACGGCTTTACGTGCCTTCCGAAGCACGGAGGAGCTCAAGATAATAAATTTTTGGTCACCTAACCGATGTCTGGCTTTTGCGAAAGTTGTTTAACGTCAGCAATCGCAAACCAGGCGCGTTAACCACTGCGCCATCGAGCTCCTTCTACCATAAAGTCTATCTACTACTGCTTTGGGCTATAATAAGTATGAAGGAAATTAGCTGTACATAGTAACAGTAGATAGCAAGTATTATCTATTATACCTAGTAGATTCAAAGGATATACTTAACTAACGGTAGCACAAAATAAGGAGACTCCAGAAGGTAAGCTTAATATTAGGTCCTAACCTATGAAATTGACGTTTTGTATGAAGATTTTTTATAAAATTATATTTTTCATACTTACGTTTTTTTAATTTTCTTAGCATCTATTTATGTTAACATTATAACAATTTAAGGGCATATTGTGTTTGTTTCACTAGCTAAATATAGCAGACATTAAAAAGAAAAAAAATCAAGTCCCTTCAAAGCTACAATGAAACAAAAAGTCAATTCCGCGAAACAAAAAAGAAGTCAATTTAAAAAAAAAATGGGTCATAAAGACACATAATGAATAATCATTGTTAATACTGAAGCCTAAGTCACATAGCTCTAATTAAAGGTGTACAGTAATTTTAACAACCGGTATTGACTTTTAGAAGTAATACACCTATTAATAAGTAAGAAAAAAACGTAAATTTTATAGGTAAGGACCCAATATATACCCCGCTCGAGTAATGCACATATAGACCCTAACATGTACACGGATTCTCGGAATAGCTCGGAATAGACTGAGCGCAGCTGTAACGAGATTCCGTGTCCGTGAGAGGCTGTCTATGTGTGCGTTACTCGAGTGCTTTTGTATGAAGCTTAACTTCTGCAATCTCCTTATTTTGTGGCGGTAGTCAAGGGGACATCTAACTTCAAACGCACATTGAGACATAGTCAAAATTAATAGAATCCCAAAGGGTTTGTACAGTGTTGTTTCTTACACCGCGAAAGTGCTTTCAATTAAGTTCAAGATAACGACTTTGAGGATTACGCTTAGATATTTATCGCTCCAAAGTGGAACGTCCGCACCTCACTCGCATGTTTATTTATTTACTCTGCGCCAAATTGTTTCCGCACCGTGCATGTGTTCGTAGGGGTTTATTAAACTGCTGCCGGTGCGCGGTGGCACGCTTAAGGACGCTTTTGATTCATGACGTCACGAGTCAATAAATTCTAAATACAAATTGTTTTATTGAGTTTAGTTTATGAATGTCACTATGCCATATGCGTCTTTTTCTTCTTTATTGACTTTGAATATTTTGAAAAAAGACAAAGTGTTGACTTTTGAGAGGGCCGATCCTCCATCCTTTTCTCAGCCTACCTCGGAATCTTTCGTCAATCTACGGCATCGGGTCGGCTTGGAACAGGTGCGACGGGTGTATTAACTTTTCACTCACACCTATAGTGCGTCTTCTATTGCCTGATAAATTGTTTTTTTTTTGTTGTATTGTTTTTTGCTTGCCGCTTCTACCTCCGATATACAACAATCGAAATAATTGAATTTAATACCAATAATGAGCGTACAAAGGAGTCCTAATAAAACCAACTCTCAACCTGATTTATCTAAAATTCGAGACGATGACTTCCCTAATATAGTAAGGAAGAGAAAAACCCCAGATTGTCACTGCAACCATCAGGAGCTCATGGAGGATTTCTACAACAAAATGATGACTTCGTTTAACGCAGCACTTGATTCCCAAAATAATAATATAAAATGTGTTTTGGATGGAGTACGTGAGGATTTCAATGCATTTAAATTGCAAATGAGTGAAATCAACACCACAATTCAAAAATTATCAGACGAGCAATTGGTTCTTAAAAACGATATTTGTGAGTTGAAATCTACTGCAGATTTAACTACCCAGCGTGCTAATTTAATGTCGAACGACATTACTGAGCTGCGATCCGCGTCAAGTAACCTTACCGAACAACTGCGTTTGAAGGAGCAGCAGGGCAGAATTAACAATTTGGAAATTACCGGAATACCTCTTTTGAAAGGCGAAAATTTGAATAACATCATACACAATATCACTACAAAAGTGGGTTTTACGTTATTGCCTACTGATATTGATCATATTCATCGTGTCCGGCGTTTTAACTCGGCAGGGAACGACACCTCTACGAAACACGATAGCAAAACATCGCGTGACTCAGCTTCCATCCCAAACATCATCGTAAGTTTTACGCAAAGACAGCGCAAGAATGAGTTGCTAGCAGCCGTGCGCGCGCGACGCGGATTAACTACAGTCGACGCATGCCTAAACGGACCCACTAGCCCTATCTACGTCAGCGATCACCTCGCGCCGCACAATAAATTATTGTATAAGCAAACCCGCCTTCTTGCTAAACAGAAAGATTATAAATATGTGTGGTTGTCCGATTGTAAGATCCTTTTACGTAAAAACGATACGTCCAAAGTACAATTTGTGTCTTGTGATGCGGATCTCAGTAAAATTAAATGACTATTTGTTTTTGAATATTTAAGCTTAATGATAAAGATAATTAAAACGGGTCGCAACTACTTTTATATTCAAATAATAATATGTAATTTAAATGGCTATATAATAAATAATTCAAGGTGTATTACATGCTATTGTTGTTTGTTTATCTTTGGAAATGTTAGTGGAACCTACATTATTTTACATTCTTTTATACTATTTTGTGTTCTGTACAGAGATGGCATATGATAATAATTTATCCATTTACTATCAAAACGTGAGGGGCTTACGCACAAAATCGCACGAGTTTCTGAGGAACATTCTCTGTGGCAATTATGATGTGGTATGTATAACTGAGTCTTGGCTTAATAGTAATTTCCATGACAATGAATATTTTGATAGCCGATACGAGGTATACCGATGTGATCGTAACGCTGCGGTAAGTGGGCATGTAATGGGCGGCGGTGTACTGATCGCAGTGCGACGCGACCTATGTCCGTCACAGCTGCGTGATGTGTGCTCGCCGCCACCGGCCGAGGAGGTCTGGCTATCTATCCCACTGATGCCACAGTGCGCGAGACGCGTTATGTCATCTGCGTCTGCCGCCCCCACTCGAACACCCCGCCGTTTACACATAATAGCAACGTACATAGCCCACGGCTCTAATCATGAGTCACAATTAACTTCGTTCTACACCAGTGTTAGCGAATTTATAACATCAAATCCCGACGATACCTTCCTTGTACTTGGCGACTTTAACATCACTCACGCTGACTGGTATTTTAATGCCGCGACTAAATGCATGGAGATACGAACAAATAATAACCGCCTCGCATGTCTTACTGCCGATTTTATGAATGTATCTCTTTTATTACAACATAACAATAAGTTTAATAAAAATAATAGATTATTAGATTTAATTTTCAGTGCTCAGCCCTGCATTGTTACGTCACCCGAATGCCCGTTAATACCCGAGGATCCGCATCATAAATCTTTGGAAATTGATTTAAATTTAAAATCCCCCGTCCCACTTCTGTCTGCCAGTATTAAAAAAAAAATGTTTTTTAAGTCCTCGCGCGCCCTGTGAACGCACGGTCGTACACAAGGTGGCCCGCTAATTATACCTACAGCGCGGGACGGGTTAAAGCTGATTTCGATTCAATAAAAAATGGACTTAACGATATAAACTGGGAAAAAAAATTTAGTACTATGGTAGATATCGAATCAATGACAAATTATTTTTATAAAGTTTTAAACAATCTAATAGATAAATATGTACCTACACAAAACCTTACTAATAAAAATAAACGTCCACCGTGGTTCACTACATGTCTTATAAAATTAGAAAAAGAAAAGCTAAAATATCACAAAAAATGGAAAAGTTATAGAAATTTAAGAGACTATCAGACCTTTTCTCTTCTTAGGAAGAGATTTAAGACGTTGGAGGCAGAATGTTATAAAAAATTTATTGAACTCTCTGAAGATAGGATTAAAGCTCATTCAAAGTTTTTTTGGTCTTTCGTTAAGTCCAAAAACTCTTCTAGTTCTTTTCCTGAAAAAATGATTTACAAAGATAAAATCATCTCCAATGGCGGTGAGATCTGTGAGGCTTTTAATGATTATTTTCATTCAGTTTTCGTTACTTCTACCAGTCACAGTTCTGAGTACAAAACATGTGATCCATGTGGTTCTGCCGTAGATTTCAGTTTTGTTAAGATTTATCACGATAACGTTTTGAAAGAATTGAAACATACAAATACTCATAAGGGTGCTGGGGCTGACGGGATCCATCCTGTTCTCATATCCAAATGTGCCAAAGAACTCGCAGTACCTATAACTAAAATTTTTTGTGTCTCCATCCAAACAGGGGTGTTCCCCAGTTCATGGAAACGCTCACTTGTAACCCCCATCCCTAAAAATAATAGACGGGATCGTATAGACGAATATAGACCTATTTCTAAACTTTGTGTCTTTGGCAAAATTCTAGAGAAGATTGTAACTGCCCAAATGTCGCACTCTTTTCGTAATTTCATCTCTGAGGCTCAACATGGTTTCTTTAAGCGCCGCAGCGTTGACTCTAATATGCTTACTTTTACAGACTTTTTGTTGCAAGCCATGGATGATGGCTTGCAGGTGGATGTCGTGTACACCGACTTCTCCAAAGCGTTCGATAAAATCAACCACGATCTGCTCATAAAGAAGCTTGCAAAAGCCGGTGTGCATGGCAGCCTCCTGAGGTGGATTCGGTCTTACATAAGTAACAGGAGTCAGGCAGTCTTTGTGAAGGGTTACTGCTCACAATTTTTGCCAGTTCCATCTGGCGTGCCTCAAGGGTCTCATATGGGGCCGTTGCTGTTCTCAGTGTATATTAATGATATTGGTTATATCCTAAAACACAGTCACCATCTCTTATATGCTGACGACACTAAGTTATATCGTGTCATTAGATCAGTCAGCGACTGTAACAAATTACAGGAAGATCTACATCAGTTGCATACCTACTGTAAGTCAAATCACCTACTCCTTAACAGTGATAAATGTTACACAATATCTTATACACGTAAGAAAAACAAAATCACTTACGACTACCACATAAACGAAAATACGTTGCAAAGAGTGACTCAAATCAGGGATTTGGGTATAATCATGGACTCGGAGTTATCATTTAACGCCCACATTGATCACATCCTTGCTTCTGCCTTTCGGAATCTAGGCTTCATACTACGTGTAAGTAAACCTTTTAATCGACCTGGCACATTAAAAATCTTGTACTTCTCATTTGTTCGATCCTTTTTAGATTTTTGCAGCACGGTGTGGAGTCCATGTTATGAAGTTCACATTAATAGAATTGAAACAGTACAAAAAAAATTTATGAAATCCTTAAATTATCGCCAGAATATAATAAATAATGAGTCATACACCGCATCGTTAAAAAGAAACAACTTGTTATCTCTACGCAACAGGCGTAAAATGTTTGACATAGTATTTCTCTATAAAATACTCAACAGCCTAGTAGATTCCTCGTTGCTACTGAGCAAGATGTCCTTTGTATCTCGTGTTCGTCTCCCAGTGCGCTCCTCACGTTCGAAACCACTCTTCGCCACCCCACGATACCGTAAGAATTATACGCGTAACTCATTTGTATTCCGTTCCACTAACACTTACAATAAAGAATGCACCGATATAGATCTATTTAGTACAACGTTACCTAAGCTAAAATCTATTCTCTCAGAAAGCTTGAGTTGTGACTAATTATCTTGTTATAGTTACTGTTCTTTGTGCTTCTTCTTATAATTGAATTTGATCAATGTAACCACGATAGTACATATAGTACATAGCTAAAATTTTTATTTTTATTTTTATTATTAATATTGTTAGTTGACTAGTTGTTGTTCTAATTACATAAGTATTGTCTTGTCTTATGGCTCAAATAACTAAGATTATTTTAACACGTTATAGGCACTATAGGTCTTTCTTTGTAACCATCATGTAACTTATATTTCTTTATTGTAGAAATGACTGTTTGTTGCCTTAAATAAATAAAAAAAAAAAAATATTCCACGAGCGGGATTCAAACCTGCATCCCATGACATGCCGGGTCAGGTGCACTACCAACTATGCTATCGTGGCTCAATTCAACTCGCCGAAATTAATCAACACTATCTACTTTTACTTTGTAAGCCAAAGGAGCCCTATTCAATATCGAAAATTACGTCATCAACATCCGATCTTAATATTTTTTCAAATATTGAAAGATCAGTTAAGAATTAGGCAAGCAAGCTATATTTAAGATTAAATAAAAAAAAAATAAAAAAAATATTGTTGCGAACAAATTACAATTTAAAACATTTTGAACTTTGAATATTCCACATAAGAATCTGTGTCGTTTTAATCCAATACATATACCACTCTCAAATACAAATTATAGGCAAAATTCATACTCCGTGCAGACAAATGTTTCAATATGTTGTCCGGAAGGGTTGATATTCTAGCTGTGACAAGTGAGACGTAGCCTCCAGCCTTACTCTCCGAGTTTTGAATCGGGCGGATGTAACTGTGTTATTAAGAATTTGTTTTTAATTATGCTAGAACTATTACTAAGTAGGTATACTAAATGTCACTTCCACTTCTGGTCTGCTCTGTATTAGTTTACTTAATTATCCACTTCACGATCAAAAGTTCGCCGATTGTGCTTATATCTCGAATCTGTAATGTATACCATATATCTTTTTTTTAAATTAGCCAATTTAACTTTATTCATAAAAAACAATAAAAATAAAAAATAAAAATAATAATTAAAAATTCATAAGTAAAAAACTTCAACTAACTCGCCTGTCCGAGGCAAGATGCCCAAAATGCTGCAGGCATTGCCCCTTTGAATGACCAAGCTAATGCGCTGAGCGAAAAAATTACCTGATCTCCGGTCACCCATTGCCTCGCACAGGCGAGCAGTTAAGTCCTTATATCTATGTGTGTGAATCTGTAAATGGTCTACTGCTTAATATTTACATTGTTCAAGTTGTAAGTTGTAACTGTCGATTCACCTATGAATAAAAAAACAAAAATAAATAAAAGATACCTTGTACTGAGAAGAACTGGTAAGAAGCAATGCCTTTTCTTTTCTATTTGACTATGACACTAACTTTGTTGTTATGGCGACAAACTTAGATAAATGATAATGTAATTGTAACAATAACTTAATTGAAGTTGTATCTTTATGATTATGCGTTTCTTTTAAGTTTACTGGATACATTGTATTGGGGCTATGTCACAACATACTTTTATGAAGAATTAAAGATTGTATGGCGCCGGCCGACGTCAGTATCGGTCACCCTTTTATCGTCCCTTCAATGATGACCACGCTTTTATGGCCTTACTCTATTAAAACAACGTAATAAATGTTTAGTCGTTTTCATTTTGTGAGATTGATAAAGAAAAGAGGATAATGCAGCCTTAACAGTTCAAATCTTTCGTTATATCTTCAATACTGTTTCATACATTTTACGTTTTAATGCTTAACTAACGCCTCGGTGGCAGTGGCACAGCGCTTGGCCCGTAACCCGAAGGTCCCAGGTTCAATTCCCAGGTCGGGTAAATTGTGTTTCGGATTTTTTCGATGTACAGCCCGGGATTGTAATCACCAACCCGCATTTGGCAAGCGTGGTGATTAAGCCATTACCCATCAATTGCAGCGATGACTTGATTTCAATGAAGGAGGCCTTTGCCCAGCAGTGGGTCAGTTATAGGTTTACTACTTAACTATTATATATATAGATATATATATAGTTGAGATATTTTTGTTTGCACTTTTGTCGCTTCCTTTTAAACATGATGCTCCCATTCCATCTTAGGTTGGCTGGAAGAGATCTCTTTTAGAGATAAGTACACCTTTGCTCACCATTGTTTGTAAACTGTTCTCTGTATGTGTGTTTATGTGCAATAAAGAATATATATTATTTTATGTTTTCAAAAATGGTCGTCAATAACTAAAAATAATGTGATTATCAATCTAATATATAAAATTCTCGCGTCACAGTTTTCGTTGCCATACTCCTCCGAAACGGCTTGACCGATTTTGATGAAATTTTTTGTGCTTATCCGGTATCTATGAGAATCGAACCATCCAACATCTATTTTTCATCCCCCTAAATGTTAGGGGTAGTCCACCCCTAAATTTTTTTTTAATTTTTTATGGCAAAACAACGTTTGCCGGGTCATCCGGTATCTATGAGAATCGGTCAACATCTATTTTTCATCCCCCTAAATGTTAGTGGTAGTTCACCCCTAAATTTTATTTTTTATTTTTTATGGCAAAACGACGTTTGCCGGGTCAGCTAGTTATATTTATAAAGCTTGATTATTCTGAGACGCTCCTTGTGAAATGTTTAAACTGAATATAGAAGAGGTATCTGTTGACATTGAATAAGGCTTACTCGATAGAATTGGCCGAATTTGCAAGGGTCGGAAGCGACCTCAATAGCCCTAATGGTGGAGCATCTTGCCTAGATTGCCAGTAAGTGTTAGTTGGAGACCTACTCACCCCTCCTCCCTCCCAATTCCTACTCCCTCCTCAAGATTCAACTTCTTCCTCAAGACCGGCAACGCATCTGCGATTACTTTGGTTTTGCGGGTGTCCATGGGCGGCGGCGATTACTTTCCATCAGATGACCCGCCTGCTCGTTTGCCTCCTTATAACATAAAAAAACTTTTGAAAAATTTTATCACTTTTTCTATAAAAAATAAATTTACTTCTTCAATAATTTAAAGATGGCAACTGATCGGAGTATCATCGTAACGTAACTGTAACGTACCTACGTACCAAAGAGCCGATGCCGGAGAGCTCAATGCGCGGTAGCTAACGCCCGCTGATTCTGCGATTACTGACGTTAAGAAACTTTTGCAAAGGCCGATCATTGGATTGGTAACCAAAATGTATCATATCGAGCTCTTCTGTGCTTCGGAAGGCCATTAGTTTCCTGCATTAGCAATCATTAACAACCACCAATCCGCACAGGGTCCGCGTGATGGTTTATGTTCTCCATATCCATCCATATGGAAGGCTCGCGCCCCAGCAGCGGGGACATAAAAATGAGCTGTACGTACCATTCGCGGCAAGCTTAATACGTCAATCATCGACTAGGTGTAGCACACGGAGCTCGTGGTGAGCGGCTCAGTTCACTGTATTGACTATGCAAATGCTCGCACCGAACATGTTACGTTACGTCAAAATGCTCCGGTCAGTTGCCATCTTTAAAGTCTTTTAGAGATTTAAAGTGAACTCTGATACAATCATATTACGTTTTAAACTTCCGAATAACTCAGGTGACAACGCAGTGACAGCCTGTAGCTTCCGAAGCTTCAGCCAAGTGAACACCTCCAGTATCTTGAAGAATATCTTGGCTCAGAGCCAACTTTTGATTGGCCATCGCGTTTCAATTAGAATTGACGTTTGAATGGAATACAAACCTGTTTCTGGGGCAGTCATGAAATATGATTGTTGTATGTTTATTAACTTTAAATGAGTTAGATGGTCCTATAAACGTTTTTTCGGTTAACAATAGGTACTTGTACGCAATTGAATCGGAGCCTTCATATTGTGTAACGCTTTGGTGGCCAAGTGTCAAGTCGCTTCTTTCGTGCTGGATGTACACACGCGTGCACATCCACCTACACACACAAATCTGTAAAGTTTCCTCAATAGACTTTGAATTTTATGTGTATGGCATGGCATATGGTTGAACATTTATCGATAAAAAATTTCAGTTTTGTATAGGTTGATATGCCAAGCGTCTGTATTTTTAGTAAGGTACTTTTTGCACTGATTGTTTTGATACCAAAAGCGTGTCTTTACGATGTTTCTTACAATATGTACCTACCTACATTTTGTTGTCTCTCCAATTGTATAAACTAAATTTTAATATATTTATTTACAAAAAAAACTACTAACATAGTCTAAGAATCGGACGTATTTGTCAAATATCTATACTAACTAGTGATCGCCCAGTGGTCGAAATTCGACCGTAATTTTATTAAGACTGCACGGATTATAAGAAATGAAAAATTTTAAAAGATAGTATGTGAGTTTGGATTGGCATAGACAGATTTCGGCCCCTCGTCTTCCATTTTTGAAATTTTTGAAAAGAGTATAAATGCGTGTGTGTCAAATACATATGCGTGTGTGTAATGTTTGTTTTATTGATTTAATGCATTTTTTATGCATAATTAAAAAAAATATTAACATTCTGTAAGTAATCCTTCTCTATATAAACTATAAGTGTGTGAAATTTCATACTCCTCCGTCCGCGCAATTTTCGTTGGTGGGTACAAAGTTATTGCTTCACGTATTAATATACAGGGTGACTGGAAATTAGTGGCGGAGCCGTTAAGGGGAGGTAGTCTAGGGTTATTCCGACAGATATCACTACGAGACCTACCGTCCTTACTTAACCCTTTCCAAGATATTCCTACTTAAAGAGTGTAACCCAAAAAATCGTACAAAAAATTTTCAAATAGTAATAAATCCTAAAAAAAAAGTGATTTTGGCCTACTTTTTTTTGTTTTGCAAGAAAGATATTCTAAATAAGTAATATTAATTGTTAAATCTTCGCAAGTGTCATTATTTTATGCAAAAACTGCTAAACAAAAACGGAAAATGTAAAAAAAATACTTTGATGGCTGATAAAACATCAATTTTCTTTAAAAAGTCACCCTTTATTATTACGTACAAAATAATTAAAAAACTTCTACGTTTCGTACCCTTTCAAATGAGATATTAAAGTCCAAAATCGATTAAGGAACCATCAAGATAAGACTAATAATAAAAATGAAAGAAAAAACCAAACTACTGAAGAATAAAAATTTATTAAATAAAAAACTGTCTACAGTTCATTTTCGAAGTGCCCACCATTATTTCTAATACAAGCTCGTGCTCTTCTTACGACACCCGTTTTTACAACCCTTGAGTCTGTAAGCTCCCTTTGTATTTCCTGCGCTGCGTTGATTATTCTGTTGCGCAAGTCTTCAACGTTTGGTACAGGGACGTCAGTGGCATAAACCAAAGTTTTCATTCGACCCCACACGAAGAAGTCCATGGGTGTGAGGTCGGGGCTACGTGCCGGCCATGGTATTGGACCACCTCTACCTATCCATCGGTCGGGGAAGTGTTGGTCTAGCCAACTTCTCACAGCTAGCCTAAAATGCGCCGGACAGCCATCATGCATGAATATCATGTTTTGCCTCGTTTCTAGCGGCACATCTCCCATTAATTCAAAAAATACATTCCTCAGAAAATTTTCATATTCAACCCCATCGAGGTTTTGCGGCAGCTCCGTAATAAAAAAGAATATCTGCGTATTCTTCGTTACTAAACGATGTTCTTTCTGCCATTATTGGTCCGATAAACCACACAGCCAAATCGTAAGGAGTCACAGAAAACAGGGAACAGTCCAAGTTGTCGGGAAGAGAATCAAATACAAAAGTCCAGGAAAAAGCCAAGTCGTTAGAAAAATCAAAACTGAGAGAAAGTAAGCACATCCGAACACAGTAAAACGTAAGAGCGGACTGAGCAAGAGGGAGGGGCAATCTCGACTCGTGCGCGTCGACCGAGTCCTTTGTTTTCGGAACAAAGTGTTCTACACGGGCTCTACGGGTTTTTTCCATTGACCATATCTTCATTGTTCCTTACCCGATTTTGGACTTTAATATCTCATTCGAAAGGGTACGAAACGTAGAAGTTTTTTAATTATTTTGTACGTAATAATAAAAAGTGACTTTTTTTAATAAATTGAAGTTTTATCAGCCATCAAAGTATTTTTTTTACATTTTCCGTTTTTGTTTAGCAGTTTTTGCATAAAATAATGACAGTTACGGAGATTTAACAATTAATATTACTTATTTAGAATATTTTTGTTTCAAAACAAAAAAAAGTAGGCCAAAATCACGTTTTTTGTGGATTTATTACTATTTGAAAAAATTTTGTACGATTTTTTGGGTTACACTCTTTAAGTAGGAATATCTTGGAAAGGGTTAAGTAAGGACGGTAGGTCTCGTAGTGATATCTGTCGGAATAACCCTAGACTACCTCCCCTTAACGGCTCCGCCACTAATTTCCAGTCACCCTGTATAGATATTATAAACAGGAAAGCTTTGTATTTTTGTATGTATGTATGTTTGCAACGAATAAACTCAAAAACTACTAGACCGCTTTAAAAATTTATTTCACCACTAGAATGCTACATTAGCGCTGAGTAACATAGGCTATATTAAAAAAATATATAATATTATTTTATATCTCAAAATGTTTAAAAATAAAAGTACACCCGTGCGAAGCCGGGGCGGGCCACTAGTACTTAATCATCTATTCGCTGAGAATATTTACAAAACTAAAGCTTTAGTAGACGAGTGAAGTAACGTATTTATAAAATACAATTTAGAAGCTCCGATTCGATTGCGTACAAATATTGTTAACAAAAGGCAAGTATAAAGAGTGGAGTTCCCAAAGGCCGACGTTTAGGTAAGTATAAGATCATCTAACTCATGTCAAACTTAATAAACAAAACAACAATAATATTTCATGACTGCTTCAGAAGTAGGCTTGTATTCCATTCAGACGTCGATTCTAATTGAAACGCGATGGCCAATCAAACGTTGGCTTTCAGCCAAAATATACAGCTTCAAGTTACTAGAGGAATTCACAGGACGGAGCCTCGAAAGCTACAGGCTGTCACTGCGTTGTCGCTTTAGTAATCCGGAACTTTGGAACTCTTAATATGATTGGATTAGAATGTATTTATGTATTTTAAAGCTCTGCACTTTTAAAATGATTGTAATTCAGAACTAGGCAACATTGGAGGCGCGACATGTGACGATCAACATGTAAATAGGTAAATAAATGTAAGCAACGATGCAGCTTTTAATTAATTAAATTAAATCATATTATTACTATTAATATCATTATACAATAATATTATTGTTCTTCATCATCATCGTCATCATCATCATCATCAACACATTTTATGTCAACACTGCTGGAGCACGAGCCTTCCCTTTAGGTTTTGATGGGTAGAGAGAACGGGCCATAAAACACCACGCGAGCCCGTTGGTGATTGTTAACGACTGCTAATGCAGCCGGGACCAACGGCTTGACGTGCCTTCCGAAGCACAAACGAGCTCGAGGTGATAAATTTTTGATCACCCATCCTATGACCGGCCTTTGCGAAAGTTGCTTAACCTCAGCACTCGCAGACCGGGCAAATTAACCACTACACTATCGAGCTCCTCTTAAAGCTTAGCTTTATGTTAGGTTTTTAACTGTTTATGCTAAAGTGGTCATCGGGTTACTTATGGCGAGCCATATTTATGATTTAAATGGATGGATTTTCTTTATCTACCCCTTTTCTTGAGAAGGACGTGAGAGTACGTATGTATGTATGTTTTAACTTGATTGTGTTATAAATTTGGGTCTGTTCACCTGCATTATAAGACGTTCCGCTCCAAAACAGGACGGACCGAACATTTAAATTAAATATTCCCGCGAATCGTAAGGCAATGTACATTATTACTTTTCCCTTTGAGCCAGAAGTAAATTGTTTCTCTGTAGAACTCAATGCAAAGTATTTTAATCAAAGGGAACTCAATTCAATTTCTTTGCAATAGGATTATTTAGACAGACCAGTGATTCTTTGGTTTCTATTCATTTTGTGTTACTTGATTAAGGTTATAATTATGATCTTGTAAACTTGTTACAGTGTTGCAGAGTTTCTATACACTTTAATAAAGATTGACTTTTGATATTATTTACAACAAAACATATTAAATTTCGACTATAGCGAGGTTTGCACAAGAAAATTAATATTGAATACAAATAGAAGTCAAAAGAGATTCAGCAATTCTAGGTTTTTGTTGATAATAATCACTTAAAACCGGAAATA
This sequence comes from Eudonia mercurella, assembly GCA_963082485.1. Lineage (NCBI taxonomy): Eukaryota > Metazoa > Arthropoda > Insecta > Lepidoptera > Crambidae > Eudonia > Eudonia mercurella. Next base: position 472,638 of record OY720029.1, read on the forward strand.
TATGTATTTAAACGCTATACACAATTTTTTTTTTTATATTTGCGGGTAAGCACAGTGCCTGGATCTCACCTGAAGCAAAGAATATATACACTACCGCGGAATCTGAAGTTAAGTGATGATAAGGCCAATTGGTGGAAGAGTACTTCACCCGAATCCTCAACAGGTGAGGCACTGGCTATCTTATCTCTAGCTGCCGGAACACAACAATGCTACAAACATTGATTTTATGACGACAGATAAGATGGCGGTAGCTAGCCAGACAGGCAAACAAGCCCTACCACCAACCAAACCGAGTACACAAACATGTACCCTCGCTGGGAATCGAACCCGGGACCTCTGGGTCTAAACCGGTGGTCTTCGCTAGACCACAGAGGCGGTTGAAAATTACCAAAGGATTGAAATTTTACTTTTTTTTTAAAGTTCTAATTGCTGCACTGTAGCTGAATTAAATATTTATAAATAGGTAGGCATTTCATTTTTTCACTGTATTTTATAAATATGTATTTAGAATTGAAATTATCTTCCAAAGCATAATAAACATTAATTAACAAAGGATTCAAATTCATTCAAAAAGAATTATGATTATTGTTTGCGTAGCCTAAAATAATATTGTAACATAAAATTAGTATGTAATACAATTAGTATAGCTGATCATGGTACAACAAAGGTGATAATGAACATTGAGATGTTTGAGCTGATTTCTTTTTCTGCTACAGTTTTAGTGATAACGAAGTGCTTGATAAGTTTCTTTCTGCATGTAAAAGACAAAACATACATAAAAGCTGATTTTCATTTTTTCTTTCTTTATATAAGGACAGGGTCTCGAGAATATCTTATGTGAGCTGACCCGGAAGCAGCCGGACATTGCGAATTAAGATGAATTGGACACTCATGGATGAAAGCACACGTGTACAGACACGCACACATACATTTTTTGTATTAAAAGGGAGTGACAAAACAAAGGTAATAAAAAAACTAACATTTTTAATAATAAAATTAAAATTAAATAATAGAAATAGAAATAGAAATAATCTTTATTAACATTGAAACTTAATAGAAATCAAATAATAATTAAATAACCGTATAAAAAAATATAATCTTAATAATGCTATGAATCCCGCTCCAGTTAATGTTTGGAACGTTACACTCGATGTTGTTGATCATTACGTTTACCTGAGACAGACGGTCCAGCTAGGTGAGTCCAACTTCGAGAAAGAGATCTCTCGACGAATCCAGCTCGGATGGGCTGCATTCGGAAAGCTACGTGATGTATTCGCATCCAAAATTCCTTAATGTCTCAAGACAAAAGTCTTTGACCAGTGTGTGTTGCCAGTGATTACATACGGGAGTGAGACGTGGTCCTTTACTATGGGTCTCATAAGAAGGCTCAAGGTCACCCAGCAAGCAATGGAGAGAGCGATGCTCGGTATTTCCCTGCGCAATAGAATCAGAAATGATGAAATCCGCAGGAGAACTAAAACAACTGACATCGCTCGGAGGATTGCTCAGCTGAAGTGGCAGTGGGCGGGACACATAGCGCGGAGAACCGATGGCCGTTGGGGCGGAAAGGTTCTCGATTGGCGACCACGCACCGGACGACGTTCCGTGGGCAGGCCCCCTACGAGGTGGACCGACGATCTGGTCAAGGTCACGGGAAGCCGCTGGATACGGGCAGCGCAGGCCGATCGTTGTGGCGATCCTTGGGGGAGGCCTATGCCCAGCAGTGGGCGTCATGTGGCTGACAATGATGATGATGAATGATATTAATAAATATAATTAAGTTATTTATTTATTAGGACAACCAACAAGTCAAATACAATACAATACAATACTAGGCAATCGTACCTAATAGTTTACACAAGTGCCTAATTAAATACCTAATAATTCCTTTATTAAAGAAAAGTTTATTTTGCCTGTCACTCTCTTTTGTTTATTTTTTAAAGTGTGAAAAACAGTAGTGTTTTATTAATTATAACTTTTTATAAATCAAAGTGTAATTTAACGTAACAAAATGTTTGATTAAAATAATTATCACTATGTTGAATGATTATTAACATTATTCTTAAAAAAAAAAAATTAAGAATTATGTTTTATTTTTATATAACTTAGTTAAATGTAATTTTTTACATCATCTTCAACGTGACAACTAAACTTACCACATTATAAACTTTCTTTTTTTCTGGAACAACGTGATAAGTTTTCCTTTTTTTTTTTCAAACTATAAATGAAGTTAATTTGGTTCCAAATGTGTTTTTTCTTTTTGATATTTCATTTCATTATTAGTTATACTCTAATCACCTCATACATAACAAAGCTATCTTGACAATAATTTAAGAGTTATGCTCATTTAAAAGTTCAAAAGTCATTTTCTTTAAAATTACGGTTTTTGAGATGTCACACTGTCGTCGCAAGTGGACGATATATTACAAGGCTCTTAAAATAATGTCAAGAACATTATGAACCCTGTCGGGCACAGCAAGAATTAGGGGAGAGGAGGACGTTTTTGATGTGCTTTTTAATTTTATTTAAATTTATTATTTTGTAGATCGTCTTTGTTTACATTTTTGTATTAGATATCATCCGTCCGTCACGTCCGTACCGGTCATTTTGACCGTTTTCAAGATGTAGGTATACTTTTCTTGAACTTTTAAAGGTCCCATAAAAGTTATAACAAAGAATAGAAGTTGCTCCAACATGACACAAGGCTTAAATACAGCGGCGGTGCTAAAGCCGGGATAAAACATGTATTGAATTAAATTACGCTCGCGAACTTGGCCCGTTCCTCTGGCGGAATGAGATTTTTATTCCGGCTATGAGCTGAATTGGGTTATGTTTTATTCGGGAACTGTTGAACTTTGATGTAAGCGAGATAAAGTTTTAATTTATCATTGCGAGGTGTTATTTTCGCTTGCACACCGTTATAATGTATTTACTTACGATGTATCAGGTACTTATGGTAATTCAGACAATGATGCTGCTTAGGTAGGTAAATAGTATTATTTTTACGTATTTATAAATGCACCTTTTTAATTTTTTAATGTTTCTGACAAAGTTATTACGCTTTAGCGGTAAGGCTCTTTTTACGTTTATATTTTAAGCGAAACATCTAGGTATCTAAATTCTGAACTAATCAGTTACATTTCCATATTTTAAGTAAAATCCTGAATTAGTTACATTTCCTGTTACATGTTATGTTTTTTTTGGGATCAGAATATGTTTTGGTTTACCTAAAGTCAAAATTGCAGAGACAAAAAAATGTTTGTGCCATTTAATTTAAGAATTTATCATAAAAGCATGGTGTAGGGATGAATAGAGGTCTTCCCGTAATTTCACATAGGTTGGAACTAATTTTATTGTTTCTGTGTACTGCTCTGCTTTCTTCATCTATAACTAATGTAGTAATTCTAGGATATAGTAAATTCTTTTTTCGTGTAGGCTCTGGGGTGTAGGTTAATTAATGTTGAACTTTGAGAAAGGTAGCATTTTCATTTTGTTTTACATCTCTGTATAAGCCACATACAGAAATAAGACTTACGTACATCTTAAGGTTTTGCTCGAAGCGTGATAGTAATCCACTTTTTCCAAAAAATTAAGGTTTGAAAACAATACTACAAAGGCACGAACGACAGAGCTGTTATTGTATCATCATCATCATCATCATCATCATCATCATCATCATCATCATCATCATCATCATCATCATCATCATCATCATAATCATCATCATCATCATCATCATCATCATCATCATCTCAGCCAAAGCACGTCCACTGCTGGACAAAGGCATCCACCAAGGATCTTCACAACGACCGGTTTTGTGCTGCTCGCATATTTACTGGTAAATGCTTTTGTTTTTTTTTTTTAATTATAATTACCTGCGTTTTTTTAAATAAAAAACTTATAAAAAGTACATTACAAAATATTCAATAAGTACAGCATAACAATATAAGTACTTACCAAATAATTTGATCTCAGCGGTTTGTTCAGAGAGTTAAAGTTAACGATAAGTAACGAAACAAATTGGTAACTGTTGTAGGTATGGATCCCGGAACTACGGTTAACTTTTCTCCGATCGATTAGCGAAGAAAACTCGAACTAGACTTTCTGTATTGTTAGTAACATCGCAGCTATTATCACCAGGGACGTATTTTGTCGCTGCAATCTCGACTGAGTCCAGTCGAATAGAAAAAATTGGCACAATTTCAGGATGGCTGAACAAATTTTTGTTTCTCAGTTTTTCTACGTATTTCGGAACACCTTTCAAGCCCTTGTTTCCGTCTGCTATTGGAACATTGTATTCGTAAAAACAAGTCATGTCGGTCTGAATAGTTAAATATTCAGTCACCTAGATAACTTTGTAGTTGCTTACTAGTTAGGAAGTAGGTCAAATCTTGATATGTTTGAAGCGTCTATGGGGTGTGCACGCAACACAAAGTATATACAGGTTGTTTGGTAATAAGTGTATAACCTTGAAACATACCCTTGCAACCATGTAAAAATAACACCATGATAATACAAAACCACATTTCCATACAAAAACATAAATTTATTTTATTACATTATTTTTTTCCATCCTAACATGTTTTGACTTCTGTATTTTTTGAACTATGAGGTTGTCAACCGAGCAAAATGTATAAGCTGGATCTAGGGTTGTCACTTTACAATGTTATCTTGTAACAACAACCTCAATATCTCAACCATATGGAGTTATTCAGGCATGTTCACAATTTTCCGGGGTCTATGCACGGTACCCTACTCAGGATTACATCCTGTATAATGAAGTTCCTTGTAATTATTTGTCTTGAACACTAAAACACGGTAAACAAAGTACAAGCTAATTTAAGAACATCAAAGTGGCAACATCTGAAGGAAATTCTCCGATTTCATTTCTAGGTTCCAATCAAGGGTGAAATCTTTTGGTGTTTTGACGTGCCATGACAAAGGTTGAACAAACAACACAAACGAAACTTTACTTCCAATAGATCAAAGTTATCCGCCGCCCTTGACTTTAACCCGCTTAGCGTTTGAATACAGACGGGGAAATTAACCTTTGGCGAAAAAGTAGAGCGAGCCAGTGCCACAGTGGAGATAAACAATAACGGTAGTTTTAATTTCCTTACTGGGCCAGCAAACGCGCATATGGGCCTACCTGCTGAGAAATTTTTAACCACTTTCTATTAGGTTACGGTCCTATTACCCCATTTGTCTTTTGTAGATAATATGTATATTTTGTGGAAATAAGTCGCCTGCAACGGCTTGAATTTTATTATTAATGTGTACAAAATTGTACAAAAATTGTAATTACTTATATTATATTACATGATTGTAATTTGGTTGAAAACATAGAAAAAAGAAATAAGCCTCCTGAGCTTTTTCCTAGTTCTTCTCGGTCGAAAGCTCTCCTAAAATCCGAACTGGTGGTGGATTCAATAGTTTAGTCTAAACTTTTTTTTTTAGTTTTTTATATTATAGTTTGACGTCATTGTGTGCCTGTGAAGGCTTAAGTTAAATAAATGATTTGACCTTGACTTTGAAATATCTCCGCACACAAATACAAAATTATGCTTTGGCACTACTCTCTTATATGTATGACTATACAATACATTTATTTATTGGTTTTTTTTAACTTCATAGCCAGAAAAACTATAGGCGAATCAAACTGTTATTGCAAAACGTAGACAAAAGTAAAGCTATATTTCAAAATTATGTTGTCTTTAATTCCCCTTTTATTTATTTAGAAAGCAAAGTTTAATCATTTACATTTTTATATTTTAATTAATACCTTTAAATAAATTTTATTTCTAGGTAAAAGTGTCCACATGTTCTAATGATACTACACATTCATAAGGCATATACTAGTACACTTTTTGGTATAATATCTCAAAAAACTGTTAGAAAATACTAAAATAGATTTGGTTTGACCTACTGAGTGTTTTCTACTACACCACGCTGGCCGTCAGGTGTAGGGTCAGCAATGAAACGGAGTCCACGTGTTAGTTTCAGTCGGTGGCGGCGAAAGGTCAGTCGGGGTCCTATTCTGCTTATTCATACAAGCGATTGTAATATTATATGCCTTTTCTAATATTACATTACTTTACACTTGCTTCGTGAGATTTTTTAAAAATTAAAAAATTACAATGTGATTTCTTAACAGATACTTTATTTGATTAATCTAAGTAACTAAATACGCATATGTGCTTAAGCTTTTTTATAAATAGATTTTATAATTATTTAAGAAGTAAGTTACTTACTATTACCTATAGCAACAACAATCACTATAAATAAATATTAAATTTATCTATTTATGTTTATTGTTTTCTAAAGTTTTCGCGAACACTACACATTGAAATAAAACAACTTTTACGGATCTACTCGCGTTTATTTTACACATTACTTTTTAATGTTTATCCTGACGTTTCGAACCCTTTGCAAGGTCTGTGGTCACAGGGAGACTGAGGTGTCGGTCGTCTCATAATTAGTTAGTAGCTTGTATACCCTCATTTAAATTTAATCAGGTGCGTTCCGTTTTACGCAGAAAGAGCTTACAGTATCTTTTGGTCTGGCAGTATGGTGTTGGTGCTGGGATTTAATATTTTGTATGATGGGATCCCAGGCTGGTGGTAGATTCCAACCATCTTCTCTATTGAAATTAGGATGTTTTATAATTTCAATAGTCTCGCATATTATTATCATCCTAGGTAATTTACCTATTATGTTATTAATCAAATATGCTATATTACATTATTCATTCCCCAAGATCTTCATAGATATTATTTGCACAACAGCAAAGATTAGATGGAACGTCACTTCTAGAGATAAGATCACCTTTATGCATGTGTGTAACGTGTTTTAATTTTATATCTTTGTAGAAATTATTTATTTATTTACATAAGTATTGTAAACCTATTTAGCATGAAAATTATATTCAGAATAAATCTCGTCTCCTATGAAAAGAGCAATACAAGAAAAACCTCAGCAAAGAATTGTGTGCGTATACAGTGATGTGATGAGAAATGGACTAGATACAATCTTACAGCAAATGTTGGCAAAGCAATGAATAAAATTTCGGTAAATGACTTAAATCTGGCTTACCTGCCCCGCGCTACGAGAAAGAAATGTTACTTCCTAACCTTTGCCACAGTGTAGCGAGAACAGATGGTAAGATGACTGATATAAAACATTTCTTAAACATTTATGTATATTATTAAAATTGTGATTTCATTGCATAGGTTTTATTCCCAGCGGGGACTAAAATACTGTACTCAGTTCAGTCATTAGTAGCTACCAGCGTCCCTTTTAAGTTGTTGCCAAAACAACAATATAAGTTGTTGTAAAAAATAAGTAGCCTGTTCCTCAATAATTTAGGATTCCGGGAGAAACGGCCACTTGCAGCCTTATTTGTCACTTAGAATTAGGTGATATAAAAACCAAGCGACTTTCTATGTTGTAATTTAAAAAAAGTTACATTGGATATATTATTGGAGGACAAGACTAGTTTTGGGTCGCTGAGATAATTTAGTAAGAAAGTAAGTAAAGATAAATTAAAGAATACTTTTTCGCTTTTACCATAATAAGACAAACTAGACTACACAATATATAATTAATCTTTTATTGTACAAAGAAATTACATTTAAACATACGTTACACAGGACATATACAAAGGTGAGCTTATCTCTAGAAGAGATCTCTTCCAGCCAACCCTAGCTGTGGAGTTATAAACAAGTATGCGGGACTAAAAATTGTAAATAATACCATACTTACAAACATATTTAAACTAATTGTCAAAGACAAATATTTGAAAATAAAATATTATATTATAAATATATACATATTTATTTATTTATTTATTATTATTAGTTACACGGGATGGACCCAATTACATAACTAACATACAGAATATAAAAATTAACATCATTATTATTATTACACAACTATATACAATTATTAAAACATTTAAACACAGATATATAATACATAAGAACGCTATTAAGGACATTTAGTTTCACAGAAACATAAACACTGACTGGATAGCTGCTCAGCCATCTACAAATACATCACAGTCAGGTTGCTGACACAAGAGCGCATTGAGGCCGGTATGCATTTGAACGATGGACGAGTGGTCGTGCGTGATAGTGCGGCTTAAGAGTGGCGCGAACAGGCGGCGGGCGTTGACGACAAGCGCATTTACCTACATATTAGACACTAGCTGTGCCCTGCGGTTTCACCTGCGTTAATTAGCGACTGTTCCACTCCTATTAGTTATAGCGTGATGTAATATAGCCTATAGCCTTCCTCAATAAATGGACTATTCAGCACAAAAAGAATTTTTCAATTCGAACCAGTAGTTCCTGAGATTAGCGCGTTCAAACAAACAAACAAACAAACAAACAAACTCTTCAGCTTTATAATATTAGTAATATTTATTAGACATATATACATATTATAGTAAAAATTGATGATCAGCTGTTCTCAAGTAAGTAATAATGTTATGTGATATTATGTGATGTGTTAATGATGTTGTGACCTTGGTTGCAACAATAAAACTGAGTAGGGGCTCTTTGGTTGACTCGACGCATACGAGTACTTTGTTACACTAAGGTTGTATTTTTTTAGTTTCTGTTTTTAGTTCCCGTTTTTTAAGTTCCAGTCTCAACTCAACCTTTTGCCTTTCCCGTGACTGTGGCTTCCACACTAGTGTTACCTTACGCAATCGTATCTCAGCGAGACTTAAGCAGGAAAAAATGGTGCAGGCGGGAAGAGGTTACCTCCAACAATCCTTATTTGTGAGATACTTTATTTTTCTGAGCTTTACACATGATACGAGGTGAGCGAAAGAATGATACAAGCGCAAGGTTTTATCTAAAAAATAAAATATTTTGTATTTGTAGGTAAGTACACCCATTATATCGGCATTTTTTAGGGATGTGATGTAAAAAGCGTTTTGCGTGTTGACTGGTGAGTCTAAGTTAATAAGAACTTAAATTAATAAAGAAAGAACAACCAATACTTACTCAAAAAAAGCTGAAAATGCGATATTGCGTTTGTTTTTTAAATTTTCATAGCTGTAGGGCAACTTACTTGTTTTCCTGTATTTCATTTATGCGCGGCCATATTAATTGATTTCTTTATATCAAAGACATAATAAATATGCTCCATTGAAAATACGAATATTAATGATAACTTTTACTTCTCTACCCAATTTATTTGATTTCTAACTTCGCGGCAATAAGTTTGCAACGATTTTGATATTTGAAGGCTTTGACATCGTAAGCAGAATTCTATTGGTTCTTATTTTAAGCTACTTATCGAAAACGAACTTTGTGTTAAGTCTTTTTAATTCTTTTATATATTTCATTTTCATATTTTTTTTAACTAGCAATAACGGAGAGGAAGAATAAAAACGGTTGTTCAATATGGATTCCTTATTTTTTTACAATTAAAACTGCTTTTCTCTTAAATAATGGTACTCAATACAGACATATGAGCACAGTATTTTACTTTACCTTTTATATAAGTAGGATTTCGGTAAAATTTCAGTAGGAGCCGACTAACGAGGTCCATTTCCTGCCTCTCAGACAAGGCCCGTCATTAGCCCTTTGTGACCCTTGAGGTCCCGACCTTTTCGGAGCGTTCACCGATGGCCGTCACGTCTTGAAAGCCCTTTTGTTACACTTATCAGGCTCGCGACTATCTTTGCATATTTGCTAAAATAAGTGTGTTATAAAAACCACCTTTTACTTATTTAAAGTTGTTACTAAATTTTGTTACCATTTTACGTTTATTTCAAATCGGAGCCATTGTGTCTATGTTGTTGTACTTGTAATTGAGGAGCTCAATGGCGCAGTGGTGAACGCGCCCAGTGTGCTAAGGTTAAGCAACTTTCGCAAAGGCCGGTAACGGATGGGTGACCAAAAATGTATTATCTCAAGCTCTTTCCTGCTTCGGAAGGCACGTAAACTAGCTGGTCCCAGCTGCATTATCAGCCCTTATCAACTACGTAGTGTAAGACGCCCTCAGACAAGGTGGAGCGACGATCTTCGCAAGGTGGCTGGCAAGAGCTGGATGAGAGTAGCCGCGGATCGTGCTCGGTGGCTTGCACTTGGAGAGGCCTATGTCCAGCAGTGGACTAGTGTAGGATGATGATCAACTATCAATCCGCACTGAGCCCGTGTGGTGGTTTATGTCTCGTTTTCCCTCCCATTCATAAGGCAGGCTTTAGAGGAGTCGTAAAATGAGCTGAGTTAGAATACTGGTCCGCATGACTTGCGCGTTGTAGTGGAATCCGTCATTCCGTGTCATTCCGTGATCATGGCGCATGCAACTGTGCATGCAACGAAATATCGGATACTCAGAAATAATAAACATATTACTCTAATAAAAAATGAAGATTACTCTTATAAAAAAACCTTTGTATCAATTATCCACCGTAAGCAAGTAATTAAAAAAGAATTTTTTTTATTCCTTTTGGGTATCACTTGGCCTTCTTGGTAATAAGTGATGATAAGGCCGAAAGTAAAAGTGCACTTTACCCGGGAGCCAACGTGATGCAACAAATAGTATATTTGACTACTAGCTATGCCCCGCGGTTTCACCCGCGTTAACTAGTCATAGCGTGATGTAATATAGCCTATAGCGTTCCTCAATAAATGGACTATTCAACACAATAATAATTTTTCAATTCGAACCAGTAGTTCCTGAGGTTAGCGCGTTCAACCGAACAAACAAACAAACTCTTTAGCTTTATAATATTAGTATAGATGGCTATTTAATGCTTAAGAACCTCATTCGCAGTCACTTTCTCACATCTACAACGACAATGACGAAGCTTCTGCGACAATTTCAAATTAAGGCTGTACTCCAAATTGGCTGAACCCCGCAGCTTACTGCGTTGCTGTTGACCCCTTCCGGCCGGCGGTCGAACCCACCGAAACCCCTCGGAGCGTGACGCGCCGACGATTTCTCAACGTGGCCGTGACAGCTACGCGACGACGCCGACGTTTGGGCATAAATCACAGAGGGATTCCCGGATATACATTTTATACTAGTATACCTACTGTTAATATTGCTCCTGAGTCTTCGTCAAACCAATTTAATGAACAGAAAACCGGTGAAAGCTTAAGTTTTGGAATGAGTTTCATGCTAAGGTCTCCCCAATGTATTCTTCTTCTTATCATCATCATCAACTCATTTTTATGTCCCCACTGCTGGGGCACGAGCCTTCCCTATAGATGGGTAGGGAAAACGGGTCATAAACCACCACACGGGCACAGTGCGGATTTGTGGTTGTTAACGACTGCTAATGCAACCGGGACCAACAGCTTTACGTGCCTTCCGAAGCACGGAAGAACTAAATATGACAAATATTAGGTCACCCATCCGGTGACCGGCCTTTGCGAAACTTGCTTAACCTCAGTAATTGCAGACTGGGCGCGTAAACCACTGCGCCATCGAACTCTTCCTTCTTGTAAATTACTGAAGGTCAGCAGTAATTTTTCGTAATCTTATCTTACCCAGAGCAAGAATTAATAATTGTTCTACGGTTTTGATACCGGTCCATTCTCTGATATTACGAAGCCATGACATTTTCCTTCTTCCAACCGTCTTTTTACCAGCATTTTTCCTATCATAATGGTACGTCAGAGCTGGTATCTCTCGTATATATTATACGGGGTTATTTAAAAAAAGTAATAAACAGCAGCAAAACGCGATAGCCAAGACGTTGCAAGCTTGAATAGACTAAATAAATGAATAAAAACCGGCCAAGTGCGAGTCGGACTCGCGCACGAAGGGTTCCGTACCATTATCTATAAAAATATTTCAAGTTGGTACCTGCTATAGTTATTAAGACCAAGAAAAAAAATGGTTAAATATTAATTGATTTTAATTTAATTATTTATATTTCAAGTGAATATATAACTAAATATTCTGTGAATATTTTAAGCGTCTACCTGTTGCCGTTATCAATATCGAGTAAACACGAGCAAAAAAATCACGTCTGTTGAATGGTGGTTGTATAGGCATCTTCTGGGGCAGCTCGCTCCATCGTAGACCTCATCTACACTCACCATCAGGCGAGATCGAGCTCAAGAGCTGTCTTATAAGGCATAAAAAAATGGGAGCCCCCTTAAATATTTATTTTATTCTATTTTTTAGTATTTGTTGTTATAGCGGCAATAGAAATACATCATTTGTGAAAATTCCAACTGTCTAATTATCACGGTTCATGAGATACAGCCAGACAGACAGACAGACAGACAGACAGACAGACGGACGGACGGACGGACGGACGGACGGACGGACGGACGGACGGACGGACGGACGGACGGACGGACAGACAGACAGACAGACAGACAGACAGACAGACAGACAGACGGACGGACGGACGGACGGACGGACGGACGGACGGACGGACGGACGGACGGACGGACGGACGGACAGACAGACAGACAGACAGACAGACAGACAGACAGACAGACGGACGGACGGACGGACGGACGGACGGACGGACGGCGGAGTCTTAGCAATAGGATCCCGTTTTACCCTTTGGGTACGGAACCCTAAAAACGTAATGGTAATACTGAAAATACTATATTTTATAGCATTACCCAATCATGAGGAATGAGGTCTACCAAGCGTGATACAAAAAGAGAGAATATAACAACTAATTTTAATAATACAGCACCTCGATGGCCCAGTGGCAGAGCGCCGAAGGTCCCGGGTTCAATTCTCAGGTCGGGCAAAGTGTGTTTCGGATTTTTCGATGCATTGGCAAGCGTGTTGATTAAGCCAATACCCATCAATTGTAGCGATTACTTAATTTCAATGATGGAGGTCTTTGCCCAGCAGTGGGACATTATAAAGGCTATTTACTTTACTACTACTTTAATAATTCTATTACAGATCTGAGTATACAAAACGGCTCTGTCTTCACGTACCAGTTGCGTGTATGAATAAACCAATATTTCACAAGTTTAATCTATTTCCAACAGCGCATTGGCTCCAATAGCTGAACAATTGCCCACACATGCGTGCGGTTCGATCACACTGCCGTAGTCGCTGGAGAATGGTGAACGAAGCTTATTTCTAAAACTATAAAGCAGTTTTCCACTAAAGCTTTCTTTTTTTTCTGCTAGGCTAAAAAAACCTGATTCACGTGGTTAATTGAACTTTGAGGAGAGTTAGACTATTTACGTAAACCCGCTTCTATTAGTAGGGCAATTGACAAAACCAAATTATAGTATAATTACGAGTTCTGTTTAAAAAATACTAATAAAATTTAGAACACTATATTTGTGTCGTCAGATAATAATTGTCTCGTTCATTATCAACATCATCATTATAAGCTGTAGGATGCAAATACTATTCATCATCATCAGACCATTTTATGTCCCCACTGCTGGGGCATGAGCCTCCCCTATGAATGGATAGGGAGAGCGGGTCATAAACCACCACGCGGCCTAGTGCGGATTGGTGGTTGTTAACGACTGTTAATGAAGTCGGGACCAACGGCTTTACGTACCTTCCGAAGCACAAAGAGCTTGATCTGATAAATTTATGGTCACCCATCCGATGACCGGCCTTTGCAAAAGTTGCTTAACCTCAGCACTCGCAGACCGGGCGCGTTAACCACTGCGCCATCGAGCTCCTGTATGAAATACTATTACGAATAATATAATAACTTTACCAAAAGTGCTTGTATAGTCCATTTCAAGTAAACATTTGATTCAGCTAGATCTAAATGTGATTATTTGTCAAACAGAACTCGAATCCGTGTAACGTTTAAATTGTTTTGCTTTGAATCGTCAGTAGCTTCAGCAATCCATTTAAGTTTCTCCAAATGTAATTACAGATAGCCGTATGATGATCATAAACCTTTAAAGGAAAGCTGTGTAAGGATAAATCTAGGTCTCCCAAACGTCACGGCTGTTTGATCTAGTAATTAAAACTTTGCCTTGCCTGAAGCGGCCTTTGTCTTGAGCCTTTTAATGCTGAGGCAAGACGTTTTGATTTGATGACCTCATCGGATTAGTGGGTCTGAAATCTTTGGCAGCAACGCCTTTCTGTGCTCTAAAAGGCTGTGTTGGGCTTTTCAACGGTTTCTGCTGTAAAGGGAGCTGTCTTGTTTAGTTCCAATTATTTTCTTGTAATTGATATTTCAATTTACAGTTATTACTGTGAACAATTTTATTAGGAACTTGTAACATGTCGCTCTTTTTATCAAGTCATTGAAAATAGTTTTCTAAGCCGGTCAGATAATAATATCCGAAACTTGGGAATGAGGAGCAATGACTATTAAATTCCTGTGTTATTTGACACGTTGTGGTCGAAGAGTAGTCATAATACATATGCATTACATATTTCGGTTTCTTCTCTTTGGCTTTAAGATGTTTTTGGGAACTAGTCACTTGTATGAAAAATCTGATCAGGAAATTAAAAATGTTGTAATAATTAAATGTAAGATATTAGGCGTTTAAAAAAATCCATTGAGTTTTTCTTAAAATTTATGACAAGGAACCTTTCTCAAGAGTGTCTGAAGAGACAATTCTGTCAATATAGCAGGCAGTCTGATATCGTAGGAAGCTTTATCCATTTGTTATTATATTTAAACTTTTTCTAGCATTCAGTCGAGCAAAAAAGCGGCACGGCCGTACCATCCATTTCTCGAAACAGCTCAGACCATTTTCGACCCCCTATAACTTCGTTGTGGGTTAAGCTAGAAGCCTGAATTTTCAGTAACCAAGCAGGCATTGTATAGACACGGTATATTTCAAATTTTATTAAATTTGAATGAGAAGTTTAAGAATTATAACTAGTCAAAGTTTCTTAATTTTGTCACTCACTCACTGACTGACTGACCGATCATCAAAACTCTAAGGCACTTCTAGCAGACATAGAAGCTTTAAATTTAGAATACAATTAGTGTTTAGTGTATGAATCAAGGAAAAACTTAAATAATTTGCAATTTCGGTCCAGTTTTCTAGATACATCAACTGCATAAATAGCTTTGTAATCCCAAATAAATGTATATAGGATTACAAAGTTACATTAATTTGCAGTTAATGAACCTGTGTACCTGTTTATGCATAATATAATAGAATATAGGTGTAGATAGGCACCTAAATGGTACCGGTAAGGAAAAAAGTTAAACTATCTACAAAAAGAAATGAGATGCCATCATAAACATACTTGTAAAAAAACCAAGTCTCGCAACTCCATGAGAGATCCATGTAATACCAAGTCAGTTAATTTATTCAGTCCCTACATAAGGGACCTTCTGTCTTAAGTTATTATTACGTAATTAGCTAACCTAACAACATCTTATACTGACCATATCAATATTAAAAATCTTTTATGTTTTAAATAAATAGATTTCTATATGACTAGATTACTATGAATTAGACTATGTCGGATCATGTTTTTGGTTATTATCTTTGCGCTTGAATATATCTTTTGGCGATATAACACACGCGCCTTAAGATTTAGAAATTTTAAATAAATTGCAAACTTACAACTAATACGGAGGATTCTTCAATCAAGCATACGGCCGGTAAGATAATAAGCGATCACAGCAACATATTAAGGCTTGATACACTATGAGTAAAATGAGGTCAATCGCCGTTTAGCCGTGAAGCCTTAGATATTTATTTATCCTCTATATGTACTTTTGTGTTTTGTTTAGTGATTGTTTAATGTTACCGAAAGTATCCATCAAATTTACAAGTTACAGTCAAAGGGTATGTATGGTGGTTTGCTTGATTGGTTCAGTTCTTACCTCCATAAGAGGCCTCAGGCAGTTGTTGTGGATGGCTATGAGTCTGAAATATACTATGCAACATCAGGAGTCCCCCAGGGCTCACATCTGGGGCCGGTGCTTTTTCTGGTTTTTATCGACGACATCACTTTGAATATTAAGCATTGTAAGTTTAGTTTATTTGCGGACGACTTGAAAATTTACAGGCAGGTGAACTCCTCGGAAGAAATTAATCTCATTCAGACGGATCTCGACAGTGTTTACTCTTGGTGCAACTCAAATGCAATGCATCTCAACATAGACAAATGCTTTCATATTAAATTCACAAAAAAGAAAAATCCTTACTTGTCCACCTACAAATTAAATAATAAAACCATTAACGAAGTAAAAGTGATAAGAGATCTGGGTGTTTTGGTAGATAAGGAGCTGAAGTTTACATCACATATAGATAACATTGTCAAGAAAGCTTTCAGCATGCTGGGTTTCTTAAGAAGAAACACTGCCGAGTTTAAGTTGAACTACACCCGTAAAATATTATACAATGCGCTGGTCAGAAGTCATCTGGAGTACGCCTGCGTGGCCTGGAATCCAGTTTATACTGTCCACTCCCAGCGCCTGGAGAGCATCCAGCGTGCGTTTACAAGGCACCTTGCCTTTGTGTCCCCAGGTATCTCCCATCGGGCTCCGTATGACCAAAGATTGTCATTTTTCAAGATGAACACATTGCGCGACCGTCGTAGGTGTCAGGACTTAGTGTTTTTGCACGGACTACTAAATGGCAAAATAAAAAGTAGCGAACTCCTGGCACATGTAAAGTTATCGGTTCCAGCTCACTTACCTCGTTACCACATCAGGAAAACCTTTTCTATACCTACGTCTAAGACCAATCTGGGACGCCATGCTCCCATGCCGAGATGTTGTAGCGAATATAATGAGAATGATAATATCTTTGATATCTGCATATATATATGCTGCTGATATCTTTCACGATTCCCTAGCCAAGTTTAAACTATATTTGGCTGGCTCCTTGGCATTAACCAGGGAATCAGCCAGGTTGTGAATGAATCCCAAATTTTATTTTATTTGCTCGTTATCCATTTGATTATAATTTTAATTGTTAATTATCTATTGTATTAATTTAATTGTTATTTCAAATTCTTAGTTTTAAGTATGTGTATGTTGTTACCTACAATGTTGTGTACGCCTGTAATAGGCATATGTATAAGAATTTTGTGACCATATTCAAATTGTTACGAGTGTTATATATATATATATGCTGTTGGTGTACCTATTTAGATAAATAAATAAATAAATAAATAAATTGGTTGGAGGATCCTAATAAGTAACGACGATACACTCACACGATTCCGTACTTCGGCAGGCACATAAAGCCCTTGGTCCCGGCTGCATCAGCAGTCGATCTGCACTGGGCCCGCGTCGTAGTTTATGGCCCGTTCTCCCTATTCCATCCGATGTCTCAAGTAATGGGCTGATGAAGTGAAGTCCAAATGTATTAAAAATAAAACTCTAGTGTAACACGAATAAATAAGATCTCTTTTCGGTCGTTTAGATACTATCTTGCTGCATTATGTAAGAATAGAAAACTGCAGATGGTTGAAGTTATCCTTTCAAAGATGCACTTTTCTTATTAAACTTTTTACACTGGACTTTTTGTCCCTGTAGTGAAATGAAATTCTCTGTGTAAGTTCCACGCAGCGCCCGTCACGTTAAGCTCTGTTATTTAAATTTCCCTTGCATATTGTAAGCTAGTTAGCTATTTAAGAACGTAAGCATTAAAAATTTATTGAGTCAACATGTAGGGTTGTTAAATTAAATAGAAGTTTTGTAGTAAATAAAGCTGTATGTTAGTTAGGCAGTGATAAGTTGTTACCTATTTTGTAAATCGTGTTATTTGAAAAATATTTCGATACCTATGTAACTTGTGATGATGATGATGAGGTGATGATGTACTTTTGGTCACAAAATATCATTTCATTCGATGGTTAGACCAAGAATTTATACTACCTACTTCTTTCATACTCAATCCTATTATGTTATAAGACAATACATTAAATCGTATATTACATAACACATCTGGACAGACACCCTTATACATTACTTCTGCCGCCAAGCAGCAGTATCCTACAGTAACAGGGTCTGCAACGCACGAGTTACACCCTCGGGGTCAACGGACTACGGTAACCACTTACCATCAGGTGTGTCGTAGAGTATACCAAAATGCCAATTGATTCTCATAAAATAGAAAAATAGTAGAAATTGAGTCACTTTACATTTCGGTAACCAGCATACTTCAACGTTCTTATTCTTTCAAATGAATGAGTTCATTTTAGACAGTTGACAGTTAGTATGTAATGAAAAAATAAAAATAACAAAATTAATGCAATTTAAAATTTACTAGGGAAAGTCTAAAATCGCATAAAAGCAGTTAAAAATAAAATTTAAAAAAATATTAGGTACTTTTGACATCTTTGTGTATATTATTAAAATTTAACATAATTACTAGAACATTAAAGTTTGTATGTTATACCAAAATGTGAAATGGGTCTTAACAATTTAACTAATTCCGATAAAGTTCAAAACATCTTGAAACTGAGATGATTGCATTCATCAAAGAGCAACCCGGCGGCGTCTGGTTTCAAACTCCCTGCCGTTAAGCTTTATAGAGACACTTAATAGTACACAGGAGAGGCACTCCGCAATGTTTGGCGAAAGGAATTTTCCATCTCGTCGTTAATATTGAAGAGCCCTGAACAGTGAAGTATCGCTTATTGGTATCGTTAAGACCATAGACACGGCAATATTCTATACAAGAGGTGGAATTACAACTCCTTGAAACATGTAATATTTAAGATGGCGTAGTGGCTTAGTGAGAACTATAAGAAAGCTCGTTGCTTTTGTATGAATGATCAAGTACTGTTGAAATATGAAGGAAAAAGAAGCCTCCCGAGTTTCTTGCTAGCTCCTCTCTGTCAAATTTAAAAATATTTATTCAAACAAACTTAAAAAATAGTACTTTTAAATCGTCCGATTCCGACATTTTTACCTAGTACACATGTCTATTTATCTTTTAATCGTGGAGAAGAAGGGGCGCAAAAAAAACTGCACAACTTTAACGATTTATAGAAATAACGACAATCACAAAAAAAAATTACAAAATATCCTTAAAAAATCATGCAATATTACATGATATGAGCCCGGTAGGTATTACAAAATGTGCTTACATCTAGACATTTACTTGAATGGTGATTCTAAAATGATTGTACAGATAGTTAAAAGGTCTCCGATAATGCGATCTAGAGAGTAGCTATTACTTAATCTGTGACTTGAGATGGATTCAGTAACGTAGTTGAAAAAGTAAAGTTTACTTTATTATTTTTAGTGCCTGTGAAGGCTTATAATGAACAAGAATTTACTTTGACTGTGACTGCTATAAAGTTTTTAGTCTTACCAACCTATAACTTAAAATCTCCTTTCTCTATGTGCGTATATTCATTGACAATGGTCTAAAAAATCTATACCAACCCTGTTATTCCTTTGGAACAGAGATAAACGTCTTTATGACTTTATTAGCTGCTTAAGTTTTGCTTACTTTACTCAGTACACGTTTTGACAGTGGTTAAGGAGCCTTAAAAGGTAATTAGCTAATTATATGTAAGCCTTTTACTTTAACGCTACAACTTACTTTACGAGATATTTATTAAGCCTAATTCTCTTCCAAAAACTTTCAGAGCAGGACCTTGTAGCATTCGTAATAATTACGCAAATGGAGTTCTGACATATTCATAGTTTTAATGCGGTAGTAGAATGTGCTAAAAGTAAAATTTTATACACTGTCTGTGTATCAAGTAGGTACTGTTATAAAACCTCTTTAGTACCAACAGTACGCCAAGGGAATATAACTTCATCTTCCCCTATTTTCTACTTGCTTATAGCGCACAGACCCAGTAGCTCTATAAAAAGTGTCTTAAATTATTCATTATTGCATACAAAACAACTTAAAATTTAAGCGCTGTCTGCATTACCTCGGGTCGTGATAAATTCTGTGCGATTTTATGTACCGCGCAATATTTCGCATTTCATTACGGCGTCGTTGGGCGAGACGGCTTCGTAGTTTCGGAACCTTTTACTGCTTATTTTACAGTTAATATAATATTTCAACGGAAACAGCAAATAGTCTTGACTATCTTATTTTTCAAGGTATTAAACTACTTAGTAAGGTCTAGGTACATACAGGTAACTTTATTGGACTCAATATTTCAATAATTTTTGTTTAATTTGCGCTTACTTAAGCCCCATCACACTCACTATGGGCAACGTAAGAAGGCTCAAAGTCACTCAAAGAGCAAAGGAGAAGGTTGTGCTCGGGGTTTTCCTGCGTGCTCGAACGAGAAATGAGGAGATCCGCAGAAGAACAAAGATTACCGACGTAGCCCAAAGAGTTGCTAAGCTCAAATGGCAGTGGGCAGGGCACATCGCTCGCAAGACTGATGGCCGCTGGGGCGGAACAGTTCTCGAGTGGCGACCGCGTACCGAAAAGCGCAGTGTGGGCAGCCCTCAAGGTGGACCGACGATCTGGTGAAGGTCGCGGGTAGTCGCTGGATGCGAGCAGCATAAAACCGGTCGTTGTGGAGATCCTTAGGGGAGGCCTTTGTCTAGCAGTGGACGTCTTTTGGCTGAGATGATGAAGCCCCATCAAATACTTTGCTTATAAGGAAACGCGAAAGTTACATTACTTAAACCTGCGAATTGTATTTTGATTATTATTTTCGCAAGAAGAGTATTAATAACATAAGAGCTCAAGCGTCGAAGATCCAGACACAATAGAATTTTAATTGTTATCGGCCACCTGCTGGTCGCTCGACGCTCAAGGGGATATGCAGATCAGAAGTGTGTTCATTATGGTTGCCACCATGCAAGTTAAACAACTTTTGTAGTGCCTTGGAGCCGAATGTGTGCTCAAATTAAAATATCTCGAGGTCTGTTAGTCTTCGGAAGGCACGTTAATCCGTCATTAAAACAGGTGATATTCCATCGCGCACTAAGAAATTTGGTGACTCGTTTCTTTGTCGCACCTCCAAAACATGGAATAGTTTGCCAGCACACGTTTTTCCTCCTTCCTATGATATGGGGTTCTTCAAACGAGGCGTGAAGAGGCACCTTGTGGGCCGGCAGAGTGAGGGTAACTGATGCTGCGTTGTTTTTACGCTGCACCAGTTGTCGTCGCATTTGGATTCCATATTCACTTAATTTTTTTTTATCAATCATTAAAAAAAGAAGTCAGCAACAGATTTTTTAGTCTTTAGTCAATCCGTAAAATTTCAATGACGACCAATTTTATTTTTTGACTATGATAAATTTGTTGATTACAGCACCCCCACTAGACAAGTGGCAGACAGAACGCTAATAGAATAGAAATCAAATATAATGATTATCGTACGGGATTGACATCAGTCAACGATACGTATAAATGACGTTTAT
This sequence comes from Eudonia mercurella, assembly GCA_963082485.1. Lineage (NCBI taxonomy): Eukaryota > Metazoa > Arthropoda > Insecta > Lepidoptera > Crambidae > Eudonia > Eudonia mercurella. The sequence continues at coordinate 493,888 of OY720029.1, forward strand.
ATGAATCACAAACGATAAATATTTTATTTTTTCGTCACTTGTCTAGGGGGGCTGGTCTTACTACTAGGTAGTATAGTTTGCGATGCTATGTACGATAAAGTTTATCATTTTATGTAGAAACATTTCGAATGGCATGCAAGTATCATAAACGGCTGAATATTGTTAGTTTCCAGTTAGTTACCGCATGGTGGCGCAAAAGGAATCCTTTCCGTCGGTAATTAGTTAATGGGGTCAGAGTCCCTTTGGCAGCGCAACGACGGTAATTATGAACGCGTCATAACTAGGTAATTAGATTCATTTGACGATAAATATCTACGGCAGGTAGGATAAGGGGTGTTTAGTTAACTTTTTGCTTTTAACTTATCATGCCTCCTATTTGGATTAACGACAACTTTAAAGTGAATGTTTAGTTTTAACACAACAACGAGAAGCGCTTGGAGTTAATCTCAACTGATGGTGACGATATGGTTGAAGATAGAAGCGTACTTCACACGAAATCCTCAAACACTTAGAAACAGGCAATCTTATCTCTGGCTGATGAAACACAGTAATCGTATCATATCCTTCAAAAAAACTTCGAATAGAGTTCTCTAGCTATTAAAAGCAAACAGTCCTAATACATATTTTTCTATGACTTTCACTTATCCTAAGCTTTATTTCTAATATTAGTATCTGGAATAAAAAAATATTTTGGTGCTAATAATTTAATGTCGACTCATTGGCATTATAAGTTATAAACGAAGGCATTTCTCGTGAAACAAATGTAATTTCGGTGAACGAGCCGGCTGAAAGAGGAATGGCGCAAAAACGTTACAATTTATGGTAATCGAGTTTACATATTATAAGCCTAATGGCAGGGCTCCGAGGGAAACGGTCATGTTCAAGGTACTTTGCTGGACGCTTTGTTTGTTGCTTGTTTACTCCTGTTCCATGATATTTATCGAATACTTGTATGCTTTCATACTGAATCGGGACGTGAAAAGAATGTTTCAGCTGCCTAACAGTATGTATGTACGTATGCATCGACGACCTCCTTGGTCGAGTGGCTTGCACTCCGGTTTTCATGGTATCGCTATCTCTGAGGTCCCGGGTTCGATCCCCGGTCGGATCAATTTAGAAATACCTGTTTTTCTATATTGTTTCGGGTCTGGGTGTTTCCTATGTATAATAAGTATGTATTTAAGTATATTAAGTATGTTTATCCGTTGTCTAGTTAACCATATAACGAGTTTCTTAAGGAAGCTTTTCTTGGGACTAGATAATTGGTGTGATTGTAGGAAACATTTATTATTTATTTATTATTATTATTATGCTTTCATCAAAACATATTGTATATGTCTGTCATTTATGTAGATATCTATTGGTACCTAAGTCGTTCCTCAGTAAATGAGGATAAGGGGTTTAGTGCACTTACACTTAACAGATAAGGTCAAGCAATTCACGGTTGTCGAGTAAAGAAAATATTGTGTGTCAGCTCGATTTTGGTGTCTGTTTTTCCACTGCAGAAAAACGGCCTTCCATCCTTTTTGTCGTTTATGTCTATCTTTGTTTATTTTACACCAATCCTATGTATCATCATCATCATCATCAGCTCATGTTATGTCCCCACTGCTGGGGCACGCGCCTTGCCTATGGATGGATAGGGAGAACGGGCCATAAACCACCACGCGGGCCCAGTGCGGATTGGTGGTTGTTAACGACTGCTAATGCAGCCGGGACCAACGGCTTTACGTGCCTTCCAAAGGACGGAGGAGCTCGAGATGATAAATTTTTGGTTACCCATCCGATGACCGGCCTTTGCGAAACTCGCAGACCGGGCGCGTTAACCACTGCGCCATCGAGCTCCTCTTCGAATCCTATGTATATAATTATATAATATAATAATAATAATATAATATAATCCTATGTGCTATATTTATCATCAATACAAGAGATATAAAAAAAAGAGTAAGAACTTTTTGTATATCTAAACAAGCAGATCTGAAGTTTTTCCTTAAGGCCACATCAGCTCAACATATAAATAAACTAGACAGATTACCCACACAACCTACTTCCTTATTTCATTTATCTCTATATTTTCTAATTTAGGCCAATCCCCAAAACTTTTGCAGAAACCAAGAGTTATTGTAAAACATCTACTAATACGAACAATAAGTTTTCTGTAAGTACCTCTAACAAAACGTAATATTATCCTTAAGGCCACATCAGCTCCTCCTATAAACAAACTAGACAGATTACCCCCATATCCAGAGTGATGTCTCCACTCGGGCCGTCGACGCGAGCGATGCGCCCATCTCCGAGCAATCATGCAAAGGACGACACCCGGTTGTGCTTCATAACAGTAACTGCTGTATTCAGCCGTCTCTGACAAATTGTCGCCGCGATTTTGTGCGCTACAAAATGTTTTATTGGCATATTCTGACTTGATATTGTTTCTTGTTTATGTTGAAAATTCTATATACAAAATGGTTACAACATGGTCGTCATTATACAACCTACAACATTTGCAACTCGCTTTCATTAAACTATAAGTATTAAGATAATGAAAGAGTTACACGTAGTTTAAAAGCAATTTGTTAGAAGTTATAGAAATTGTTAGAGTTCATACAGAAATGCTTTGGTGTTTTCATACTTAGATGGCATAATTCGTTAAGTTATACTTTACGCAAGCACATTAATAATGTGATTTATAATATTAATTACAGGACGAAACTTATTTTGCAAAATTGATTATATTATGTTCTCACAGAACATAATGTATGTAGAATGTTCTGTTTAATTATGTAAAGTAATTAAAAGTTGCAAACGCTCGCTTCGTGGCCTTTTTCCAGCTGTGGAGCATCCAATAAAGGTATGAACATTTCCCAACGAATCCCCATTATTTAACCCTTCATGATAGATGCCACTTTGTCAGCTCCGTAAAATAAATTTTAATAATTGAACGGGGGTGCGCAAGGGATGGATTCAACAGATGAAATAGTGGAAAATTAGATGTTGACATTATTGGAATCATTTTCAAAGACAAAATTCAAAGTCGTTTTCATGTAATTTTCGTGATTAGAGCGGTAAATTAGTGTCGTATGAAAAATTTGTAAAAATTTGGACTATTTATTTATGTATTTGTTCATAGATACACAGAACAGAATACAGTCATTTTAAACTAAAAACATTGAAGGTACAGTGGCGTTCTAGACTATATCCCTATGCATATGTACATAACATGGTTATTACAGAAACAGAACTTGCATCGAAATTTAGAACTTAAAGTTAAAAATAATAATAATAATCACTCTACACCATATACAGACAATACACTACACCCTGTAATTACTAGGTTTCTACTCGTAATTAAAGAGAAACCCGGCTTCTAGCTGAGAAAAACACAGGAATAATAATAAAAAAAATAGACTGTAGAGTAGTGGTTTTTGTTTATGAATGGATTTTTACAGTTCGAATGAAACGTTTTGTTTCATGTTGATTTTTGTCGACTTAGCATATAATTAAAACATATAAAACACTTGGGATTGTAAAAGTTGCTTCCTAATTTTTATTTTATGTTATGCTTTCTTATCCCTAGTTTCACTAGCAATAGGATCTTCACCATTACCTCTTGTGTCTTACGATCTCTTGGCAAAACAAGCCAATTTATCATTATGTCTCTCCGTCTTCAAGGCCTTTCTCGACGTCTTCGTCCATTTTTGGCTAAATAGGGTTAAATGCAAATTATGCGATTAGGTAGGCAAGAACGTACCCGCGGCCGCGAAGGCAGTAAATATATAAGAAAATAAAAGTTTCTACTCAATTATCCAATTATGCAGCATTCTGGTTTTATTACTAAAATAAATGAGCAGTTGTAACCCGGTTCGTATTTTATGATGAGATTGAAGTCATAGAACTTTAACAGCAAATATTTTCTAGACTATTTTAATAATTAGCCTAGAAAAATATACTAAAATATATTTAAATAAAAATTTCAGTGTTTACGTGCGTTTGTAAATATTATTTACTATCTTGTGTAAGTATTGACTAAGTTATAGTGTTAGTTGTTAAGTGGTAGTATGGCCATTTGTTACAAAAACACTGCCGAGTTTCCTAATAAAAAATAAAATAAAAAAAGCTCATTTTTTTGTACTTTTTATTTTTAAGTGCCTGAACTTAAGCTGCATATGCTTATGTGCACTTAAGCTGAATGAAATATTTATAAAATATAGTGAAAAAATTAAATGCCCACCCGACCCTGCCAGGAATCGAACCTGGGTCTTCCGCAATCCGGGTGGCTGTAATGACCATTATGCTACCGGGAAGGCTGACATAAGCACTGATTTTTTTTTTAAAGTTTCCATTCCTGTCTGGGTCGGGTAGGCATTTTTTTTTTTTAGATTTTATAAATAAGAAGCACGTTTTTATATATTTCTTTTTTTAGCCCGCTCATTTGACCCGAAAAAAGCTTAGACAAAGATATTTACGTCAGCAGCGGTACAAATTACAGTTTTCCGGCAAAGAGCAAGTTTCGACTCGTCTAATTTCCTTTGCCGGTAATTTTTCTTTTTTGTCTCCGGTACGCCTGGGACACGCTTCAGTAAGTAGTTTTAAAACTGTATAAACATATTACGAGTTGGCCTTACTTTAGAAAGAAGCAATTGTTTTTGTCTACCGACAATGCTAAATTAACGTACTTTATTGCTTTTGCTTTTTAATTTTAATAAGAATTTACTTATGTTTTCTCCGAATTTCGTGAACAAAATCAGATTGATTTTTCTATGTTCAAAAGTTCATTTCGAAAGTTTACAGTTTTCAGGCTCGCTTTGGCCACGGAGCCTGCAAAAGATTCATAACGTCAGGTAAATAAAAATACAAAACATTGCAAAAGGTATGTCGTGTTTCTTTTCTGAGTTTTTATAGTAAAACTATGACATGATCGAAGATTCGTAAGAGTGAAAAGTCTTCAGTTAAAACTTAAAATTAGAGAATTAAAATTTTAATTAAAGTTAGATTTTAAATTTTAGACAATCCGTGCAGCTATTGTTTGATCCATTTAAGACATAAATTGCTTGTAAACCTTCTGACGAACTGCTTCTTTGTTATGCTATTAGCCAGCTTTATTCAATTAATATATATATCACAGCTACAAGGGATCGCAGAAAATTTTGTATACTGATCTTCAAACTTCAGTATGATGGCACTAAATTTTAATGATGATGATGATTCAATCAACAATTAGATAACACATGTTATTATTGTACGTCCATATGATATTGTGTTATAAATATTTAACCATTCACTTAAAGATAAGCTCGATGGAGTAGAAGCGTTTGGGTTGCGATCGTGCAAGTAAAGCATCTTTCGCAATACTATTACTAGAAGCCAGTCAAGTGCGCAGGAGATATTTTGGTGCCCAAACGTACGCGCAAACGCAAGTGCACATACGTCTTTCCTCTTCTTAATCCGGTGGAATGGAAGACCGCTACGACCAGAGAAGAAGTCAGATGAGGCTTGGAGTTAGATTTCGACAGGTCGCCAACCCATCGCCCAGACAGGAACAAAAGTTTGCGGTCCTTTTCCATTTCGCAATATCCGTTCATCAAATAGGTGATCAATAAATATTGATTCAATATCTCGAGTTATTTTGCGCTTTGCGCTTCGTGCTTCGGAAGGAACGTTAAGTCGAGGTAATGTCGTTAGATGGCTGTCGATAGTACCCACCAACTCGCATTGGCCAGCTTAGTGCTTTAATTCTGATTCGATCCGAACCCCTCGGAGAATCTAGTAGGGACGGGGATACGATTGCGTGATGCCATTTCTTCTAAAAACCTTTTCGATTACACGGCTTGAGGAACTTTTTAAGTTTCTCGCCGCTGTAAAAAAAGTCAAGTGACGCTGTAAAGGCTGTTTGAGGCCAACAGCAAAAACTCTCATAACAGAAAGTTGTGGCTTCAGGCCAAATGAACACAGATTCACTGACACCTTTTAAATAAAAATGTCGAAGTTTTTGCAACTCACATTTAAAATTCCCGCTACTGGAAGGTGCTACGAACTGCACTTTGACACCCAACGTCCATTTTGACTTTAAAAACAGCTCAGATTTCTATTTTCCAACAAGTTTTTCCCGTTTTTCTGGTATGGACGTGGCGCATAAATGTTATTCCAGGATTATTTTGCTCTAACTTTTAACCTAATTTCCGCGCACCGTACGGACACCGCGGCGTTAAACTTTGGCCTTTGCCTAGAATTCAGCGTTCTGAATAATAAAACGTTTGGGACCTATTTGCTGCTTTTGCCGAATGACACTACCTTTGTCTTAAGTTTTATTTTTCGACTAAGTTAAATCAAGCTTACAGTTCTAAAAGTTTAGCTATTATAATTCTATATTTATTTGAGAGACGAACAAAAATATGTGTGTTTTCCAATTTCATTTTGTGTTGCTAATTGGGTTGGGTGTTGTTTTTACATAGCTCAGAATTAAAAACTGTGAAATCGAATCGCGCTTGTGAAAATTGTTTTATCACTAGTTTAAATTTTCATTTAGCGTTTAGTGCGAATAATCTTTTTCTCTTGTCAACAGTATGAGACGCGCGCATTCAACAGCACCGGCGTATCAATAACGAACAGCTCGTGCGAGCATCGCGCGTGCATTATCACGGTGCGGCCGGAGAGCGGCACCGCCAAGTACACCTGCGAGGTGTCCAGCGAGGGGCCCAGGTTCGCAGTGGACAGACGCTCTGCGAACATGACGCTAGCAGGTAAGCATTACAATACCAGGGATATAGCACGTGCGAGCACGAAGCGTACATTATCATGGAACTTCGGCTAGAGACCGCTTAGTGTACTTGAGTGGTCTCCAGTTAAGGGCCCAGGTTTGCAGTAGACAGACGCTCTGCGGACATGACACTAGCCGGTGTACATTACAATACCAGAGATATAGCAAATGCGAGCATCGCGCGTGCACTATCACGGTTTATCAGTCAGAGACCACCAAATATACTTGAGTAGTCTCCAGCGAGGGGCCCAGGTTCGCTGTGGATAGACGCTCTTCGAACATGACGCTAGCAGGTGAGATTTTTTGGAGTTTGCTGATTGGTTCATGCAACATTTACAGCGTCACCGGACTTTTTAGGGGCGACGAGAAACTTAAAGGGTTCCTTAATCCGTCAGAAGTTTTCTAAAGGGACTGGCATCACGCACTATTGCTTGTTCACTCACGTACACTTGCGAGGACTTTGTAGAAGTTGTTTGCGAAACTCTCAATTGTCAAAAATATTGATAGGTCAACTAACTAATTTTTCCGGCCAGGGTGGTAAGTTATGGCCCAACATCCCTATACGCCACATAACAGAAAGGAAGGGACGCTTGAGAATAAAGATGAACCGTCCATACCAAACTTTATCTTTAATTGCTTCAACTGTATCAAATGTTTTCCTCTCATTTGAATGTCGTCCGTCCTCATTGCATATTCTCAGCTGCACTATTGCGTCTATTAATATTGAATTCAGTAAATATGAAACGTGTTCGCTAATAGGTTGAATATGAAATCAGTGACCTGTATTTGGTGAATCTAGGTCGAGTCTATTAAGATGACACGTATAATCGTCGGTCGCTGTTTGTGTTTTGATGTATGTGATACACAGGCTGACAGGAAAGCCTTCTTTTGCATATTTTATTACTTCATCTAATGGAAATTTCACGTTTTCTTCCACATTATTTTTATTTTTATATTATTTTATTTTATTTATTAGGACAACCAACCAAACATACACTCGTTGAGTTCAAAAATAAACATCTAAAAGTTTTCATCTTAGTGGTATCTTACTTACAGGTTGCCACGGCATGCAAATGTGGCTAGCAAAAAAAAAATATATATATTTTTCAACCATATATTAACCAAGTATACATGAAAACGAAACTACAATAGTTATTTGTGCAACAAGAGAGCAAAGTCGTTTTTTGCTGCGAGTGCTGATTTTGAATCCCGAGCAAGCGAAGGATTCAAAGATTGAATCACGAGCGTAGCGAGTGATTCTAAAGTTGAATCCTGAGTGTGGCGAGGGATTTAAAGGCACGAGATGCAAAAAACTTTGCTCTCGTGTAACACACATAACTTTTCACTTCAGCAGCGAGAACACTTTAGGAGATAAAATATATTACGTACATTATTGAAACTAGAAATAAATATTTACAGGTTAAATATCAGTTTTATTTGCAGTTGCTTTTAATAAGTTTAACATTCAATAAATTACATTAAAAGACATAATTATCTTTTTGGAAAATTTCTTTAGTTAGTACGAGATTCCGAACGTGTTTGTCTTTGAGGTCGAATTCAAAATTGGAACTTCGAAAGGGCTGGTCTTTGTCTCTCTCTCTCTTTCTAATGGCGGGAAAGAGATAGAGTGTGATTGTTTCAAATTGTATGATTAACCTAAGGCTGAATAAGATATTCGCGGCTTTCTGAAAAAAAAAATTAAAAAGTTACTTTGTCTCACTCAGTGAGCAAAATCGCATTTTGCTCACTGATTTCAGGCAGCAAAACCTACATGTTTGAGCTACTGAAGTGAAAATTACATTTAATGTGAATCTAAACTGTCAATCAAAAATTTCCCCGCAATATACTTTGTTCTACAAAGAACATTTAATTGTCTAGGAAGTCAATTCATACTTAATATTTTAATTTTGTGTTTTCAGCTATAAGTGGTTTTACAATCAGATTAGCCTACCTTGATGTTAAAAAACCCTATGCGTGTTGTTTGATAACAAAATGTTGACATACCAAATAAGGAAAAAAGCAACAACATATTTTCCTTGAAGCCACACGGGCCTATATTAAAGTGAAAATGTTCTCATATCTGAAAACAAGATTATTTACTTCTGCTTCATGAATCATGAGACATGAACTGAGTAAAAATGTACGCAGGTTCATGTTAGAATCTTTTTATATTTAGTAGTGATTTTTGAAGTAAACAGTTGTTGGTTAATTTCAATGTATGGGTCGAATTACGATTATTCTTAAACATACTTCAATACAACATAATATCGATCACTTGAAACTGCTCTTGTAAGTTACTTGAACCGCCTCCGTAGTCTAGTGGCTAAGACCACTGGTTCGATTCCCAGCGGGGGTACATGTTTGTGTACTCGGTTTGGTTGGTGGTAGGGCTAGTTTTTTCGCCTGGCTAGCTACCACCATCTTATCTAAATATGTCAATGTTTGTAGCATTGTTGTGTTCCGGCAGCTAGAGATAAGATAGCCAGTGTCTCACTGGTTGAGGATTCCGGATGAAGTGCGCTTCAAACCTCGGCCTTATCATCATTTAACATCAGGTGAGATGAAGGCCAAGGTATCCGTAAGATATAAAAAACCTTTAATAAAACATTATTTACTTTACATTTTCCTTGTCCCAGTGCTGCCAGAGTATGACCCGTTGATCACGGGTCTACCAACCATCGTCCAGGCCGGCGAGCAGGCGATGGTCAACTGCACGTCGGACTACTCGCTGCCGGCGGCTACCATCGACTGGTTCGTGGACTCTGAGCCGCAGGAGGTAAGGAATACGGCGCATTATTGATTGATAAGACTCAGTGGTAGCAAAAACTCAAAACAACACGTATGAAGAGCTCGATGGGGCAAGGTTAAGTAACTTTCGTAAATAGCGGTCATCGGATGGGTGTCTAAAAATGTATCATTCTCCATCGTGCTTCGGAAACCACGTCAAGCAGTTGGTCCCAGCTGCGTTAGAAGAGTCGTTAACGACTGGTCTGTACTGGGCCCGCGTGGTGGTTTATGGCCCGTTGTCCCTATCCATCTATAGGGAAGGCTCCTTTTTGTTCCTATGTATTTTTATACTTCTTACTGCCTATGATAAAAATAAGACAATATTATAAAGAAAATCATAAGACGTTTAGTAGCGAGTTGGTGTGTTTTTCAATAAATACATGAAGTTTAGTGAGTTGTTTTAGTCCTGGACACCCAGGAACCAGGGGAAGATTGTCTGGGACATAAAAAATGGGCTCTCTGTGGTCTACTGGTTCGATGGGATGTTGGTCGTAGAAATTTTTCTAAATCTGCCCAGCCGTCTTAATCATGTCTGTTGCCATAACAACCTTAATATTATCAGTAGCATTGTTATTATTAGACAAATAAGGTCTAAAATAACCAGTTGAGGATTCCAGGGGTAAAGTACAATTTTAAATTAAGCCTTATTTTGCCATCAGATGAGATGAAGTACACGCACTTTCTCGTTATGAAATAAGAAACCGAAAACCCCTCTATTCTATAAATACTAAAGCCTAAACTCGTCTGTAAAAAATATTTAACGACGAAATTTCAAGAAGATTTCGATGAATTATCAAAATACCGAAACACGGTCTTTCATAAAGCCTTCCATAACTTCCAAAGTCTTTGAGACATTGCTGGGTGCTCCAATGAACGACATTCTGACGCTGTACCTATACATTGAAGCAGTCTGCATCATTGTGGTATTCAGACCTTTGAAGAATGTATTCAATGCCACACTACCGTGTAAACCTTTATGCAAAAGCTGGACAAAAGTGTTTACGCATTCAACCACGGATTGATATTCAAACTATGATTTTATGACGTAAGTAAGGATATTAATTTAACTCAATAAACTTATAGGTCTTTCTTATAATCATTTTGTGTACTCGGAAGATAGAACGAGATAGACTAATACCTATTAAAAATATATAAGTCAGAGTTGAGATAAAATGCTTAAAACTGTAACAGAACTTTTTGACCTTTTTCCTCACTGCAAACGGAAGAGACATGACAAGATATAAAAAACCCCCTAAACGGTTCTCATTAAAAGAGAATGATTGAGGTCTTGCTGGAAAAGTAAATATAAAATTTATTCTTATTAAATATAGATAGTGGCCGACCCAGAAGTCTTGCATTCATTTCCCAGGTCGTACCTAGTGTGTTTCAGATTTTCGATGCATAACCCACGCTTATGATCCCGCATTTGGCTTGCATTGTGATTAAGCCACAATATTAATCCGTCATTGCCCAGCTATGAGACATTACGCTTATACAATTTAATATAGTAATGAATAAAATGCAGAAAAGTATAAACACTACAAGCGAATCCGAAACAAAGAAGCGGGTCGCAACATCACAACGCCTTCACGAACTTATTTATTTGCTTACTTTTCGTACGCCGTGGTATGGGGGATCAGCGGTGCGGAGAATCGCGCTGTCAATGCGATCTCCGGACAGCTTTCCTCAATATTAGTTGGGGGTCTTCGTGATTTAGGGTTTGATTACGAACAAATTGCTATACTCGTATGATGTAGTTCTATTCGAGTTAGTCAATTGTAATTAGTTAGACCATTACTAATTTGCTTACGTGATTTGTATGTATTAGTATCTGTGAATATGTTATATGGGTAACAGGACAGTCTCGTTAGGGTTGTAGCAATTTGGAAACCGTTGCGGGCGTGCGAAAAATAACTTACTAAAGTGTCATCGTGATCGGATGTATGTTATATGTAAATATTATAATAAAGCATATGAGACAAACAAAGTAATTTTTGTAATGTAGGAAAAAAAGATAATTTTGTAATTACATACAGCTATCAAATTAGAAATCAATTACTTTCAAAAGAGAGGTTCATTCACTTTCAAAATATTTGAATTTCTGAAATACTATCAGACGGAGCAACGTAAATTATACAACAGTGCAATTTTATTAGCTTTACTTAAAATTTTCAGGTTTATTTATTGAATGAGAAAAGATAAATCTCATGTTGAAGTTGTTCAAACTAATAAATCTTGGAGTATAGTAAACAATTTCCTCTTTGTTCTTTCTTTGCTTCGCTAAATTAAACTTTCCGTAGACAGAGTGAGGGTGACTGTTTGTCTAAGGAAATAATTGAATGAAGTTTTGATTCTTTAAAATTTTAATGAACATAATATTTGTGTTCTGTTATGGTCACGAATTTTTAAACAATTCGTCCTATTCTAGATATGCTTGGACAGTATCGTGGACCTACATTTACTCAATATTATATTTTTACAAAAAGATATGGCTCTACAAATTATTAATTTAAATGAAATGCTCTCCCAACATACGTATTTCCTCCTTCCTACAACGTGGGGTCGTGGACAAAAAAACTACATGAAAACTGCAAATACTGGTCATAAAACTAATTAAAGTTAAATCATTCAAAGAAGGGCGCAACAAGGAACTTTATCAAATCAGCACTCCGGGCACTGAGATTTCCAACAAAATGTTTTAGAAAAAAATAGCATGGCTTTTCCTCTGCACATTTCATAATGTATTAACAAAAATCTACCTCCATACCTCCACATTTTTACCTCAACGCTGTCTCACACATCCCGTAATGGGCAGTCACCCCCTGTATATTCGCCGCAACAGCGGTATAGGACCGATTTATTTTATTAGAAAATTCCGGAGAAATAACTTTTTTATATGCAATGAAATTCTTATGTCATATCGTGATGCCAGGCGTCGGGTAAGAGATGGGGTGCTAGTGATGCGATGGAACAATATGCTAATGGACGTGTTTTTACTGAATAATATATAGCTACCGAGGAGACTGGCGGAGCTGCGACTAGCGCGACTGCGATCGTGAAAGATAAGTCACTTTCGCAATATACTGCTAGGAAACTACTATTAATAAATAAATAAAGAGGTAACGTTTGTGATAATGTTTGTTTGTTTGTTTGTTTGTCGGGGCTAATCTCTGGAACTACTGCTCCCATTACAAAAATTCTTTAACTGATAGAATGCTACATATCTCTATAGATTATAAGATTGGACGCGGTGCGGTGTCTAAGAATCGTGTCCATAGCATAGATCTACTGAGAAGGAAAGTTCTTAGTGGATCTACAACTTCAAAACTTGTTCTAATGAGAAATACAGTTATCTCATTAGATCCATTGTAGATCAGGCCAAGAGATCAACTGACAAAAAAATCTCACTAGATCCATGGATCTGGATCTGGCCAATGGATCTTCTAAGATTGAACGTCCTTAACTCATGGACCAAGCGCAAACATGAAGCGCTAACATTTTGTCTGGTCTGATACTGCTACTCTACTGAGGATGGGCAGCAGCGTCTCTCTGTGATTATTCTCACCTTACTGCGATCGCCAAACCGCCTGCCAAGCGTGGCGATTATGGCAAATTCCCCTCAAAATTAATTATCCTTGAGGGAGGCCTTTGTCCAGCAGTGAACGTCTTTTTGGCTGAGATGATGATGATGATGATGATACTGCTCAGCAATGCCTGCAAGCAGCAACGCCGCACCGTCGCCGGCGGGCGGTAATTGGCTCTGATCTCTCGCTGGCCAGGGTGGTAAAGGCCATTACTGGCCATTGCTATACGATGAGTAATTTTGGGAAGAGTTTATTTATTCATTTATTGTCAAAGTCAAAGTCAAAGTCAAAGTCAAATTTATTTTATTCAAATAAACTTTAGAAAACTGCTTTTGAATCGTCCAAACAATTTTTCACCTACTACCCATTCAGGACGTCTATTTTTAGCTGTGGAGAAGAATGGGTGCAAAAAAAGAAACTCAACAGGTTTAATATAAGTATCGATTTTTGTACGTAAAAATACGAAATCTAAGTGGACGAAGTGACGGGCAAAGTGCATCTTGAGATCTTTTTCGTCTTTTTTTTTTGTTTTTTTTAAAGTTTGCTGACGGGGCGTTTGAAGGTATTCTCAGCGTCACCGGACTCTTTTTTTGGGGCACCGGGAGGTGCGACTTAAAGGGTTCCTCAAGCCGTGTGATTGAACGAAACACCGTCGAGAGGGTTTCGTGAATGTGTTGGCATTTTTAGGTTCTTTTCGTGTTTTGGAAGGCACGTTGAGCCGTTGGTCTTAGATGTAGTTGTTAATACAAACCAGCATTGTATCATCCATCACATCAAACTAATATTATAAATGCGAAAGTTTGTGTGTATTTGTGTGGAATGCCTAACGATAAACGACGATGATAAGTTGTTATATGTCACAATAATAATTGTGCTTCCTATCAAAATGTCTTTTATTTCAATGTAGTGTTTGAAATCAACCTAAAAACAAAATAAAACGAACCTTATTTCATAAAACGTATCACGTACTTATCATGGTATAAAATAAAAATATTAGTTAACATAAAATTACTTAAATATTAATATTAATTTAGTTTCAATGTTAATTAAGAAGATAGTAACAAATTTTATAAAAACATAATTCACAATTATGTCCTTTATAACGTAAAGTAGATTTAAAAACCACTATAAAACACAACAACTATATACTATATGAATATGAAATTCATAAGTCACATCACTAGCCAGCTCAATGATTGTTGCTTCCAGCCCTTTGTGGGAAGGGTCGACCTGTGTTGTGTAAAATTGAAAGGTGAGTGGTTTGAGGGGTCCGTGGGTGCTGACCCCTCGTGCGGACGCAGCATAATATTCAAAACGAACAGTTAACTTTTCATTTGAGTTGACTTTTCAGCGAGTTTTAAAACGAACATTTATGTTTTTTTTTAAACTGTTATTTTTCAACCAAAATAAATAATTCATTTTTATCGGAACTGTAAAACGGACATAACAACAATCAAACAATAATATTCTTGTTTAAACATTAATCATCAGGGTTCCAAGATCAGCTCAGATCAGATAAGCTCGCACATCAAGCGATCGGCTGTAACCTATCACTGATGTTATCTATTCCACCTCGGAGACCTACTTTAATTATGCTTAAGGGGGTGCAGCGCGGACGCAAAACTGCGAGTTTCAAGTTTCTTTATGATAGCGAGCAAGCGGCGCGTGGCTGTGGTGTGACAACGGCGCACGACTACGAATACGCACGCACACTAATATCTGTACAGAGTAGGCTGGTGATTTAATTAGAGCAATGTTTACTTTCGTAAAATCATAGGTGTTTGAGTAAAAAATGATAAAAGTCTTAATATTTTTATATTCATATTTTTTAATTGAAAACTAAGACAACAGTGACCTGCGGAATATCAATACAAACATTTTGATGTCGGATCATTGTTTCATTTGTGCTATATTTACAAAGTTTCTGAAGAAATAAGTTTTTAGATATCATTACTTTTACGTATTGTTTATGCAGTTTCTGGGTATTTGTTTCAAATTCCAAGACAACCACGACCTTGTGAAAGGATCAAGCTAACCTATACTAGTCTTAAAAATACTTAAAATTACTACAGTAACTTAAAAACACGTAAATTTTCAAATTCCGCGCTGCACCCCCTTAACCGTGACTGCATTTTTGGCATTTTTTGGTTGGGAATGATTAAGGAATAATTAATGAAAGAATGTAGCGTCGGGGTCACTATCGGAGAGTTTACTCAAAATTGGTGATTTTGATGCTATGTCTACATTTTGATGCTATTGTCACATTTTGATGCTATTGTCACATTTTGGAAGAAGGGCGTGCGAATATGTTTGTATAATAACATGTATCCTAACATCAATAACATCAATAGTGTTGATGACGCTGATAAGATTTACAGTTTACACACACACACACACACACACACACACAACCAGCTTATTTGAAGCCCACTGCTGGGGTCCGAGCCTTTTCTAAGGAAGGAAACACCATACAGAGCGTATGGTAGTGAATATTAACAGTTATCAGTCCTTTTTTTTTAAGATAGCTCGGCAAATGACTCCATCCCACATGATGTTAAGTGGAAATTGGAGTCCAGCCGCGAAGATAACTGGTGCAGCGTGAAAACAAACGTAGCATCAGTTAACCTCACTCGGTCGGCCCACAAGGTGCTTCTTCACGCCTCTTTTGAAGGACCCCATATCATAGGAAGTAGGAAAAACGTGTGCTGGTAGACTATTCCATATTTTGGAGGTGCGACAAAAAACGAGTCACCAAATTTCTTTGTGCGCGATGGGATATTTGAGACAGTGAAGCGGTGACTCCAAGAAGAGCAGCACGATATCCGGTTACGATTTAAAGGCTGTCTGTAGCCAAATGCCTAACCACTTATTAGGTATCGCCATTCTCCCCATCTTTTGCATAACGTTAGTATGAGACTTAATCATATACACACAAAGTACCTACGTACAAATACAAGTGTATAAGTAAATTTTTATTAAAGTTATGATATAACTTATACTGACGCTTTAAACTTATTGGTAAAGTTTATAGTTGGTACGCTCCGTTCCACGCAAAGTAGTTTTAAGACGATCAATATCTATTGAGGTGGACTGGGGTGCTCCTACCGACGTCCACGGACGGACTACGTATAGTACTTAGACGTACAACAAGGATATAAATAATTTATTAAGTTAATTAATCGCAAATAGTTCAATTTAAACGCCTCGGTGGCCGCGTGGCAAAGCTCTCGGCCTGGTACACGAAGGTCCTGGGTTCAATTCCCAGGTCGGGCAAAAGTGTGTTTCGGATTTTTCGATGCTTACCCCGGGTTTGCCATCACCAGCCCGCATTTGGCAAGCGTGGTGATTAAGTCTTTACCCATCAATTGTAGCGAGGACTTGATTTTAATGATGGAGCCCTTTGCCCAGCATTGGGACAGTTAGTTTACTTTACTTCAGCTCAACTGTATTCAGTCATTTATTTAGTACTGCCTTAAATGGACAACTTCAATCCGAAGTGTTTCATGTGAAAAGCTGGCAGTCGAAAAAAATGGACTTAGTAACAGATTGTGATCAAAGGTAACAACAACACAAACAGTAAAAAGGCAAAATTCTTAGAAAGTTCACTCCGAAGTTAACAAACCATCTAAAAAGGAATTAGCATAATTCGCGAATCCACAGAGAACTCTTAAGGCTTCGTAGGAGTGTTACTGCGATATTTTTGTTTTGTAAATTGCTCTCAAGTTGTGCTAATTGCTAATGTTAGAACATCTAAACAGTTCTTTATAATGTAGGTAGTGAATACAGAAGCTATTAAGGCGAAGGGTAAGGAACACCAGCACCACCAATTGATAATTTGACAATTACTAACGGACCGGATCTTTTTTTAAACATTGCGTACCGTCTGATAACAGAAAAGCATCCATAGTATTTATTTAATAATTGTGTACTACTTTTTGTTGCTTGGTTTATTCACAAAACGGGCTATCGCATTTATTCACAAACAATGGCCACTTTTGGTGTTAGCGAATGAATACAAAAACAAACCTAAAGTGCACAATTATTAATAATTAGATGTTTGCCTAGTAACGGAAGGCCCGCAATGTTTGAAAAAAAAAACCAGTTTAGCAGTTATCAAATTAAATCCATTAGCGGCGCTAGTGTGCCTTACCCTTCGCCTTAAGTAAAGACTGTATTCACTAAAGAAGTTTGCGAAATCCATTTTTTTACTTTAGACGCTATTGTGCAAATAAATTTATGGAACATAATAGAACTTATAAGTTTGGGAAGTAATCTGTAGTTTGGGTAGATTTCTGTTATGTATATATAACCACTGACTGGCCGCGGCTTCCCGTGAGCACCCGTGTGCCCGTATCTCGCGATAGTTTCGTTTTTTGTTTTGTGCACACATCACCAACTTACCAAAGTTCCATCGATATCGGATGGAATGGCTTAGGAATACATACATTCCTAATTATGTTCTTTAATCAATCATAAATGGCGCTGTACCTATCTAAATTGTAATGACGTGTCATGCATCAGATTTTATTATTTCAATTTGTCGGTATAGCATTTTCCGTTCATCTATCATCATCATCATCAGCTCATTTTATGTCCCCATTGCAGGGGCACGAGCCTTCCCTATGGATGGATGGGGAAAACGAACCATAAAGCACCACGCGGGCCCAGTGCGGATTGGTTGTTGTTAACGACTGCTAATGCAGCCGGGCCCACGGGTTAACGTGCCTTCCGAAGCACGTAGAAGCTCGAGATGATAATTTTTTGGTCATTTATCCGATGACCGGCTTTTGCGAAAGTTGCTTAATCTCAGCACTCGCAGACCTGGTGCGTTAACCACTGCGCCATCAAGCTCCTCGTTCATTTCATCTGTATTCCAAGCTAATTCTTGTACTTCTTTATAAAACAAAGTATTCCGAGTTCTCTTTAATTTGATGTTATTTGTCAATACTGTATATTTTATAAGATTGAAAATGAGGTTCTCAATAACATGAAACTTGAAAAGCTACATTAAAAACGTCCTACGTAAAGCTACGCGCGAGTCTACATTACCAGCGTTCCCGAATCAATCCGCCACTTGATTAATGTACACAGCTCTGTTCTCTAATTGGCTCCCCCAAATAAATCATCGGCGTGCCAATTTTGTCTCGACTTCGACGCAATTCTGAAGTTCCTGCTTTATACGAGTGTACCTACACTTTATTTTCGATTCAATTCGATTCGGCTCATGAAGTTTGGTATTCTATAATAGCAAATGATTCTAATTATTTATTAACTTCACGTTTACTTTAAATTATATACAAAACTGGGCTAAAAACGTACCTTGTGGACCGGCGGGGTGAGAGTAAAACTGTTGTTGCGTTGTTGTCTTCGCGTCTGGACCCCGTTTCCACTTAACATCAGGTGGAGTAGAGTCATGAGCCGTGCAAGCTATAAAAAAGTAATACTCGAGCGTTTACGAGCTTCAGGAGGATATGTCAAGCTGTTGATTATGGCTTCATTAGCAATCGTTAACAACCACTAATCCTCACTGGGCCTGCGTGGAGGAGTATGACCCGTTATCCCTGTGCTGCTCATCCATAGGGATGTGGCTTATCAGTGAGGACACAAAACAAGAAGGTATACGACCTAGTCTATTTCACAGTGTCTTCTTGACATTCGTCGAGAAGACACTGTGAATTGAATGTGAAGCTATTCAGCCATGCTACTCACTGATAAGCAAGCTTGACACGAGTGAAATCATTAGGGTGATTTAGGGTTCTAAATCCTATTTTAATGTAACGTTTTAAAACAATACCAAATCATTGAAATAGTGAAGAAAAATGCTTGTTGATAAAGTAGTTAGCCTCCTTGTGTAAAACAAAACTGAACTAAACTAAAACTAAACTCTTTACTAGAGTGAAAGTAAAATCATGGAACCAACTTTTCTCTTCCCAGTTTATTAAGTTAAATTGGTATTGGGAAAGAAGCAACTCTTCCACATGTAAAAGCAATTTAAACGGCGCGGCGTTGTCAGCAGATCTATTAAGTAATGTCATTGGACTATTTACTGTCCCACTGCTGGGCACGGAACGCCATAATAGAAATTAGGTCATTGCTACAGTTAATGGATTTTGGCAAATGCAGGTTGGGTAATCACATACCTGGGTTATGGCATCGAAAAATGCAAAAAATTTAGACTGATCAGAGAAATGAACCATCGGAAATCGAGGGCTTTGTCTATTTTTTTCACATAAGACGACAAATGAGCAGTTTAGCCACCAGATGGGAAGTAGCCTTCGCCGTCCGCCGGCGTTGTTGTGTTCCGGTAGCTAGAGATAAGATAGCCAGTGCTTCGGTATCTGAGGATGCCGAGTGAAAGGCGATTCCACCTTCGGCCTAATTATCACTTAACATCAGGTGCGATGAAGGCATGAAACATATTCACTTGATTTACACTAAATCAAGAATTTAAAAAAAATTCTTACTGTTATATCCATTTTAATGTTATTTACTAGTCTCTCATTACGGTGTAGGCGAGCCGCTGTTCACCTGAAGAGTGATTGCGCGGGAAAGGTCGAGAGAGGACCGGACTAAGGGCTTAGAGGACTGATTCACAAACTTTGCCACTTACGCTCAACTTTGTTTACAGTTTTAAAACTATAAATCAGTCAGGGTTAGTTTTTATTATGTTTTAAGTAAAGCAGTGACTTTTAAACGTGTTTCATTTTAAGTAGAGTATTTAATGCAATCTGCTTGGTAGCTTTCTTAGTCATACCATTTTAAGTACCTACTCGACACTGGTATTAACTACGGGGGTTTAAGTCAGTCGAAGTTAAGCCGGCTGGGGTCAGGAGCTGACCTAAATAAAGTTTAAGATACCCAGAATTTTTACTATGTACCTATCTACTATAAATCTAAGCTAAATGCATGAAACCCCATAAAATAATTAAAAAAAAACAAAATTGCTTTTACGATTTAATCAAAATAAATATCAAACGCTTTTAATTACTTAAATAATTTACTTTGTAACGTGACGATCTGGAACACAACCCTTTTGAATGTAGGTATCATTTTATGGAACGGATATCTTGAAGACATAATGCCAATGTTCAGAATTTATTATCTTCAAGATGTTGGCAGAAATAATAACAACGCTTTAATAACGTGTATGTAATCTAAGCGCTTAACATTTAAATGTGAGTAAATAAATAAAACATTCCAATTTTAGTTCTAGACATCATTGCTTTTCTGTGACATTTGGTGTATTGTGTGAGCGTCGATGCCTATATATAAATCTGGAACAATCCCAAAAAAGCCTTTTCATATTTTAGAAACTCAATTTAGAATTTTTAACTAAGTTTATTTGAACATGGTTTTTTTTGTATATCGTACTGCGTGCCTCCCTGGCTAGCCTTTTGTTCGCAGCAGTTGCTTTAATTTTTACACGTCACCCGAATAACGATTTTCGCAGTTCGCACCCGTGTTGGATCGCCGCCGTCGGAACGGCCCAGCATTTTCACTCCACTTCTGAACAATTTTCCGATTATAGGATAAGTCATGTTCTTCATTGTTGACTGTTTCGTTGTGATCATTAGAATTTTAATGCCTCAGCTGTTTTAATTTTTAATAAATAAAATAATTAACACAACTTAAAAGATTTAATTATGTTTGTGTTCTATTCTATTTTACGCAATAATAATATGCTGCATCATAAATCATAATCATCATGCAGCATAATGATGTGTGAATACAAAAACTTTTTGTTTAACAATTAAGTGCCACACATTATTCCGATAAAAATCCATGCAAACATAAAATTATTTAATAAGGAACAAAAATAGACAGTATTCGAGTAGATTAAAATTAGGGAGAGCAAAAAGTTTGACCAATATCAACACAAATAATTAATTGAAATCTTATCAATGGTTCATTAAAGCTCATCATGCTTGTTCATTGCTAGTTAAGGACCCCTATGGACCCCTCAACGCGCTCCACGGAACCCAATATTCAGTTCTCAACATTCATTTAGTACCAACAGCATGTAAGATTTCGGCTACCTATTGAAACGTATTACGATTTTTGCTACAAACTGACGAAGCACAAAGTTCATTGCCATACTTGTCATTTGGCATACCTCTTTATAACATAACTTTATGACGCATAACAGGTACAAGTAAATATAAAGGCACAATGTAAAGGCATCATTAGGATTTGATTTTTTTTTAATTGAAATTTAATTATTGTGACATACTTGGCCATTGACCAAAATTTGTATGACACAATAATTCAATTTTAGTTTATTTTTTTTAAATCCTAAAGATTGTACCTATATGCATTGCAAATAAATAATTTGTTGTCTTTTAGTTGATTATATTCAGACGCACAGTGCGTGTCCACGTTTCTACTACGTTTCGTCCCACAAGACTTACCTTAGTATCTATATAATAATACGTGAAGCAAAAACTTTGTACCCGTTTTTACGAAAATTGCGCGGACGGAGGAGTATGAAATTACGCACACTTTTAGTTTATATGGAGAAGGTTATCCGAATGTTAATTTTTTTCTTAAATTATGCATAAAAAATACATTAAATCAACAAAAACAACATTACACACACTACCATGTATTTGACAAACACGTATTGTTTGACTTAATGCGGCCGACATATGTCAACGCCAATCAAACTCACATTCTATCTTTGTTAATTTTTCATTGCTTAGGATACAATCCGTGCAGCCTTAATAAAATTACGGTCGAATTTCGACCACTGGGCGACCACTAGATACGTGTTTGTCATTCTTTGTTTCAAACGTGGAACAATATAAGATTACTTTCACATTCTCTCATTCAATAAAATAAATTGTCAAGCCATTTCCGCCGCTGGAGCTCAGTGTGAAGGCATTCTTACGTAACATTTAGCTCATACAATTGGTGGAAATGTAAATGCGCATTAAGGACGCCTTGCTCTGGCAGGCAAATGCAGACAATGCTATCTCTAATCACGCCTTCACGACGTTTCCTCGCCGCCACAGGATACGAAGGCACAGAATGTCATGTTGGCTAACTAAAACGCACCAGTGAACAACACTGGCGACTATTTACAAGACGCAATAAGTGGTACAAAGTTAGCTCCAAAATCCTTGGAAAAGTAAAACTATTTTGTAATTTAAAATATGATAGAAGTAACACTTAGCTGATAAAACATTGCTCGAAACTTCTTCTGTGTGGTCTTAGGACGAACGATAGGAGAAGATATTAAAATAGTGTTTGCTTTTATTTTATATTAAAACAATTAATACTTTTTCGGATTTAAGAACGTTATTTTACATTCAATTATATCAGAAAACATAAATATATGTACTACATTCAATATTATTTTTGTTGTTGCACAAAAATACGTGAACTTGCTATGTCCTACTTTTTCTTAAGTTGGTTTATTTATAAACGCAAACTTTATAAATGTCTTTTATATATTTATTTTTTTCTGTTTATACCTACTTAAAGAAACAAATATATTTTTGAAATACCAGCTACTTCAAGTATACCAACTCTGTACTATGTCCAATATAGGTACACCGAGACATTTTAGTGGTTAAAAATGTTTTTGTTTTGTTAAATAATTTTAACGCAAATTTCTTCTGTAAATTTTTTCAACATTTGTGTTTTGGTGTTCACAAAAAATTTGTGTTCACAACAAATTTCCACGAGCTCGTGAAAATTTTTACAACATTTGTGTTTTTGTAATTTTAGTGGTTGTTTTCCCGCAAGTGGGTAGATCAGACCATGAATCTGAACAACTTTCCCCAATAAACATAGGTCAAAAACAATATAATTTTTTAACTTTCCCATACAAACCATGCTCGGTCAATAGAGGCTTTGTATAGAAAAGTGAAAAAATTATCTCGTTTTTTGACCTATGTTTCTTGGGGAAAGTTGTTCACTTTCATGGTCTGATCTACCCACTTACGGGAAAACAACTACTAAAATGTCTTGGTGTATATACGAAAGTGCCTCTCTGTGCTGACTTGCGTAGGTGCGCGTGTGGGGTGTCGTTGCCAACTGCCGCTACAACAACTGATAAGGATAATGGCCCGTCCCGGAGTCTTAGTGTACTAACAAACACTGGCTGCAACTACACACGATTGGCCAGTTGCATTTAATGTCCTACAATTTATTTTATATTATATTCTAAGAAACTTTTGCTTTTTTTTTTTTACTCGTAATAATTTTACGCAAATTTTGTTGGGAACAAAACACATTTTGAAAAACAAGTGTCGAAAAAATTTCTACGAGCGGGATTCGAACTCGTACACCGAGACATGCCGTGTCAGGTGCACTACCGACTATGCTATTTTTTGTCCTATCAATTTTAATGAATTAATGAATGCAGCAATCATTTATTGCTGCATTTATTTGTAGGTAAATTAAGATTGTTTGATGTTTTGTTTTTGTAATTTGTTCGCAACAAAATTTGCGTTAAAAATTATTTGAACATTTTATAAAAATAGCTTGCTTACTTCTTAACTGATCTTTAATATTTGTAAAAATATTATGATCAGATGTTAGTGACGGTAGTTGTTGACATTGAATGGGCGCCTTTGGCTTTCAAAGTAAAAAGTGTTGAATAATTTCGGCGGGCTGGTTAGAACCACGATAGCTCAATTGGAAGAGCACCTGACCCGGAATGTCAGAAGGGTGCAAGTTCAAATCCTGCTCGTGGAAATTTTTTCATTATTTGTGTTTTTGTTTGATGTTTTTATACTGAGGGTCTTTTACTAATTTCAAATAACATTCCGACTAAAGTGTGTGTATTGAGTGTTTGCCAAGCAAATTATGTACATAAACTCCACAAGAAATAACATCAATGTGTAAAATAAACGCGAGTGTGTAGTGTTCGCGTAATCTTTATTTACTTATTTATTTGTATCTAAGGAGTCTTACAGCAAATTAGTCAAGTAAACATAATTATCAATAAATATGGCTATGCTAACAACAAGTTTAAATACATTAAGACATTTGTGCATATTTTTTAACTTAGTGAACATATAAAAAATAGTATAAAAACAGGTGAGTACAAACTAGTTACGATTGAAATAGTCCTTTAAAAAAAACCTCAAAACAGAGTAACGGATCGACTTAACTTTCTGACAAAAATTCTAAAACTGATGGAACGTGTTCTGTTATCGATTCTTAGTATCCCCAGCCAACTTTTTTTCGAATCTTCCATGTACAGACTTTCGACCCTCTTTAGTTTTTTTATATGTATAGATAGACTTGGTCTGTGGTATTCTGGTCTCAGAACGATCTAACAATCGAACACATTAATATTCGACATAACACAAATTTTAGAAAATAAAACAAAACCGCAGACGTGACTCTTCACTCTCCCGCCAAGACAACTTTACTTTAAATAATTTTCCTCTTCCGCGTTTTTTCACCAAATAGATTAAAAAAAATAACATTAAGTATTTTGGGCAACGACCCAAAGGTTTATACAGCCAAGTTATGTAATTCAAGATATCTTCTATGTGCAATATTTAAAAAAATAGAGACATGATTTTGGGCAATAATACAAAGTTTTATACAGCCAAATTTAATGAGTAACATTTCTATGCATAACTAAAAAATAGAGACATGATTTTGGGCAATGATACAAAGTTTTATACAGCCAAATTTAATGAGTAACATTTCTATGCATAACTAAAAAAAGAGAGACATTATTTTGGGCAACGCTACAGAGGTTTATACCGTCAAATATAGGTAATGTTTTAACTTTTAACATTTCTGTGTATTAGAAAACTGGAACAAGCGCCGCGCGCCGGCGCGACTAAATAGACATATTATTATTGGTTATTTTGGGAAATGAAACAAAAGGTGTATGTACAGCCAAGTTTAATGATGTGCGTGATTTCGAGCTTGTTTTTATTTTCCGTCGCTTTACTACTGCGGTGCTAATGTTCGCTTAGGTGCCTTACAGATTTATAAAGGGTAGGTAACCTTAGAGAGTAACAAAACTTTTTTAAAATAATAACTCAACGAACGTATCTAACAGTTGGTCGCGTAAATACGTATATCAAAATTTGTTTAACATTTTTAGATTTGTACGTTATTCTCCGAAGTTTTGTTAGCATTTTGGTGATAACCGCATCAAAATCGGTATTCTCATGGCAACAACTATCAATGACAGGCTCAAAAGGGCAAAGAACCCAGAGCCGTTAAACACGATAGCAATAGAAAGTCAGAGGCGCAGATGCCAGACCCGTAAAACTCATTTAAAAAAATCCCCTATGTTACATAATAAACAACAGTTGCCAAGCAACCAAGAATTAGACCGGTTTAGACCAAATAAAAAATTAACAACTTTCAAGTATTTATGTAGCCTATCTTATTCACCGGAATTTTCTTAGTATTTTGGTAAAATCCGGATCAAAATCCGTTCAGTAGTTCTCGAGTTTATCGAGTTCAACAAACAATTTCTTTTTAAACTATTCTATCGTGTTCTGTAAGTGATTTTAAGGCACCCTGTGTAATTTTTTTTTTATATCTTGCAATTACAGATTTTTTTATCCCTACGTTCTTATTATATGTATAGATACTAGCTGACCCGGCGGACTTCGTACCGCTTTGACAGTTTCCATGACAACAAAATATACAAATAATTTTGTATTGGAAAAGTTTTTAGTATTTTCCGTTACTTATTATTTATGTTTCTCACCGTTTAAACCTTCCCTGAACTTCCACAAATATTTCAAAATCAAAATTAGTCAAATCGGTCCAGCCATTCTCGAGTTTGCAACTCAAATGAACAGCAATTGATTTTTATATATATATAGATTAATTAATGTGCTAATCTATATATTAATACGTGAAAATGTAATAAAAACTTTGTACCCCTTTTTACAAAAATTACGCGGACGGAGGAATATGAAATTTCGCACACTTATAGTTTATATAGAGAAGGATTGCAGAATGTTAATATATTTTTTAATTATACATAAAAATACATTGAATCAATAAAACAAACATTACACACACTACCATTATTAGACACACACGCGTATATACCTACTCATTTCAAAAAAATCAAAAATGAAAGAGGAGCGCCGAGCGGCCGAAATCTGTCAATGCCAATCCAAATTTACATTTTACCTTATTTAAATTTTTCATTGCTTAGGATACAATCCGTGCAGCCTTAATAAAATTACGATCGAATTTCGACCACTGGGCGACCACTTGTACCTATAGACTAATTAATGTGCTAACAAATTATGAATAGTCCTTGTTAACCTAGCGAGAACGCTAATACGCTTGTGTAGGCATGGGTTCACGTCACTAGTCCAACGGAGCTATTCTGAAGCCCGATTTCTCGCATTCAATTCCAGCTTCAATTCATTCGGTTACCGACCTTCTATTGTCTATGTTAACCAATAATTATTGGTTATCAAAGAGAAGAGAAGGTTTGTAGCAACATGAATATACGCTCGGTTTGAATGTGAGAGATAGTGGAACCCAAAGCTAAAGCAACATAAAGATAACTTTAGTATGTATACCATAGAATCTAAAATCCGTTGACGCTAAAAAAGCACTCTAGGAAAAAGCAAACTCTCTCAAAAAAAATCATCGACGTTCAGAACAAGGTATTGCAACTGGTTTTTTTTATTTTTTATTTTACGGGTAAACACTTATGAAAGCTTTCATCTCAAACCCGAAGGTGAGGCGTACTTCACCCGGAATCCCCAATTACTAAGACACTGGCTATCATATCTCTGGCTGCCAGAACACAACAATGCTATTAACGTTGATGTTATGGCGACGTTTTTAAATAAGATGGTGGTAGCTAGCCAGGCGGATAAACAAGCCTTACCACCAACCATGCTGTCATGCTGTTCCAAGAGCCATGCTGCTCCATGAGCAGACACTGGCACTAGCTAGTTACAGGTGTGAGGAGCAGCGCTTGCGATGTGCAATTTAAATTAAAATATCAATATTATAGCATACATAGTTTTAATATAGGCGCGAAAATAAGTTTGCAGTATGCGAACATACCCAAGAGGGGCCCAACCGTAACATCAGATTTGATAACCGCAAATACACGCTAGAAAACAACGATTCATCCCTAGGATGATACGCGAGGTTATTGAAATTAATAAAACATCCTAATTTTAATAAAGATAATGGTTGGAATCTACTACCAGCCTGGGATCCCATCATACAAAACATTAAATCCCAGCCCCAACACCATACTGCCAGACCAAAAAACTGTAAGCTCTTTCTGCGTCAAAGGGAACGCACCTGATTAAATTTAAATGAGGGTATACAAGCTACTAACTAATTATGAGATGACCAACACCTCAGTCTCCCTGTGACCACGGACCCTGCAAAGGGTTAGAAACGTCAGGATATACATTAGATTAAGTAATGTGTAAAATAAACGCGAGTAGATCCGTAAAAGTGGTTTCATTTCAATATGTCTATTATGTTCTGTAGGTATTTTGTATTACTTCTATAAGATGCAGTCGAATCGAATCATGCATAAATGTATGGACATGGCAGAATAACAGGGTTCCTTCTGCAATCACTGAGTCATAGTTGCTTTTGTCTCTACTCTGTACTCTGCTTGCATGCTACCTCTTCTGAATGCTGGGTTTTTTGTTAGAGGCAAATAACATTATTTATTATTATTTTTATTATTGTAGTATTCCGTTACTCTCTGTGCCTTCCCATTACATTGAACGTGTGCTCAATTGGTCCCTGCAACTACATTGGCAACTCTGAAATGAAATTCAAATACGAAGCCGCAATGAATATTGTATTCGCCGAGGTTTTACGTTTCGCGTGTGACTTTTGAATTCGGAGAGCAATGTTCTAACAGCGCTGTCGCGTTGGCAAAAAGTTACTTCAGCAAAATGATTTGTGTTTCAAATGTTTTCGAGCAAATATTGATATAGAGTGGTCAGAACCAATGTTTAGATAGTTTCTGTGTCTCTACCATGAAACGTAGGAACGAAACACAGTTTGTTTCGGATTACTCGATAGATATCTCGGCTTTGTTGTCATCAGTTATCATCATCAAACGCAGTGATTAAGCCGATGCCTATCAACAGTAGCGATGACTTGATTTCAATGAATCTTTTGTCTAACAGTGGGGCAGTATAAAGGCTTACTGTTACACTAGTTACGGAGTTTCGTAATTTGTAACTGTGATCCCACCATGAAGCAATTTCAGTGCTCGACGACAGATCGTGTCGTTTTGTCTGTCCAAATAAGCTTTACCCTACAGACACCCAAATACTCGGCCGGAATTTTTCGTACCACAGTTTGGTTAGACATTTTTAGAACGAAATAAAAGAGAATGTATCGAATAGTGTTTCTGTATCGAAAACATTAGACTACTCGGATTTTTTGTAAAACTATTTTTCAACGACTAACGAATGAAAGTCACGCTCTGTCATGGTTGCGTGTTGAAACGCTGTTAATGTGTAAATATCTAAACTGACGAAAATTAACTTGAAAATAGAAAAAATCTACAGGCTGTGTTGACTATTCTTTGTACCTACTTGTTGTTTAGCAAAGTATTGTCAAATAGACTTTAACTACCTATGGTTGTTCTTTATTCAAATAAACTTAATTTATTTAAAGTAAAGACGTTTAAGTTAAAAAATATAGGCAAATATAGGTAAAAGCAAGTAGCATGGTTGTGTTTCGGCAGCTAGAGATAAGATAGCCAGTGCCTCACTAGTTGAGGATTCCGGGTGAAGTGCGCTTCCTTCCATCATTGGCCTTATTATAACTTAACATCAGGTGAGATCAAGGCACTGTGCTTACCCGTAAAATATAAAAAAAAAGAAGGGCACAGCTTCATCCATGCAATTTTTATAAGTAACGACATCCACAAAACATAATATTTCAATACCATATTTATAAAAGAAATGAATATTGCATCAGGCATGATACTTTGCATTATTTTGCTATTAAAAAAAATACTCAATTCAAATATTGGTATTGATTAAGTCACCCATCAATTGCTAGTTAAGATTGGGTTTCAATGACGGAGATTTTAAAACTTGTCTTTGACTTTAAAAGTTGTTAGTAAACAGCCTATAATTGTCCCACTTTCGGGCAGAGGCCTTCATCATTAATATTAAGTCATCGTTACAATTACTGGTTAAAGGCTTAATCACCACGCTTGCCAAATGCGTGTTGGTGATCACCCGGGCTATGCATCGAAAAATCCGATATATATTTTGCCGGACCTGGGATTGAACCCGGGGACCTTCGAATATCGGGCCGAGCGCTCTGCCACTGGGCTACCGAGGCTAAGCTTGTTGTCTATTTATGATAAATAGCGCAGTGTGTCAGATTTTTGTTTTAAATGGCGTTACTTCTGAAAAAAATTCCGCGAGCAGGATTTGAACCTGCACCCTTCTGACATTCCGGGTCAGGTGCTCTTCCAATTGAACTATAGGTTCAAATCCTGCTCGTGGAAATTTTTTCAACATTTGTATTTTTTGTAATTTGTTCGCAACAAAATTTGCGTTAAATTTTATTTAAACATTTTGGCGTTATTTCTATTAAAACTGTGTGGAGTTTCAAGCGCCCATTCTTCTCTACAGCTAAAAAATAGACGTCCTAAATGGGTAGTAGGTAAAAAAAATGTTTGAACGATTCAAAAGCACTTTTCTTAAGTTTATTTGAATAAAAAATGTTTGACTTTTCCCAACTTTTTGCCAATTACATTACAACACAATAATACCAGGGCTAAGTACTTAAGTATTGTTGGTACTCAAAATACTGTAGGTACTTGAAAAGCTTTGTTTGTGGTAGAAACCACAGGCCGACCGACTTCTGCCAAGTTAAAACTGAATAACATTTACTGTGGAGTAGTTTCGTCTCTATACTTAAAAAGTATTTTTAATTACTTTATACCCAAATAAGAGCCCGAGCGCGCGAATACCAGACACAATAGAATTTTAATTGTTATCGGCCACCTGGTGGTCGATCGACGATCAAGGGGATGAGAATAATTTATATAACTTAATTAAGGACTTGCCTTAAAGAAAATGGTTTATCCATCTGTGTCCCTTTACGTATTCATCCTTTAATAATTATCCGTAAATCCGAACTGATCTAACTCCGTTATACAAAATTCAATTTGAATTCTTAATCTCGAATATCTTGTAATCCAAATTAAAGCATTAAGTAGGCTAGTACCAGCAGGGGCGGATGAAAGGGCCCATTTTTAGAAACGGCTAATCATCGAAAAACCTCATTAATTTGAAAGCAAACCGAAGAAAGGGCTTGATGGCGGAAATTAAACCTGCGAGCCGATCGGCACAGTGCGCGGCGGCGCGGTAGGACATGTTACTATTATACCGTAAACATAATTAAGTAAAATTAAAAACCGGCCAAGTGCGAGTCGGACTCGCGCATGAAGGGTTCCGTACTTTATGACGTATTAAAAAAAACTACTTACTAGATCTCGTTCAAACCAATTTTCAGTGGAAGTTTGCATGGTAATGTACATCATATAGTTTTTATGATATTAGAACAGACACACACACACACACACACACACATTTTACCACTTTGGAAGTGTCTCTCGCGTAAACTATTCAGTTTAGAAAAAAATATATTAGAAACCTCAATATCATTTTTTAAGATCTACCCATAGATACCCCGGCACATATGGGCTTGAGGAAGAAAAAAAATTGAGTTTCAGTTTAAGTATGGGGAACCCCCAAAATTTATTGTTTTTTTTTCTATTTTTGTGTGAAAATCTTAATGCGGTTCACAGAATACATCTACTTACCAAGTTTCAACAGTATAGTTCTTATAGTTTCGGAAAAAAGTGGCTGTGACATACGGACGGACAGACATACAGACAGACATGACGAATCCATAAGGGTTCCGTTTTTTGCTATTTGGCTACGGAACCCTAAAAAAGTACCTACGTAAGTAGTTTCGCGATGGGGCGACTGCGGAGCAGCCCGAACCATATCCTGAACGCGTTGTCCGACCGCTGGGACTCACCGATGCTGAAACATTGGGTGCGTCTACACACCGTCCTCTAACGGTGGGTGGTCGTATCCAGTGCGCCAAGCTCGTTTTTGTTTTGTTTTTTGTTGAATGCGCATTTTTATTTTTTCTTGTAACTAACATTGATTGATGGACATGTGTATCCTTCCCATCCTGACATATGGCGCACAAACTTGGTCCTTAACCAACATCCAAAAGTCTAGGCTCAGGGTTTGCCAACGTGCTATGGAACGTAGCATACTAAGTGTCAAGCGAACGGATCGAATCCGAAACACCGAGCTGCGCTCCCAAACACAAATCACAGATGTAGCTCTGAAATCAGCTCAGCTGAAGTGGGATTGGGCTGGTCACGTCTGCCGCATGCCAGAAGTGTCATGGGCCAAGTTGGCAACATTTTGGAAGCCAAACACAACACGGAGGCGCCGCGGTAGACCGAGAAGGAGATGGCGGGACGAACTGGATGAATTTAATCAGGATTGGAGTCAAATAGCAAGGGACCGCAATGGGTGGAAGAAATGGAGGGAGGCCTTTGCCCAGCAGTGGGACAGCGAGGGCTAATAATAAATAAAATAACTAACATTAGTGTAATTACTAACAGTCTATGGAATTATTCTGAAATAAATACATATTATTATTATATGACGACCTCCGTAGCCGAGTGGCTTGCACGCCGGATTTTGGGCGGCGCTAACTCTGAGGTTCAATTCCCGGTCAACGACCTTTTCAATATTGTGTCGGGTCTGGGTGGATGTGGTACCGTCGTTGTTTCTGATTTCCGTGAAACGAGTGCTTTACCTACTTATCTTGCAATCAGAACAATGTATGTGATGTTGTATAAATATAAAATATGATATATATTATTATTATTTTCTCTTTATTTATTTTTCCTCATATATAAATTTACATTTTTAAATATTTTGTAAAAACAAAATAAATAAAACATTTAAAAATATTTTTTTTTAAATAGGGGTCCGCCGGCATCGGGACCAGGGTCCAAGCTACCGGTGGTTAGGGCTCCAGAGACAGGACTCTCTCCTACTCCTCACAATGCGTGCCGTATCGAGGGGAACTGCCTTCTGAATCAGGCCAGTGGCCGTAACAACAATCGGTACTATGACAGCCGAATCCACACTCCACATTTCGACAACCTCGTGTGCTATTAAACATTGTTTAGGGCAGAATATGCCCTGTATGAATGTTTGCGTAAATGCTCACATATTTATTGTTAAATAATTGTTTAAGAGTATTTTGTATTTATATGGGAATAGTGATAAATTCAGTTATCATAATATATAAGTACTTTAAACATGCTTACTTATTTATACTTACATTACTTTAAAATTATTAATCAACTTACTTATAAAGTATATTCATAATTTAATAAAAGGACACTGATTCAATAACACACCAAAATATTTATGGGACTTAGTCTGAGGTCTGATAACTGCCAGGCACTGCACTTACTTAATATAGTTTACAACAAACTGGCCTTAGAATTAATATATAAATAAGTTATAAGCTTTATTGCTACATCAACATCAATTTTATTATACATTTACATAAAAAAAAGAAACATTTTATACTGTACTGTGTAATGCATGCACTGTGCGTTTTTAAATATAATTCATTCGACTTTGGTTTTTAAGGTTTCGTAATAAACCAAGGAAGCCTTAGATTCCTCAGGTAAGGGAAAATTAGTGATCGTGTAATGATGGTCATAACAAAATGGTGTAGTTTAATCATGTCCAACTGTCCATCTATATTGTCACATTATGTCATAGCTAGAAATCTATTTTTTTTCCTAATTTTTCTAAAGCAAAAGAGCCACTTATTTGGGCTCTTTTTTAGTTACCTTTCGCGATCAACGCGACAGCTCTTCAATCTGTTATCTGAGCTACCGAGATATTAACAAGTGTTTGTTTTAATACGCTATTAGCCAGCGTCTTTTTAAAAACTTTTTTTTCAATTAAATAAATTTTGTAAATGCAAAAAAACAATTAATAAATTAATCCAAGATTTCATAACGAGGATTTAACGCAAACTGCTATGTATAGGTATCATAGAAGATATAATCTTTACACCTTTATATTTTAATCCCTGTTATAAAACCTTTGTTTAAAATGAATTACGAAAAATTAGATGTATGGACGATTTTCGTAAGTATATTTGAATTTTGACTTTGACTTATTAAAAGTGCATAATTTAAAAATGTTGTGTTTATATAAATAAATCACGCATAAGGCATTTCTAGTCGTATTGAACCTATACTTAATAAGAAATAATAAGAGAGTTCAAGACGAGCTCAACAAGGAGTTCAGTCTACTTTACTATTGAGGTTTTAACTCCCATAGTAGTGTTGGCCAGCCAGTTCCAGCTCAACTTTAGCTTAGGGCGAAGCACTGGCGCACATTTGATGTTTGGTAGAACATCAGCACCCTAAACCCACATTATAATATGAAGGCGTTGTATCCGTAACTTATATTTACCTCCGACCCTCACCAAATTATCATAATGAGGAACGATTGTCCTCCCAGGTCCTCGCGCTCGTGGATCACATATATTCTAATCTTGTGGTAATTCTGAAATGTACTTTCGCTCTCTTCTGAGTTTGTAGGATCTATGTGCGTTACTTAAAAAATGGTGGATGCTTTGTTTTTAAGACGATAAGCAAAAATTAAAATACCTACTTAAATCTAGTTAGCTGTTCTTCTATTGTCTAAACAGCCATTGTACAAGACAAACAAACAAAAACGGTATTTGTTTTTCGCCTAAGTTAAATAACAGTGTTTATTATTAGTAATAATTATATCTGAGAATTTTTAAAAATAAAAGAGATTTGATAAGTGATATGCGGCCTAAAAAGTTTGGTAACCGCTAAAGTTAATTCTCTGAATTTAATCCTTAAACTTTAAGAATAAAATTCAGATCTTAGTCAATCAGTCTCGCCTTCGATTTACGCAGCCACGTTCGCAGCCACAATACATTAATAAATTCCATATTTTACTCGGTTTGGTGGGAGTTTTAAGTCCGTCTGGCTAGCAACCACCCTCCCTTAAGAGTTATAACGCGTTATAACAACCATATCAGCAGTGCCGATGGACATATCGCTACGACTAATTGAATGAAGCATGCAAATGCAAAGAATATGTGGCAATGGAGCGACGGCAGAACCTACTGCTCGTCCCTAGAAGTCGAACTAATTTTCTGAAGGAGGCGCCACTGACGCGTGCTTTTACATTATAAACCTTGTTGATATAGAGACGGATTCATTCATTTGTTTATTCACAAAATTAGCTAGTTGGACAATTTGTTACAAATAAATGCAATCGCTTCATTTATCGCATTGGGTTAAAAAAACCGGTAATGATAGTTGTAACTTTGTGTGTAAATAAAAAAAATACTTATATACAAGAAGAAAAAAATAAAGATAAGTAGTAACCACAGTATTTTCTTCCAGGATCCAGTTATAACCGAATTGACGCACGTCTCCGGCGCAGACGGGGAGGGGTTGCGCGCGTCATGGCGCACGCTGCACGTATACCCCGACGACTACGAAACGCATCGCGGCTACCTGTCGCTGCGGTGCCGCGCGACAGTGCCCACGCGCCCGCCGCACGTGCGCAGCATGTCCGTCCGGCTGTACGTCGCCAGCCGGCCGCATATATCGTCCTATATGTTCAGCAAAAATAGTAAGTAGCCAATAGTAAATTAGTAATAATAACACACAAGTACTGACAGTAAGTCATCTTAGCTCAATCCATCTTCCTACTATATATGTATCTACTATCTACCTTATCAGCCAGCTAGTTTTTACAAGATTTCAGGTAAAGTACACACCTTCCGCCTTATTATCACTTACTCATGTGAGATGAACGCCAAACGCTTCCAGTTTGTTTGTGGTATAAAAAGCTTGAGTGCTTTCGTGGTGCTCGCTGCACGTATAACCCGATGGTTACGAGACGCATCGCGGCCACCTGTCGCTGCGGTGCCCACGCTGTACGTCGCCAGCCGGCCGCACATATCGTCCTATTTGTTCAGCGAACATAGTAAGTAGCCAATAGTAAATTGATGTTTTGGGTTTAATTCCCAGCTAGGGATACGTACTGATAGGTTGGTTGTTTCACTATCTCATTTTAGTTTGTGGTAATTTAAACTATGTTAATAGCTGTTAAACACACAATTATCGACAGTAAGAGAAGTTAGATTCTCAGAGGATCTCATTTCAAGTACACTTACACCTTCCGCATAATCACTTACTCAGATGAGATGAATGCCGAGCGCTTTCTGTTGGTTTGTTGTATTACAATGAGTAAAGTTTTCGCGCGTCGCGTCATCGTAGCGCACGCTGCAAGTTTACCCCGACGACTGCGAAACGTATCACTTCTATCTGTCGCTGCGGTGCTGCTTATCGCCGCCGCCGTCGCCTGCTTAGGAGTAGGTATATATGTAAATATACCTCAAACATAAACTTTAGTCATTTATTTGTTGTCATCGTAAAACTATTTATAATAAAATACACAGTGCCATAATTGTGACTTTTTTCTTAGTTTTTCTTATAATAATTAAGT
This sequence comes from Eudonia mercurella, assembly GCA_963082485.1. Lineage (NCBI taxonomy): Eukaryota > Metazoa > Arthropoda > Insecta > Lepidoptera > Crambidae > Eudonia > Eudonia mercurella. The sequence continues at coordinate 529,599 of OY720029.1, forward strand.
TAATCATTTTACTATTGAGACAATCCAAACATTGAATGAATTAAATATAATTTCATTTTAGGTAATATAATTAACATTTTCCGAAGCTTACACTGAAGTCGCGAACTAATAGCTTCAGTTGTCCAACTTTTGGAAGGTCTTCCTTTGTAAAAAAGGTTTTTATTCTAAAGCAAAGGGCACACTTACCATTGAATATCTTATCTGTGCGAAGTGGACCAGCTGCAAGACATTTTTCTGCGCCCAAGTCAGTGCCTTGAGGGAGTATTTTTTTGAAGCGTAATTCAGACTAATACGCTTTATTGAGTAATCTACGGCTCGGCTCGTGGCCCATCGAGGGCCGGATGAGGCTTTTGAGGAAACAAATTCGAATACTTCACGCCGCCGCGCCGCCGCCGCCGGAGAAATGTTGTTAAGGCTGAATTGTCATAGCTCAACGATGTCTTACCGCTTTTGTGACTACCGGTCTCAGGTTTAAAGATCTATGATGTATGTAGTAAGGTACTTATTGTACTTGACTTTGAGAAGATTTGACTAGAGGGTTCATAGTTTTCGGGAAGGGTTCGATTCCCAGTGGAGGTACTTATTGTGATTGGTTTTGCTTAATTTCGTCTGCTTGGCCAACTACCACTACCTTCACCAGTGGCTTGAAAATATTGATATTTCTATGATAGTCAGCTTTTGTACGCCTTCAAACTTTAGCGTTAAACTAGAATCAAAATTTTCATCAGAGTATACGGTAAACTTAATAGTATTTATGTATCTTAACTAGAACCAGTGCTGAATAAAATGTATGCCTAGGTTATCATTCAGCCTTCGTTCGGTGTTCACCCTGAAATTAGAAAGTCAAGGCAATAACGCTTTTCAAAAACGAATATAGACACTTTATTTTTAATTTCGTTTGTCCGACTGTTTAGCGAAGAAGTGACTGTTAGTTACGCAGCTATACTAGTATTTATTTACGAAATATATCTACCTGTATTAAAAAAGCTGAAATCGATTCAGTAGCCTATTCTTAGCATACTACTTTTAGAGTGTACGTTTTAGCTATGTTGTATATGCATTGAAGTAATTAGATCGTCGATTAGACGTCAACACATTAGGGCAATATTTTTTATACGATACATTTGTCACAATGCAAAAACTAAACAAACAGCAATTTGTTACTGAAAATCAATGAAAAGTAGCTTACAAACTTACTCAGCTCTACATACTAACTAGTAGAAAGAGATGGACGTATCCTTGCAACGTGTGAGAGCGAGATAAGACCACTTAAATCTAGACCTAAAGTGGGGTTGAAACGAGAAAAAGGAACGTTGGAATTTATTACGTAAATGACTTTTAAACGACGTGAATTCTCAAGTTTCTTTTGTCAGGGTGTTTAGGGTTCGAGGAGTAACGAAAGGAGCATTACGTTGGATTTGCATACGCGATGTAATAAAAAGTCCAGGCAATCGGTATTGGTGGTGGCAGAAAAGCCAGCGCTCCCAAGTAAAAGTTTTTTAGCGTCATCTTGGACTTTGTACATATTAAGAAAGAGCTCAAACAATTCCGCTGATTCCAGCTGACGTACATATTTGAGTATTACTAATAAATAGTATATAAGATGTTAATATAAATATACAATTCTCTTGGCTTTAAGCTACCTATTACTCAAAGCTACACTGGCTGTTTGATTTAATCTCCCCGCTAGAAGCTAAATTGGTGACTTCGACGTGACTTTAATGTATTTCCTTCTACATAAAAGTAGGCAGTTCTTGATGTCTTTTTGAAGGACAGACAAGGAACTCGATAGACCAACGGCTTTCTATATGTTAATAGGTTTAATAGGTCAAAGAAACAAACAGTTTTATAGTTGTAAAATCGTCGTGTCATGACTCAAGCTTGGCGATGCGAACTTGATAGAAGTTTGTGATCACTTGTTATCACCAATTCAATTAAATTACTTGCTGCAAAGGCCACAGTTTTTATGCTCGGTAGTAGGATTGTGCACAAAATCAAACTATTGGTTTAGATTTAGGAAAAGATTAAGATAGGTCTGCTTCAATAGAGCAATTAACTACATGGAGGGAACGAGATAGAAATTTCGATAAATCAGGTCTTCGGTCTCCAGGCCCAGTGGCAAAGCGCTCGGCTAGATAACCCTAGGTCCCGGGTTCAATTCCCAGGTCGGGCAAAGTGTGTTTCGGATTTTTAGATGCCCGGGTTTGCGGTCACCAACCCGCATTTGGCAAGCGTGGTGATTAAGCCATTACCCATCAATACCGATGACTTGATTTCAATGATGGAGCAGTGGGACATTTATAGGCTATTTACTTTATTTACTTACAAGTCTTGAAACCCTACGTACCGTACGTAGACTAACCAGATTTTGCCGGACCTTACGTTCGATTCGAAAATTCTCGAACGATAGTTGTTCGCAGTCACGTGAACTCAACGAGTTTCATAATAAAGAAAACTGTAGAAAAGTCGTTTGAGATTTCTACAGACCTCTTATTTCAATATCGACTGTTCTTAAACTTATAGATGAAGCGTGGAGCGACCTCCGTTTTAACAACGAGTTTATACACAAATAGGTCACTAATAACCCGGCTTACTCAGCCGGATTAATTGCGAAAAGTTAACTTACCTCGATAATGAACGGGCGCAGCAGCCAGCGGCATCGCTGCGATATGATAAATTGATACGGCATCGGTCTGCAGCCGATATTGCTTTCCGATATTACTGTTTGTAGTTTATTAACAGTTTTGTTTTGTTACAAACGTACTAGTGACTAATGACTTTTGAAAAAGGAACGATATAATTTTCATTTTTAAGCTATGTCTTGAATTACCCACGAGGCGAGATTGGATGGCGACATCGGGACGGGATATCCACCCGAGATGATTTCATGAGACCAAAAAATTTCCGCCTGGCTAACTGCCACCATTTCATCTGAAATGCCATAGCAATAATGTTGGTGCATTTGTTGAGTAACTACAGTTAGAGAGTGCCTCAGAAGTCGAGGAATCCGTTTAAAGATCGCTACTACCTATTTTAGTCTTGACGTCACTCATCATCGCGTCAAAATTCTTAAAAAAAAAATTAAAAAATATTTAAAAAAAAACCTACTATACAAAATCTAACAAAGTAAATGTTTGTATTAGTTATTCAAGTATTAATGCAACTGTTTTTGTTTCAGATGCTGTCGCCAACAGTGGCTCCATTAAGTTCGACGTTGAACTGTCAGTTTGGACGTTTGTGGTGTTAATTGTGAAACAAGTGCCTTCGATAGTGGATTGAAGTGGGTTGTAGAAACGTGACATTAATCAAAGAGTGCACAACAGAGAGCTGTGAATGTTTTTATTAAATTAAGTACGATTAATACATGACTATACTTATGTTTTAAAATGCACATAGGTTGGGCTGTGGTGGAATAAGGGTTATGTTTTGAACACTGTGCGTATGGCCACACAATAACGAGACTGTAGAAGGTAAGCGCCATACATGACGCGCTCAAACAACGCAACTGTCTACGGACACGGAATCTCGCAATAGCTCTACAACAGTACACTACGCCTACACATCAGACTGTCAAATTTCCTCAATAGACTTTGAACTTAATGTGTATAGAATATGGTTGAATATTTATTGAAGACATTTGACAGTTTTGGTTAGGTTGATGTGCAGTGTATACTGTTGCGAGCTGTTGCGAGATTCTGTGTTTGTAAGGGTTGTCTATTTGTGCGTTGCTCGAGCGCGTCAAAAGTCCGGTAACGCTGAAAACTCTATAAAAAAATCGCGCTTGTCATGAACGAAGCTTACCTTCTGCAGTATCTTTATTTTGGGGTATATTTGAGTAGGTAGAAGCTACGTTTTAAATTTAATAATGTTATTTACTTAATTTTATTCTATTAAGATGACAAAAGATAACTTATTTATGTTTAAAAAGGAAATACTACTGAATTGTTATTATTAATTAACATTTAATTTGATATTTTTAGTGTAGTACGGAAATTAGGTTTGTTTTAGTAAATTTATGAAGTTAAGTAAATTAGTATTGTTTGTCTCCCCGCCAACAATACGTAAGAAAATGGGGAATTATTTTTAAGTAAAGCTTTATTACTTTCTTGTTTTGTTGTCAGTATTTTTGATAGGACAAAATAGGGGAAAATTTAAAAAATAACTAGAACAATTTTGTGCTAGATACGAACCAATCTTTCGCAATCCGAGCAAATACTTTGTTTGCCAATCGAGCAGCAGTTATATTTTTCAGAACAAGAATTCTAAATCCGGTAAGTAATTATTTAATTATTTAATATTTGAATTTTTTTTTTATTATTTGTTGAAATTAATGCTTCTGTTAATACGTTTGTAGGTAAGGAAATAAGTTATTTTAACATTGTAAAGGTTGAGTCGAATAAATCGATTGTATGACAACGATTTTATCATGTTATGGTATTGTTACAAGACATTATTACATACGATGCAGTGTGATAATTAAGATATTATATGAAAAATAATAAATATTTGTTTTTTGTGTAAATAATTAAATCGATGTGCCAAAGTGTAAAGTATAATTGTTAATATGTAAAATGAATTATTGTGTATGTTGGATACTGTGAAAAAATCGCTAGATGCACGCTTAAATTACAACCAATAGCAATAAAGTTTGAATTATGAAGACTTTTAATTAATTTTTTTTTATTTTAATTTATTGCTTGAAGTTGTTAAATCAAGTTTTTTGTTATTATTAAGTCCCTATTTTTAATAACTACAAAAATGTAAAGGGTCGTTTCTGCTCACAATTCTGCAAAACTTTTACTATGGGACCATCTTTATATTAATAAAAAAAAATATCAGCTGATTCCTGACATTTTGATCGGATTACATTTGTTTATTAACATGACATAACATTTATGTAATACCGAAAGTTATATCTGATGTTTTTTCACATTTTAGAGATCGTCTAACAGTAAAATATTTGCAAAATTATGAGCACAGACTATTCTCAAACATTTTGTAGCAATAAAAAATAGGAGTGTTCACATAATTATATTTTTTTTATAATGTATTCTAAAACTGTTTTAACTTAAACGCACCATTGTCTCGCGCTTTGACACTTGTATGCAGTATTAAAAAAGCACTTCTTTACCTTAAAACTTTGTCACTGTAAAAAATATACTTTTGGTGCTTTTTATCATCAAAACAAATTGTATAAGAAATGAAACTGCTATTAATCCGCACACCCTGTATACAAACTTCGATGGTTTAATGTTTCACGTCAAACTTGTTGCCATAAGTTTGAAATGGCAAGATCTTATATTTCTAACTGTTTTTTTGAGTTGTGTCTGACACATGTCAATTCCAATAGGTGTGGCGTACTCTCTAGACAGGCTTTGTTGCTTTAAACACCATTCTGCCTCGTTTACATTTTAAAGCCTCGTATTCGTGACATTTGTTGACAGACATCTTGGTCTCACGACCATTTTCGTTATTAAATCAAATAAAAAATGGTAAAAGACTTAAATATTGTCAGCCAAACCGGCAAGAAAGATGCTTGGGTTAAATGCAAAAAAAAAGTTAAACCCCAATAGCTCTGTCAGACACATAGTTACTGTAATCTGTGGTCAGACTACCTGACGTGAACCCATCTATAAAGAAGTGTATTAGCTGTTCAGGATAGATTAATAGGACTAATAAAATGCCTTAAATGCATTAAAAATTATCTTTAAAAAGACAAAATTGATTGTTGACGATAAAAGTTACGAGACTCTGTCGACACATGTTGCGCGACTTTTGTCTACTCGTGGATACGAGACTTTCGTTACAGACCGGCACGATGATGATTGAAGCAGAATTATCGCTAAATCAAAATTATTATTTTTTTGTCTCTCTAAATAAATGATTATTTATCTTGCCTTGCTAGTTTATTTTTTATATTCAACACTATGAAGAATTAGACTTATTTTTTTATGAACAAACTTACACAATATATTGTAAACTTAGTAGATAACCCTAATAAAATGCAGATTTACTTCAATATAACTTCCAAGTTATATAAAGCAGCATAACACCAATCTTTAGTTACTGACAGCGAATCGATTTTTACATTTAACGCGTTCAATCAACCGTCAACTCCTAAACTATTATAATATAATTACTGCATATTGCATACACGTATTAGTTATTCTAATTAGGAATATGGTAACTGCTTATTGACTTAATATCTTAGTTAATGAACGCAAATGGAAATTCCAAGTAGAAATATGTTTCTGATTAGATCTGCAAATGTTCTGCAAGTTATAACAGCGAGTTAATATTGACCCGCGATGCAATTGCGTGTACAGAACGGAAAGTTTCTCGTTCCGAGTCCGTTGTTTTAGCTTTTGTAGTTTAAGTAAGATAGAAAAGTCCAAAGAAAAGTGACTTATGGACTCCGGAGACAACCGCAGACTTCCCACAATCGAATATAGATCATCTATGTTGATCTTTAAGGTTTATGTTTCGTCCTGGGGCAGCAATTTTCAATTATAAATGATTTATTTAAACTTTCCCCACCCACCATCATAAACCTAAGTCTTAGTCTACTGTGATGGATTTTGCTTTTCGTGAGGGAAGGTCTGAACCTAACAGTGGGTTCGTATTAAGGCTGATAATGATCCATTACAACACAAGTATTGCCACTTCCTTAAAAATATTATAGCTTTATCGAAAATTATTGCTCGAGCAAAAAACGAGTTGGCAAAGCCAATTGGGGTTCGCTTCGGCAGTAAAATGGCCGAACCGATTCTTAACGCAAGGAAAACTCCCATTTTATGAAAGCTCGCGCCAATAAAATTTGCCGAGTTATAACAATCAGCTTTATTTCTTAGAGCACAACTGGATTGCGTAAGGGCCATTATTCCACAGTACAGGCTTAATATAGTAATACGAAATTTTGAGATTACGTTTTTATTGCTGATGGTTAGCGATCATTTTTTGTTATATCACAAGTATAACTTGCCGGCCATGATGTCTAAGTTACTACTAATTTTTACCGAGTTTTTTTTAACATAAAGATTATATCATGGTATAGGTATATCCTACCCATGATCAGATATGAAAATCAGTTAAAATACTTACCATGTAAAAATAGCCTAAAATGTTGTTATTCCGTTGATTTGCAAAATGGATGAGTGAGTGAATTTATCGGTTCTTTCGTATGTAACAAATGCGAAGATTTACGGTAGTACAGTGTATCTATTTTCTTTATGTCTCGGCAAACTTCGTGTTTCGGCTGTCATCGGATCACTATTAGTTATAGAGTTGCTACTACTCCTTTTAATTATTAATGATATCACTTTACTCGCGACTTCGTCCGCGTGGATTTAAGATTTTAAAAAGATTTTTTAAAATATAATATAGCCTATGTTACCCGCAAGCAATGTAATATTCTACCAGTAAAAGAATTTTTAGAATCGGACCAGTAGTCCTCCGCAAACAAACAAACAAACAAAGTCACAAACTATACCTCTTTATTAATAGTATAGATTTATGTTAGAATGTGGCTAAATACTATTGAGTCATACGTAATTGATTTACGATTTGAAGTTTTACAGCTATATATAGCTCACACGAAATAAGAAACAAAATAACAATAAATTACGTTGTTCTGAATTCAAATAATTATAAATGATAAAAGTAACTGGACATTGCTAATTGCTACACTTAAGCTGAATTAAATATTTATAAAATACAGTGAAAAATTAAATGTCTACCCGACCCAGCCAGGAATCGAACCTGGGTCTTCCGCAATCCGGGCGGCTGCACTGACCATTATGCTACAGGGAAGACTGACATAAGCATTGATTTTTTTCAGTGCTTTTGACTTTTGATAGCAGCAGTGCCATCTATCCAACGGTTATTGCAACTGATGGCTATGCAGATTCATTTTTACAGATGAAATACCACACATCGCTATAGTAAATTTTACTTTTTTAAAGTGCTTATTGCTACAATTAAGCTACATTAAATATTTATAAAATACAGTAAAAAAAATGAATGCCTACCCGACCCTTGTAAATATTTAATTTAGCTTAAGTGTAGCAAAAGTAAAATTTACTATGGCGTTGTGTTTTCAAATTTGTGGTATTTCATCTGTAAAGATGAATCTACATAGCCATCGGTTGCTATAACCGTTGGATAGATGGCACTGCTGCAGCTAGTGCTTACGTCAGCCCTCCCGGTAGCATAATGGTCAGTGCAGCCGCCTAGATTGCGGAAGACCCAGGTTCGATTCCTGGCTGGGTCAGGTAGATCTTTAATTTTTCACTGTATTTTATAAATATTTATTTCAGGTAAAGTGCAGCAAAGCACTTAAAAAAAAATTTACTATAGCGTTGTGTTATCAAATTTGTGGTGTTTCATCTGTAAAGATAGCCATCGGTTGCAATAACCGTTGGATAGATGGCATTGCTGCCGCTAAAAAGCAGTCAAAAATCAAAAGCAGTGAACAAATGCAGTCCTTACGTCAGCTTTCCCGGTAGCATAATGGTCAGTGCAGCCACCCGGATTGCAATGATTACCGAGAGACGTTAAGAAAATAGAAACACTGTACAAGAGATCTCAAACAGTGTTATTAGCTGTATCAAAATAAACGAACTGAATGAACCTAATCAAAACGAAACTATAAGTGTGACTCGAAATAATTGTTTAAATAAAAAAAATATATATTTTATATTGCCCTTTTATAATTACACAGAGCTGGCGAACGGGTCAGTCATCCCTTGACTGTATGCATCTCGAAACGTTGGTAATAAAGGTATACTGATACCTAAATTAAGTATTTTGCGTTAAAACTCTTAAAAACTTTGTTTGCAATGGAACGCGAAAGCTTTAAAAAATGAGTTTCTGTCTAGCGCTCGACTGTACCAGCCTTGCCTAGCTGATAAAATTTTCACACCTCCCTCGCTGGACGAGCAAGGTTGCGGGCCAGTACCGACCCGGAATAATATTTACTTCAGATCTGAATTTATGTATCGCAGATGTTTTTTATTCATAAATAATGAAAGGAAAATATTGTTCGAATTCAACGTCCACTCCTATTTACAAGTTTATGACGGTAACATAAGTTCAAACATTATTTTTATTTATAGAGTATCTGTCTACCTTTAAAACATTTATTTCAAGATACATCCATTTATGTATATATGTATCTATACTACTATATAAATCTGTAGACTCTGTCTGTTCATGCAATTTTTCTGACAAATTTTGGGATAAATATTCGTTTTATGACTCACTGACACCAATTCTACGATTTTTTAAATTTTGGTTCGTCTGTCTGTCTGTCTGTCTGTCTGTATGTCCTCTTATAACTCAAGAGCGGCTTGACCGATCTTGATGAAAATTTGTATGTAGTATAAACATGAGATTGTGCAAATAAAAGGCTATATGATGATGTTGGTAAACCTAATAATTATTTTATTTAGCATTCATTGATACACAGCGAAGCGGGCGGGTGACGGCTAGTAGGTTATACGTCTATTTAGCTCCTAGCGTGGGAGATAAATCAAACAACCAGTATGTTGTCTATTGCTTCGTGAGCTGAGAGCTAATAGAGTTCTGTATTTGTATTTTACATCGTAATATACAAATTATTACTAACGCTTAAGTATGTGGATCAGCTGGAAATAGCGAGTGTGTGTGCTCTAGATACAAAGTCCGAGCTGACGCTACATCACTCTCCCCTCCCAAAAAAGGGTAAAATTAATTAACAATATACATACCTATTTGTTGTAAACTATGAACCTATCAACAGAGCGACACGTGTAAAATGACACTGTTGGTTCGCTCACTGGTATCTGCCGTATAAGCAAAATACCAGCAGCGCGACGGAGCTAAAAATGTACTATTTATTAATAATTATGCATAAAGTAAACAAAGCAATGATTAATTAAAATTAAATCTAACGACGGGCTACGGGGGGACGGGATATTGCAGTTCGGTAACGACGTTCATTTACAAGATAGCTAGAATGAAAAACATCATCCAATAATGATATAAAACATTTGTGAAATAACGAAAGAATTCCTTCTGTCATTTGTTTCGATATGTATTATTTGCTGTACCTAGTTAATATGAAAACTATTGATAGACGACGGAGAACTGTCTAGAGAGGACGCCAGGCGATACTTTATATAGTTATACATACAAATTATAATGTACATAATAAATGAAATGTCTGAATGTCATTACATAATAAAAGTTTTGCGAGTATTTTTGGTAGTGTTATTTCATATAGTAAAATCAAAAATGTATGATCCAAAGTTCCCAGGTAAATACGACTTGCAGTGGTAACGGAGGTTGGTATATATTGAAATCTGTTTTTTTTGGAGAGTCGAAAACTCGTCGTCTCTTCGTTAGCTACCGCCTCCTTGCCCAGACCCGAGGGCCTCGGCTTCCGGGGAAGGAGGAGCCTACCCACTAAAACCCACTGTAGATTCCCTGCACGTGCCGCTAGGGTATCTTGGATCACCGGTTTGGCAATCACATTCACCAAAATTCATCCTAGCGGCGGGTACTATACTAACCTAGCTTACTACCACCATTTAATCGAAGTTATCAAAACTCCAGCTTCCTAGTAAAGTGTGCTTTCACTTTCAGCCTAATCGCAGAAGTTGATGTTGACCGATAGTGACCGAGTTGATGGCAAAGTTTTATCCGGTTAGTTCCGCTATGGTATGGTTCCGCTATGGCACCCTTGCAAAATGCCTACCAAAAAGCCCCACTAAGGTACTCATCTATTAGATCTACGTCAAACAATAGAAGGTACAATTGAAAAGAAAAGTGCATCTATAACTTTTAGTCTTTACCGGACAGTCTTTTAGGAGTGTAAATAAAGTCTGTTTGCAATGTTGAATCAGTCTTGTATTCATTCAAAATACATATTTATTACAAATAATCAATAACTGGAAAGAAATATTAATTACAATGAAAACTTTAAAAAAACAAATTAAAAATATTAATTACCAATATAAATAATCAACAACTGGAAAGAAATATTAATTACAATGTAAACTTTAAAAAAACAAATCAACAATATTATTTATCAATATAAATAATCAACAATGGGAAAGAAATATTAATTACAATGTAAACTTTAAAAAAAACAAATCAAAAATATTAATTAACTATATAAATAATCAACAACTGGAAAAAAATATAAATTACAAAATCAACAACCGAGAAAAAGTATTAAAAATTGCAAATTAAAACTACGAAATAAAACTAAACAATAAACCTATTTTTTTTAAAGTTCAGTAAGAAAAGTTAATTTTGATATGTCTGTATAGTATTGTTTTTAATGTTTTGTAGTCAGGAACATTTCCTGTAAGGCCTTTGTCTTTTATGCTTCGCATATGTTATTCAAAAATCTTCTGTACCGATGATGTGTAATTTGAACTAACTTTTTATTTGCACTCACTTATGGTTATTTGAACTTCATTGTCTTCAAAATTTGGCACGCGTTGATGACTATGTTTATTTTCTTTAAATATTATATGATTTATATTGTCAAGGGTTACATATCCAATGCATTCAATATTATTTCTTCTATTATCACAACCTGACCAATCGGTTTTTTCGGGAAAACAATAGGAACAATCCCTTCCTTAAATTCTTATCTAGTCCTTTTCTTTTGTTTTTATGTAAATAGAGAGAGGCAGTATGATTGCCGTTTTAGTGTCCGAATTGCAGTTGCAACTTTGCGATAACAGTAATTAGAAGAGTTATGATTAAATATTGATAACTTCAGGTCACAGATTATATAGTTATGTGCAGGTTATCAAAATTTTCTGCTTTTAATGAGTATGTGGTGTGTATTTTCATAAAACATCGTAAGATTTTTCTTTTCGTCAGTCCCAGAAACTGAAGGGTACCAAAACGGGACTTTTTGGTAGGCATTTTGTGATGATGCCATAGCGGAACCATACCATAGCGGAACTAACCCGTTTTATCACGATGTAAATTCAGAACAAAATATACCTATGGATTAAATATTTATAAAAAAAAGCAAAAAATACCTATGTATGGCAACTGCTGTAATCATTCCGCCTCTAAAGATTGATCGTTGCACTGCATGAACTGCTGGCCCTGCTGGCCCTGCTTACTGCTGAACTCCAAACTTAGGAACTGCTCGCCAGTTTGGAGTTCAGCATAGGAGATGGACTGATGGCCGCTGGGGCGGAACAGTCCTTGAGTGGCAACTGCGTAACGGAAAGCGCAGTGTGGGCAGACCTCCAACAAGGTGGTAAAATATTTTTTTTAAATGCAAATTAAAAAGGATAATTTAATATAACATTAACATACCTACTTACTATGATAATATAAGTTGAAATTGTAGTATGAGCTCGATGGCGCAGTGGTTGCGGTGTGGTGCGCCCGGTCCGCGAGTGCTGAGTTTAACCAACTTTCGCAAAGGCCCGTCATCGGATGGGTGACCAAAACTTTATCATCTTGAGTTCCTCCGTGCTTCGGAAGGCACGTAAAGTCGTTGGTCTGCTAACGCAGACGCGTTAGCAGTCATTAACAACCACCGCACCGCACTGGGCCCGCGTGGTGGTTTATGGCCCGTTCTCCCTATCCATCCATAGGGAAGGCTCGTGCCTCAACAGTGGGGACATAAAATGAGCTGATGATTCAACAATATGGTCGCTACAGAACTCAGAGACTGACTACGAAGCTTTTAGTGTAATTGGAAATTAAATAAAATTTTACAATGCGCTTGAACGTACCTACTTATAATTGAAATTATATTTTACTGACAGCATTCTAGAACTTTTTGCGCAGTCATTTATTTCTAAGAGGCTTTTTGCAATTCAACTATTTCTATTTGAATAGCGCTCAGAAAAATATAAGTGCTAGACACGACGATGACGTTGAAATTGTATTCGGTTATAAAAAAAAAGTAATTGGGTTCCATAAAAGTCACACTCACTCATTATCTAATAAGACTTAGACGGCCTATCTTATAAGTCTCCGACAAAATTTCATATAAGTCTTAGAAAGACGGTCTGATAAATTTTAGATAGCCTATCTGATAAGTCTCAAATTCTGATAAGTCTCAGATAGCCTATCTAATGGGTCTTAGGTAGCTTATCAGATAATCTTATGAGTATTAGATAATTTATCTGATAAGTTTTGAATAGCCTATTTGATCCAAAAAGTCTCAAAAACTTATCTGATATGTCTCAAATAACTTAAATAATAACTCTCAAAAAGCTTATCTGATAAGTCTTAGATAGGCTATCTGATAAATCTTAAAAAGTGTTAAGTTTCAAATAACCTGTCTGTTATGTCTGAGATAGGTTATCTGTAAAGTCTCAGATTGCCTGTCTGATAAGTCTCAGATAGCCTATCTGATTAGTCTCAGTAAACCTATCTAATAACTCTCAGGTAGTCTATCTGATAAATCTCGGGTAATACTTAGAAATCTGTCGCCTTTTTTGGGGATTAAGGGGATTACGTATGTGGGAGTCACCCTCCACCAATTTTGTCTACCGGAAACGGCTTAATTTTATAAAAAATGTTTTTCTATCTAACCTCAAAATGTATCAAAATAAAGACTAAATAGCTCTACGGAAATTGTTAAACTCATATTATTGAACACCATCATTTTCACACACTTCATGACTATCTTTCATCGTTAATACAATTTCGTTGTACAAGTATATTATCAATATAAATCAATAGGAAAACTTTATTTCTCGTGTAGTCTACCTGCGGTGCATTAGCGATGCGAAGAGCGTACGCAAGCAAGAAATAAATCAAAGCGTGCGAACAAAAAACAACAATAACCGCACAGACGTTGCCTTTTGAGCTCCATAAATATTCCGGGCACACCTCCTCAAAGTTTATCAAATAAAAATTTCACCGTCTCGCCGGAGATTTATCGCATCGTTTCCCCTTTCAAAAGGTAAAATAGAACTGAGAAAGCCCTTTTTCTAATTTATACGAAGGTTGGAGGGCATCAACTTGTGCTGCCTCTGTCTGTCATTATGGTGGAGTGAGTGACAGCAATAATTTTCAACTAGGCTTAATTGAAATTAGGTTTGTGAATAAGAATAAGTTTAAAACCATATACGTATCGACCACAACCACCTTACGACGATGAGCAAGAGCTGAATGAGAAGAATAGCCGCGGATCGTACTCAGTGACGAACAATTTTATCGTACTCTATGACGACACTAATGTCGTAGTACGTCGTAGTAGTACGTAGAGTACTGATACTACAATAAATAAATTAAGGCTGCATCAAACAAATTACTTGCAGCGAGCGATCGCATCTGCTCCAGCCTGTGCGCAAAAAACATCAGAACAACTTGAAATATGCCCAGCAGTGGACTAGTTTAGTAATGATGATAATCCCCTTTCATTTAATTTTGTGGATTGGTTGTGAATATTTTAGAGTGTAGTGAGTAAACCTTGCACCGATTGCTTTAAAATGTATTGTATATAATTTTGTCTTTTTCGCTCTTGTTGTTTTTTTTTTTACTTTCGTTAATAAGCGTTAATGAAGCCGAAGGTGGAAGCGAACTTCACCCGGAATCCTCAAATACTGAGGCACTGGCTACCCTCTAGCTGCCGCAACAAAATAATGCTATGTACAAACACTGATCTTATGGCGACATCTTTATTTAAATAAATCTTCTGTGCGTGTGTATGTTATTGAACTCCTTCTAAACGGCTGGGCCGATTTGGATGAAATTTTCTGTGTGTTTTCAAGTTGATTCGAGAATGGTTTAGATTTACAATTAGACCCGGTAGGTGGCGCTGCTATAGGGGTCCATCATGGGATACGGGTGTTCTTAAGCGGACGAATGATTTGTTTGTTTTGTTGTCATGGAAACTGTCAACTGTCAAACTGCCAAAGCGGTACGAAGTCCGTCTGTCAGATAGTATTTATATAGATGGTGGTAGCTAGCCAGGCCGACCAATAAACCCTACCACCAACCTAGTACACAAACATCTACTCCGCCGCTGAGAATCGAACATGGGGCCTCTGGGTCTAAGCCACTAGGCCACAGAGGCGGTTAGTTTTGCACAAAATAATTTATACGGGATTTCATAAGTTGCTGGCTCCTAGAAAGCCTTAGTCAAATATTTAAAGTATCCAACTCACAGTTGACTGCACCGGCCAGCAAAGGGTCCCGCGGGCCATAATAAAGTCAACTCTGCAATCCAATTTATAGACTGGGATTTCAGAAAGGCTACGCTGCAATGTTTGTTAACCAAAAATTAATTTGGTGCCAGCTGCTGTTGCACCGAATCTTATATTTTAAGCAAATGTCTTATAAAAAGTTTATAGGAAAAGTAGTCTTCATGATACGTCAGGTCGAATAGTAATAAAGCCGGGGGTGGCCTGCTCACATCCTCTATTTGAGTAATTCCAATTTAAG
Organism: Eudonia mercurella; assembly: GCA_963082485.1. Lineage (NCBI taxonomy): Eukaryota > Metazoa > Arthropoda > Insecta > Lepidoptera > Crambidae > Eudonia > Eudonia mercurella. The sequence continues at coordinate 545,016 of OY720029.1, forward strand.
CCTTTCTGTAGGAACCTTACTCAGGTTCCCTAAGCATAGTTGGGTGTCTGAAGACAGCTAATGGGGCAGATTTGTGCCTCCCTAGCCGACCTTACCTTCCTGATCCGCAAGTTGAAAGTATAAGTTAATGAGATTGCAGTACAGTAAAATCTCTTTATTCGCGGGGTATATGTTCCATAAATATGCCGCGAATACAGAAACCGTGAATACAGAATGGTAATTTATATGGGTTTATAGGGGATACGTTCCTAGGTGCCAAAATAAAAGACACAAATATATAAGAAAATCAATTTTATTGATGTTATTGAACATTTTGGTTAATCATTATCCTCAGGCTTAGGCAATGGTTTGAAGAATTTTGTTATTTTCTCTTGCTTTGCAGTTTTTAATAGCTCCGACAATTCAGACTGATACTCAGCAGTCGCATTAGCAATTTGCCTCTTAAAATTAAAACTTCGTTCCATAGATGGATCAATGTTCACAAAGAAATCGCAAAGCTCATTTGCCATTCTTAAACCTTCACTAAGATTTTTCAGAGTAAATGTCACATTTTCAGTGACCGCCGAAAAACGCCGACCGCGGTGTTTGCGGCAAATGCGACAAAGGCGCCTTAGGTCAAAGTGCTCGGCGGTACCATTTGACGGCACTTGCAAAAGATATTGCGTTAAACACCTATTGGATTTTTGTATGAAATTTTAGATCCCTGAATAAAGAAATTTTTTGCCGCGAATAAAGAAATTGGGTTGCATTTTTTTAATCCGCGAATAGTGAAAACGCGAATGACGGAAGCGCGAATAGGGAGCTTTTACTGTATATCACTTATTGACCTTTATCCAGCAGTGGGCGTCTTTTGGCTGAAATTATGACAATAATGAATGATATCACTCATTCTTTGTGGTCTTTACACTAAGATAAGAATCTCATTGGCGTCTTCCGTTATTTCCTTCTCCCAGTAGGACTTCATCCCATCGTCGGGATCTTTTGTGAAACACCATCCTTTTACTCTCCTTCATATATAAAGATAATTGCCATAAGTTAGACCTTTTATAACATCATTTCTTTACGCATACACTTTTACAGCCCTTGAGGAAAATAAGTTATGAGGAAATATTATTTCCTGCTTCTCAAACTAGTAGCTCGCAGCTCCATATTCCCGAACGTATCCATAAATTGGAGTGGCGTCAAACAAGCCGTATGCAATTGCGTCGTCTCCGCGGTTATTCATCACGGTGCTCGGTACGGGCGAGGCATGCGAGCCATTGTTCTGCGACAGAGCCTTGCGAGAAACCTGATCCGGGGAACATGCTCAAGCCGACAATCATCTTAGGAATTTATCTTTGGTAAATGTTGATGTCGAATATTTTAGATTGTAACTTTTTTGTTTTGCACTTCAAAATTATAATTAGTGACTTAGACAGTTATCCACTGGTATGTTCATCGCTGTACAATAAAGGTATTGTATAAAGGTATCAGCAAAAAAAAGTCTCAGCCAAAAGACGTCCACTGTTGTACAACGGCCTCCCCCAAGGATCTCCACAACGACCGGTTTTGTGCTGCTCGCATCCAGCGGCTTCCCGCGACCTTTACCGGATCGTCGGTCCACCTTATTGGAGGCCTGGCCACACTGCGCTTTCCGGTACACGGTCGCCACTCGAGGACTGGACTGGACGCCCCAGCGGCCATCAGTCCTGCAAGTGTGCCCTGCACACTGCCACTTGAGTTTAGCAACTCAATCTATACTCTATACTATTAATAAAGAGGTAAAGTTTGTGACTTTGTTTGTTTGTTTGTTTGCGGATGGTAATATCTGTAACAACTGGTCCATTTCCAAAAATTCTTTCACAGATAGAATGCTACATGCATTGCGCGTAACATAGGCTACATTTTATTTTGATAAATAACAGTTATCAATTCGAAATCGCAAAATTTGTAAATCAAATCTGAAGAAAAAGTGCCGCTTAGCTGCTTTATCGGTGTACGCCTGACCAAACGGTTATCTTATCTTATCTTAGTGGGGCCTGCTGAGGTTTCCCTCTTGCAGTAGCACTTCGACCCATCGGGATCTTTTGTGCAACCCCGTCCTTTCACTCTTCTTCCTCTGTAAAGATAGATGCCATAAGTTTGGCCACGTCCTTAAGAGCGAAGAGCCTGTAGTCCTCTGGTTTCGGATAAGCCGACCCCAGGAGTCCCATTCTTTTCCTAGCCAGAGAGTCACAGTCACACAGTAGGTGCTGCATTGACTCCGTTTCCTCTCCACATGCCAAACGGTTAAGTAAACGTGAAAATAATTTAGTAAAAAAATGTTAGTCGTCCAAAGTTAGAAAAAAGTCAGCGAAACGATATACCTAGCTTTTATAGTAAAGCCACAAAAACTTTATTTACGAGTAATCTTTACTAAAATAAATAGATTTATCACCCGAGGAATTTTATGACGATCAAATTTGCTCTTCACAGTGTCTAATTTGGTCGCTTAGTTCTGGAAATATTGCGAAGTCAAATATAAGTCACAGAGAAATACGTGCAAATTTTATCATGTAGGTACTAATAAAGGACATGACGCGGTGCGCCCAGTCCTTTATTCCTGGAACGTTAGCGCAAACATGGAGCGCTAACATTTCGTCTGGTGCAGGTACTGTCGGGACACGGATGTTTTTAAAGTACCTGCATTAGATCGCTAAGAAGGGGGCAAGCCCATTGTGCCACCATTATACTGGAAGATACTGCCACAGATACTGCTCAGCATTGCCTGCAAGAATGCACGACTTGGGAACAGCAACGCCGCACCCTAACGGCGGTGATTGGCTCCGATGTCTCGCTGGCCAAAGTGGTAAAGAAAGGCTATAACTGGACATCGGTATGTGATGGGTAATTTTGGGAAAAGATAAAGCTTATTGGATGGATGTTGCGAAAGCAAACGCACTGTCATGCGGAATGCATGCAAAAGAAACAGTTACTATAATGATTCTAAATTTTGATTTGGGAAACGTAATATTTATTTTTATACTAAGTAATACGAAATCCACGTGGACGAAGTCGCGGGAAAACTGCTAGTGGTATATAAAATGATAAATTATGGTCCATTGCACAAGTAAACGATAGGATTGAAAACCTATATTGCGATGTATCTACTAGTCAAAGGGTTTAAATACTTATGAGAAAGTCGAATGCACTATTGGGGTGCATCCTACTAAGCATCTTGAGTCAGTGGCCCGCGCTTTATCGTCTGCTGCCAGCTGTTATCATTAATAAATATTCAGTTAATTAATACTATAGCTTATCGTCTATCGAGGGAAATACATATAAACCTCCTGTCGATATATAGCATACGCAAAATCGTCCATACACTTAGTTCGTGAGCTACTAAAAATTCATAGCATACCTCGTCAATTTAGACAGAAATAGATAAGATAAAGGAATTTATTACGGCTTCACGCCCCGTTATGGGGACCACGGATTCCTCAAATCCCCGTCTCAGCAGTGGCTTAGGCCCATTCTGGGGACTGGATTTATTATGCTGTGCATGCCCCGAACACATTCGGCAAGGGGTCAGCGAGGTCTGGAGTCAATAGAAAATCCACGAAGCAAAGTAGGTTTTTCTTGTGTTTATTTTTTGTGGCTATGAAATACTCGTAGGTACGTGTTTTTTTATATTTATGGGTAAGCAGAGTGCCTTAATCTCACCTGATGTTAAGTGATGATAAGGCTAATTGGTGGAAGCGCACTACAACCGGGATCCTCAACTAGTGAGGCACTGGCTATCTTATCTCTAGCTGATAGAACACAACAATGCTACAAACATTGATGTTATGGCGACATATTTAGATAAGATGGTGGTAGCTAGCCAGGCGGACAAACAAGTCCTACCACCAACCAAACCGAGTACACAAAGATGTACCCTCCGCTGGGAATCGAACCCGGGAACTCTGGGTCTAAACCGGTGGTCTTAACCACTAGACCACAGAGGCGGTTATTCGTTTGTTGGCGTTGTCAGTCGTTTGAAATTAGAATATAAAAATCCTTCATTCATAATAAGTTTTATTACGAAAACAAGAATTTGAAAGGTTTGAAGCAGCGCCTCCTACTTTACAAACGAGATCATTTACAAATTTAGATAGTTTTTTAAGCATTCTATTCCCGGTTTAGTTTTTACTTACTTACTTACGTAATTACTTTAAAATGACATTGAGGTAGCTTCCTTATCATTATATCACTTATATTATTAGTCACATTGAATTTCTCAATCTAATATGTATGTGCATTTTTTGTTGTTTAGTTAGTCTTTCTTTTTCTTACCCGTGGCTGGATCTTATGATATGTCTAAGTTATAATTATATCTACATACATATATTACATATTATTAATACTACACAAATAATAACTGCGGATAATAGAATTGTTTACACAGCGCATTTTAAAATTACCAAACTGACTGGGTCGCGTACAGCCGCCGCATACATCGAATGTCTATTAAATGTGACGCTTCCTACAGTTATAATATTTTATAAATGGTCTGATCAAAATAAAGCGCCGTTAGTCAAACAGGGTACCTACCAAGTGCAAGTTCCATTCGCCATAAAATCACGTTAACGAAAACGAGAATTTGTATGGTAAAATGTTAACTCTTCTCGTATGTCGCCAGGAGGCGCTGCTTCAATGCCATACTAATCTTCGTTTTCGTAAACGTAATCGAATGAATACGGTTAGTAAACAGAACTGACACTATAGGCACCCAGATAGATGATAGGGATGCATGCGAAAAATCGTGGTCCAATCTCCTTAGCGCCAATAGACTACTGATGTGAACCCATGCCACAGTTTAATGCATTGTATATTCCCTATACTGTGCCCATTCCTAACAGTAGCGTCTTAGCTTTCCAGGTTAATAGGACTATTATTAATGTACTAATTCATAATAGTAAACAAAAGACGTCCATGTAAACATAACAAAAAAAATATTATTGAAACTTGATATTTTAAACAACAACAAAAGAAAATTAAATAAAATACGAATAAAGTTTAACAATTCATGTTTTCATGATGTTTAACGAGATACATGTTTACGAGAAAACCGTTTTCCAAGCAGTTTTCCAAGCAAACAGGTTGTTGATTTCTGGACTTCAGCTTTGAAGTGAACAACTTATATAAATATTATCGCAATGGTTCAGAAATCTCAAGATAGAAGTTGAAAGTCACTACGTCTGTTTATTTAGAGAAAAGGGTTGAGACTTTGGATCTATGTATTGAAAACAATTTGTATTAGTAAAAAAAATATTTAAAAATAAAAACATGATATTGTAATTTTGTTCGCAACTAAATTATGTATTTAATTTATGTTATATACTTATATTTACCACTATTATAATAAAGTAAATTTCGTTTTCTTTAGTCATATTTTTAAATAATCAGGAACTTTTTTTAAATAATCACATACTCCAATGACTTGAATAAACATTTGTCAATTCCCGTGATACTCTCAGCGCAGACTGATAAATGATGGAAGCGCCGTACTCCGTTGGCTACTATCGATCTTGCACTTAAAGGTCACCTTAAAAGTTAATAATATTTATAATAAGTTGGTGATTCATTCGAAAGTTATATGCATTAATGTGAAACAAAACTGTCAATTTAGGTAACCCTTATCAAGGCTGCGGTGGAATTGAAACCACAATTATTTCAACCACATCCACTCCTTAGAAAATTAAAACCACGTCACAGGGACACACCTCCTGTGGTGGACCCGTAAAAGAGGTTTTAGTACAACGTGTAGTGTTTAAGGGGGTGCAGCGCGGAATTTGAAAATTTACGTGTTTTTAAGTCACTGGTGCTAGGCGCTGAATAGGTCTTGTACATTAAAAGGTAGTAATAGGTAGTAGTAGTAGTACTAGTGTAGGTTAGCTTGATCCTTTCACAAGGTCATGGTTGTCTTGGAATTTGAAACAAATACCCAGAAACTGCATAAACAATACGTAAAATAATGATATCTAAAAACTTATTTCTTCAGACACTTTATAAATATAGCACAAATGAAACAATGATCCGACATCAAAATGTTTGTATTGATATTCCGCAGGTCACTGTTGTCTTATCTTTCAATTAAAAAACATGAATATGAAAATATTAAGAAGACTTTTATAATTTTTTACCCAAACGCCTATGATTTTACGAAAGTAAACATTGCTCTAATTAAATCAGCAGCCTACTCTGTACAGATATTAGTGTGCGTGCGTATTCGTAGTCGTGCGCCGTTGTCACACCACTGCCACGCGCCGCTCGCTCGCTATCATAAAGAAACTTGAAACTCGCAGTTTTGCGTCCGCGTTGCACCCCCTTAAGAACTTTAGAATAGTAAATAGCCTATAAATGTCCCGCTGGGCAAAGGCCTCCATCCAAGAAATCATCGCTACAAGTCATGGGTAATGGCTTAATCAACACGCTTGCCAAATGCTGGTTGGTGACCAGTAACCTGGGCATCGAAAAATCCGAAAAACACTTTGCCCGGGTAACAGACCTAGTGCTTTGCCGCTTAGCCACTGAGGCGTTAAACTTTAGAAAACGATGTAAACTCGACCACAGCTCAATTAAAAGAGATCACAAAAGGTCGTGGGTTCAAGCTTTAACACCACAAGCTTTTCAATGCTAACAAATTATTTTTTTACACATAATACATTTCAGAGCAAGCCTCTTAAGGAAGCTCCGTTCAATTCTGTTTCGATCGTCGGCGTCGATCGGACGAATTAACAATACCTATTGAATTGACCCTCTCGTTGCGAAAAGAATACGAATTGAGTATTCTAACAAGGAGGTGCTTCAGGAATTGGGACGGTTATGCTGAGCTCACTTTTTTAAAGTACGTACTTACCGCCCGGCCACGACTACCGGGTCTCGATTCTGCAATTTATAATTTCCACACTCGCGTTTCAGTGGCCTGTTTCTATATTTTTTCCCACAGTCCAAATACGTAGCACGAACTTCTATAGTAAATTATTGGTGTAATTCTATTTTTTATTTAATTTTGAACAATACTTAAAACAAAAAAAAAGAAACATAACTTAACTGAACTTAAAAAACCAAAGAAATAAAAATAGCAAATTAAAAACTAAATGCCTATAAATAAAAGATGTTTCCAACTGTGGGCTCATGGGGACGGTCCCAAGAATGCTGGCAACATTGCCCCTCTGGATTACCAAGCTAATACGCTGGCAGAGGTAGCTGCCAGCCTTCTTGTCACCGGAGGCCTCAATAAGGCGAGCACTTAGCTCTTTAAAAAGTTGCCTTGCCTCCGGCCCTCATGGACCCATTGTTTCTTCTATAGTTATATCTCATATATCGTAACGTAAAGTTTGAGACATGCCAATGTTATAATATCTATAAAAATGCGTCTGTTGATTGTTAGTTGATTGTTAGTTCCATTTACGGACGTTGAGGCGCTGTAGTAGTGGATTGGTTAGTCAATAGAGAAACTTTTTAGCAACTGTCAAAAGGATTTTATAATTGTATGGGAATGCAAACTATGACGTCACTATATTGTTCCGTCAATTGAGTGTTTATTAATAATTGTTTAGGTCTAAGAATTTTTTGCGTAGGTTAAATAAAAAAAACGAGCGAGCCTTACAGTAGTCGCATATAATGTGTAACATTTGACATCTCTCCTTGGTAATAAGCAATTTTAACATTGTATTCTGAAAAAAATGGGTCAGGTCATTAGAAGACAATTGACATATCAAAATGACTTTTGATAGTCAAATGACACAATATGTCACATATAATAATAATATGTCATGTTGTAACGATCCATACGTCACTAGAACATTTTCTAAATGAATAAATAAATATTATAGGTATCTAAATTAGAAATAGGACTAATATTTAAATTTAATGTGTAGGTAATAAATAAATGAAAAAAATAAAAATAAAACTATCAAAGTTAAATCAACAATACTCAAATAAAAAAAATAAGCATTACTTGCCAAGACTTAAATGTCAAAATAGAATCAACCTTTCTTCATTAGCGTTATTAAGTGTTATTTTTACCTTTCAAGCAATAGTGAACTTTATCACTTGGAAATAAAATGTAAAAGATTTAAAAAGTATACGTTACTAGTGTGCGAGACATCTAGCGTCATTCATGTAAGCTTTCTACTCTTGATGCTCTTTCTAACTATCAAGCACGAAGTTCCCAAAGACACAAACAGATGGCGTAACGGACCATATGTTACTACAACATTTTCTGAATGAATAAATAAATATTAATAAATATCTAGGATAGAATTAAGGCTAAATGTTATTGAATTTTTAATTTGTAATAAATAAAATAAAAAGAACTATTAGTCTAATCAACAATACTCAAATAAGAAAATAAGCGTTACTCGAATAGTACTTAAATGTTAAATAGAATCAATCTTTTTCCGTAAGTGTTATTAAAAATGTTATTTATACTTTAATCGGTAGTGAATTTTATCACTCAGAAACAAAATGTAAAAGATTTAAAAGTTATAGGTACGTTATTAAAGTATGCGAGCCATCTAGCGTTGTTCGAGTGAACTTTCTGCTCTCGTTACTCCGGGCGATCGACTTACAAATACAACTAGCGCCACGGTAGCGATACGGTATTTTAGCATTTATGTATATGAACAGAAGGTTGCATCCAGCGAGGAGTAACAGTGACAAGGAAATGAAGAAGCTGTAATAACTTACGTTTTACCATTATGATACGGTATTTTAATCTTTATGTATAGGAGCAGAAGGATCATCCAGCGGGAAAAGGTGGGGGCTAAGGAACGTTTAACCAATCAGCGATTAGCCAATGTTTTCTTTTGAAGATTATTAACTATTTATCATGTTATTATTATGATTAACTAGTAGTAATTAGTGGTAAAAAGTTTCAACATCAGTTGACATTGATGAAACTTTGATTAAAGTAATATTTATCAAGATAGTTGTAGAAGGAACGTTTAGCCAATCAACGTTAACGGATGTTTCTTTTGGAGATTATTAAATAATTAACTTGTTATTATTATTATTAACTAGAAAAAAATAGTGGTGATAACTTTCAACATCAGTTGATATAAATGAAATTTTGATTGGAATAGTATTTATCGAGATAATCATTTAAGTGGGGATACAAAGGAGCATAACGGCGGAAAAAGGGCGGATATAAAAAGGTGAGCACTGGGAAGAGCGATAGTTAAAATTTTGTAAGCGGCGTGTGGAACTTGGGGGAAAGGTCTGCTCTGGACTCGGTGAGTAATTTTGTTTGATTATTGACATTGTAATTATTTTATGTTATGTTTTATTGTATTTTTTTATGTGTTGTGTGATCCTTGTGTTTCCTCAAAACCCTCCATCTTCAACCCCTCTCACCGTGGCCAAGACACCTTTAGCTGTCAGATATCTGATCGATCATGTGAGCCTGCATGATTGGCGGTGAGAGAACCCAACCCCTAAAACCTTACCCTACCTACCCACTGCGATGGTTGCTCAGCGACGGAATGCCTTCGGGATGCCGGCTGTAGTAGCTATCGTGTCCTACCCTACCTACCCACTGCGATGGTTGCTCAGCGACGGAATGCCTTCGGGATGCCGGCTGTAGTAGCTATCGTGTCCTACCCTACCTATCCACTGCGATGGTTGCTCAGCGACGGAATGCCTTCGGGATGCCGGCTGTAGTAGCTATCGTACCCTACCCTACCTACCCACTGCGATGGTTGCTCAGCGACGGAATGCCTTCGGGATGCCGGCTGTAGTAGCTATCGTACCCTACCCTACCTACCCTACCCTACCTACCCACTGCGATGGTTGCTCAGCAACGGAATGCCTTCGGGATGCCGGCTGTAGTAGCTATCGTGTCCTACCCTACCTACCCACTGCGATGGTTGCTCAGCGACGGAATGCCTTCGGGATGCCGGCTGTAGTAGCTATCGTGTCCTACCCTACCTATCCACTGCGATGGTTGCTCAGTGACGGAATGCCTTCGGGATGCCGGCTGTAGTAGCTATCGTACCCTACCCTACCTACCCACTGCGATGGTTGCTCAGCGACGGAATGCCTTCGGGATGCCGGCTGTAGTAGCTATCGTACCCTACCCTACCTACCCACTGCGATGGTTGCTCAGCGACGGAATGCCTTCGGGATGCCGGCTGTAGTAGCTATCGTGTCCTACCCTACCTATCCACTGTGATGGTTGCTCAGCGACGAAATGCCTTCGGGACGCCGGCTGATGTAACTGTCATTATTCCGTCATAATTCCCAATAATGTCTTACTACTGCTTTTCTGTGTGTTTTTTTTATCGTATTTCTTTTATGTAATGTGTGTATTTCTGTCTATTCATCCGTGTAATTTTAAACCTAGAGAAAACATATTCGCCATTTATTCACTCCGAATAGGTTTAGTTTCTTACATGTGAAATTACGAATCGTCATGCGGAGGTAGTCGGACTTGTTTGCGTTCATTCGGTTTGCCGCGGATTTTTCATGCTAGTGATCGTATTAGTAGGTAGTATATGAAGTTACGCTCACGAAACGAAGCGCGAGGTTCGAAAAAACAAACTCATATGTAGGTAGATAATTATTAAGGACGGTAATTCTAACGGTGTGTATAGACTAGGCCATACTTGCTAAGCGAGACGTTTTTATCTGCTATAAGCAAGGTGGTCATAAAAAGACAGTCGTTGACGTTAATAATAATTTTTACGTTGCATGATAATATTCAATAAGTTGGTGGTGGTGTTTTAATTTAAATAGGGTCAAGTGATGTGTGTTGATGGATGTGTGAAAACCGTGCTTAGTAGTTTATTAGGTTTATTTTGTTCGGATGTCACTGAAACTTACTAAGAATTTACCTATTTAATTTACCTTGACGAAATTAAGATTTCTGGATTTGTTATGCCGATAATGGCTTGAACCTATAGTTGATGGTATCCTTGGTTGGACTCTAGGGCAAGCGAGATGCCGTCCCTGTAGCGATCTTCAAGGAGATGTACTACCAACGAAAGTCTGCAACTTTTGCTACCACGACCTACATTTAAATGATAAAATCTATATTTTGGTGACTTCGAATAATTTAAACATTTTTAGGATTAAGTATCACGATTATTAATTACTATCTATTTGATTTGTTTTATTCTGTTGTCATCAAAATTACCTATTAAAGGAAATCAAGGTTCCCGATTTTATATGCCGATATGGCTTCGCTACAATTTGTTGATATCTTTGGTTTGGCTAGGGCAAGCAATGCAGTCCCTGTAGATCATCTTCAAGGAGATATGCTACCATCACAAAGGCCATAAACGATTGATAACACAAACTACATTTAAATAATAAAATCTGTATTTTGATGACTGAGGAATGAAATGAACATAATACGATTGTTATTTTACGCAAATTTGTTGCGAATAAATTACCATTCAGATGGGTTCAACTCCCGTTCGTGGTACTTACCAGTGGGTTCGAATCTCGCTTGTGGATTTTATGAAATAAAGTGAACATAATATGATTGTTTATTTATAGTTTTGTGCACATTTGTTGTGAACAAATTACCATTCAGATGGGTTCGACTCCCGTTCGTGGTACTTACCAGTGGGTTCGAATCTCGCTTGTGGATTTTATGAAATAAAGTAACCATAAGATTGACTATTTTACGCAATTTGGTTGCGAACAGATTATCATCCAGATGGGTTCGACTCCCGTTTGTGGTACCAGTGGGTTCAAGTCCTGCTTGTGGAATCTTACCTTTGTCTTTAAGACTAAGTAATATGTATATTATCTATTTACTTAATAAACCCTCTTTCAGTGCCTAATGTATTTGAGTGGCCCTTTTGTTTCTTGTGGTTAGTACAAATACTCAATGAATCCACACAGTTGTTTTAAATATCCACTCTAATAATATGTCGGGCATTGTATGAGTGATTAGTAATAAGAGATTGTTAGATTAAGCATCGATACCGAAATATTTTGTATGGTTCTTTCGTTGCTTATGTTTGGTCAAATACTCGAGTACCTACCTACATGCATTAAATATAAGCAATGGTATAATTAAAGATTTGCTTCAGAGAGGTTGTGGGTGGATTTGGGGAAGGCGGAGTCCACTTAGTTTTTCCTTTTTATGATCATTTATATCACCATACAAAATAAGTTCGGTTATTACTCTAAATATTCGTGGTTGTTCGAAGTAACGCTAAGACAATATGAACACTGATAGTAGGTATTAAGAATAAGAAAAGCCTCAATATAGTAAGAAGGTTGTTAGCTATCTACCCACTTATGTAAACGCGATATTGCTATTATTTTAGATATTTATTAAATGTTAAGCTGTCATCACATAGTCTCATCATAGGATGGGTGACCGTGATGATGCTATGATTTTAGATATTTATTAAATGTTAAGCTGTTATTAGATAGTCTCATCATAGCATGGGTGACCGTGATGTTGCTATGATTTTAGATATTTATTAAATGTTAAGCTTTTATTACATAGTCTCCTCATGGGATGGGTGACTGTGTCGTTGCTATGATTTTAGGTAATACTCACTTAATCTAGTGCGGCGTGAGTCTTTGCTTTGTTCGTTTGTTTATAATAGCACGCGGGTAGATTTATTATAATGATGAGGGTCAAAAATTCATTTACTTTAGAGACTGTACAGTTAGCATAAATAGGTAGTAAAGTAGGGTTTGTTAGGTTTTGCCTTAAGTTCCTTAAAGTTCTTGGATTGCTGCGGACCTTCGTAGGTGCACTAGACGATCACTTGGCCAAAATGATCTTTTAAATGTGATTGAAATAAGTAGGTAGGTTATTCTCGGTTTTGGTTTAATATAGTAATAATGATTGTAAGAAGTTTAGGTAGGTTAATGTATGGTAATCTAGGTAGCTAATTATGTTCATTTTTTACATTACGTTTTGTATCATTATATTTGGTGTCGTTAGGTATAGTTAGGTATAGTTAGATAGGTATAAGTAGGTTAAACGTTTTATTTATATATTTATAATTAGTTTAGTTTAGTTCGAAAAAAAAGAAAAAATAAAAGAGCAAATTAAATTAAATACGGTAAGGGGGTGTTACAATGTCCTATCGATTTTAAATTTACAAAATGGCGCGCGCTTGCGCGCTTCCCCGACTTCCTGTTACACAGTTACACTGTTACACATTTCACGAAATCACTCCCACAAGCTTCCCCGACTTCCAGTTACACACTTGTTACACTGTTACACATACTTTCGTCCCATTTTACGAAATCACTCTCACAAATTGCTTATATAGAAAGCGAGCGGAAAGATGTTACGCATCAAAAATTAGGTGATGCTTCATTAATTACATTCTTCATTAAGAACTGTTACTTGATGTCATTTCATACATATAAAGTTCTGGAATTAATTATTCTTGTTGTCAACTTTCTTGTTATACTTTTTAAGATACGATACAAATACGATATTAGTTCGTGCTTGCTACGGATAAATGTTCAGGTTGAATGCGAGAGGTCTTGGTTCAATCCCCATCACGAACCCACGTCTAACACATAGTTACATATTATCTTCCTAGGTGGGTTAATAGGAAAGTTACAATTACTAGGTAATTGTCTAATGTCGCATTAATAATAATCTCTTTTAAAAACGAAAAAAGTCAAATGTCACTAGAACACGATTGTGGACGTTTTAAAACACCAAAATCAAAGCCTTGTCAGTATTTCTGTGTATTGTGTTTTTATAATTTATCGTTGACTAAGACTTTTGTCATTAACCGGCGAGATGGGTTGACACCATAACCAAGATTAAACCAAGAACTAGGACTCCATTTGCCGCGTCGCAAGATTCTCGTGCTAAAGTTCACTTTTTTTAAAGGTGTCTAAATAATTTCAGTCAGGTCATTGTAAACCTAATTCTATGTAAAATATTAGGGTTAGTATATATGTCATATTTATGTAAATATGAGGTCATAGTGAGTTTGTAAAGTCACAACTTTCCTTTTATCGCAAGTGAACTTCCAAATACTGGGGTAGTCGTAACTGGCAAGTGACGTGATAGGTACTTGGTAATGGCCCCATTATAATGATAACTTTGCTTGACAGCTTTAGATCGCGACGTGACAAACATGTAAGTGCTTAAATGGGTTGATAGAAACACGAGAAGTTTGATTTCGGGAATATACGGTGCGTTAGTAATATCTTAATAATTTGCTATATACTTGAGGAAACTGTTGAAAAAATTATTTATTATCTAATCCAACCTGGGTTATTCTTCAAATGATAACATCCGGATACACTGTTTAGCATGCTTAACCCGTTACGCGTTTATCTCCAAAAATAAAATTGTCCGGTAGTGTCGATGCACGAAGGACTCTAGATGTTATAACTTGGTCAGTCATCCAGCGGCACGCAATTGCGACAGTCGCTTAATAACCACGACCGTACCGCTGAGCACTTAAGCTTCAGCGAAAGAACCCACCTTCACGACCCGGTCAACCCGAGCCGAGGTCCTAGCCTTTAAAGGCGCCCTCGGGTTGTTCCGCTCCCGATCTGATCTAAACCCCTCGGAGAACCTAGTAGAGAACGGGGATACACATTATGCATGATGCCGTTCCCTCTTTATAAATTGTTATTATTTTTTATTATTTTGTTACATGTTGTATGTTTAATTGTGGGTTTTGTTATGTGATTCCAATAAATGTTTTTCTTTTTTTTCTATATACGGCTGCCCCATTTCAAAACCTAGTAAGGAACATTTTTCGTAAAAAGAGGTTTTTGCATTAATCTTCCAAATATTGTAAGTCCCTACACAATACAAAAACACCAGCATTGATATCTAAGATATAAACATAGATATTGAAGCAAATATATATAATATATAAAATAAAAAATAAAAAATAAAAATAATATAAAATAAAATATGTAATATACACATAAATCAATACATCAATAACATTTCATGTTTCGTATTTTATATATTATACAACCGAAAGATTTTTTCTTACCCAAGATAAATATTTTTCGAAGGCTAACCTATTTTACGTTTATACGCTCTCCTGTAAAATTTGCTTTTAGGTCCTTACTAGGTTTTGAAATGGGGCAGCCGTATAACCTCGAACAGTGCTTTGTTTCACAGTGTTATGCCGCCCCAAAAAAAGTCCGGTGACCCTGAAAATGCTGTTTCAGCAAACTTTCTCCAAAAAAACAAAATCCAGCAAAAATTAAACTTTGATTCAAAGGAAAACTATAATTGTCACATTGATCGCGGCACGTTTTGATACACATTTATGATATTAACCACAGCCAGTATAATTTTAATTGCCCCACATTTCTGAGTGAAGGTGAAATTATATATTAAAACGCCCACCACATTATTCTATCCATTCGCCGTCTATCTAGTCGGGGGCGACATAAGACAATGGCGTCAGTAATTTTTCCTTATTAATGCCTCTTTTCGCTCATTTTCTTGGGCTTTTGTCCCGACGCAACGGGAGTTGTCCGATTTTTTTTCTCATTAACACCCTGAACACTTAGGGTGATGATTTGGCCACGATGGTGGCTATTTATCAAGATGTTTTGATGGATTCTATACAAGCTGAAAGAAAAACAATTTTCAAACGTAGACTTTTTTATAATCATTTGATATTTCAATATTGTATTATTATTAGTACGCACGTCTTTTCTTTTTTCGATGAACTATCGTCTAGTGAATCCTCACTTGAGTAATGAGAAACTATCATACTGACTGAAGCTCTATAATAGTTGTCGAACGAAACTAAGGACAAAGAAAATATTAAAACTTCATGCTTTTGAAATTTTCATTTGTTTCAAGTGGCGAAAAGAAAATTAATTAATCTGCGCTCATACAATACCGCTGACTTGTGATAATTTATGTATACTGATAAAATATACAGGTAGCTGTTATTGCGATATACAGCTGACCCTAATGTTGCTAGTCAAATAAAAACCTGTTTATTAATTTACAACACGTACAAAAATTTTAAATCCTTATCGAATGAAAGAGAATAACGTTCTTTGTTGAAAAGCCCAAGCACTTTTTGTGATACTTGAGGCACAATGCACGCATCAAAGGTTGCTCATAGAAAGGTTGTATTGTGGCGTAATCAACGCGGCTCCGCGATTTTCTTACCTGGCTTACCTCGCCGGCCGGCCCATACATAATACAACACTCTTTCCTTCTTTCCCTCTTTTCTGTATACTCGTAACACTTGGGCTGCGGTCATTATCGTGAGGCTGTGCGGGTATTTTTTTCTCTTGTGTTTTTTCGTTACCCGTAAATGTGGTTATCGTTGAAGTTTGATTGTTTGGGATAAATAAGGACATTTTTTTGGAGTGTTAAAGTCACGTTTTTTGTTAAAGTGAGATTTTTTTCTGAAATTAAAATTAATTTACAGACGTTTGGTAACAGGTGACAAATGAAGTTCGATTCCGATTCTAATGCCTCGGAGAATCTAGTAAGACGACCCGCTTGCGTGATACCATCCTTTATAGAAAACCTGGGTGGATGTTTGATCACTACGGCTTGAGGAACCTTTAGTGTGTCGCTGCCATTAAAAGTCCGGTTACGTTGTAAAAACCATCAACGACCAACAGCAATCTAAAATGTCTATCCAAAAAACAACGGACACAGTGAATTTTATGCTCATTTTCACCCACGAATTCACTGCCTGCCAATGAGTTCTCCGACATATTTTATCAATATAAATGATTAGTTACATATAATTTTACGCAAATATTGTTGCGAACAAATTACAATTTGAAAAAAGACAAAGTGTTGAAAAAATTCCACGCCACGTTTCCAAGCCACGATAGCATAGTTGGCAGTGCACCTGACCCGGCATGTCATGGGGTGCGGGTTCAAACCCCGCTCGTGGAATTTTTTCAACACTTTGTCTTTTTTCAAATAATACTATATATGTTGTTTTCCAGACAAAGGGATTGTTCTCTTTACTCTTTTGTACTGTTACTGTACTCAGGCATTAATTGTAATCTGACTGTGTACCTATAGAAATAAAAAATATCAATTCTGTGGTCACTTGACCGTCGGATACTTAAGGATTTCCTTAATCCCTAGTTGGTGACGCTACTGTACATACAATAATGTAGGTACATTGTAAGTAAAGTCTGTTATATTTTTATATTTCATACTTGTTTTAAGTGTTCAAGTAGAAAAAATTATTAAAAAAATATTTTGCCCAAAGTTTCCCAATTCAGCTAACCATTGACTCCATTCAAATAAACAAAATTTCAAAAAGGGCGACAACACAAACATTAAATCTTTACGAACAGCCCAACTGACAAAACTAAGATCCAAACAATAAATCGACTAAGCCCAATAGCCCAGCGGTTAGCCGCGCCGGTAGCGAATATTCGCACAAAAACCGGACGGCCAGCCGGACGGCCGGACGCGCCGCCATAACTCAAAGAAGCTTCCCGGACGATAACAGAGCGGCCCCGCAATGAGCGTTGTAGTGTGAGTGTACCCTTTGGTGTCTATACAGAGTGGTGCGACTCCATATTATAAAGCTTTGTATCCTCTTGTACCGCGGGCTTTTTACCTTCATATCTGATACTATCTCATCTCATATCAGTGTTGAACTGTCGAGAGAAACAAGCAAGTCTGGTATAGCAAGAAGGAGTACAAAATGGTGGCGCGTTCGATATTCTGCTATTTAGTACACTGTATTTTTTTGTTGGCGTTATACTAGGCCAGGACGTATCGAACAGGGTTGGCTACAAGGTCAATAGGTAAGTCTTTCGAGGAAATGGAAACAGAACGTACCTTTGATCAGCGAACGGCAGGCGCCACGTGTGCGGCGGGCGGGCGAGCAGTCGGAATCGGCACGAGGTTGGTGGCCGGTGGATGCACTTTGCTGGAGCACAGACCTGGACCACCAGCGCGTGGTCTTTCATAGTTTTAACACTCCTAACGCGGTGATAGCTAAATGACCGAAATGGAGATCTCCTCTAAGCGCGAATAAAAGCGGCCGTATCTTTCAGACATTGTCAGTGCACTAAGTTTGCGATTGCAGCCGCAGCGCCAGTTAGCGTGCGGCGTTCCATATTGCGGTCTTCTTGTGCGCGAGAAAGGTATTGGAGATTACCCATCCCGGGTAAAGTAATCTAGTATAGCGCCAAACTACCTTTTGCGCGGCAAATTTAAGTCACCAACTGGCGCAACCACCTACAGTTCTGAATAAAGTTAAGATGTGAATAAGGGTTAACTTTTTACATGGCTTTGAATATATGTTTTTTTACCGCTTCCAAGTTAAACTACTTGCACGTCTATTTAATTGCCATCAATACTTTTTTAAAGATGGTTTTTAAATATTCAATTTTTTATTTACCTATTCTAGGTTGTTAATGACGGTAGTTGTTGACATTGAATAGTAAATAGTGTTGAATAATTTCGGCGGGCTGGTTAGAACCACGATAGCTTAATTGGAAGAGCACCTGACCCGGTATGTCAGAAAGGTGCAGGTTCAAATCCTGCTCGTGGAAATTTTTTCAACATTTGTGTTTTTGTAATTTGTTTCGCAACAAAATTTGCGTTCAAATTATTTAAACATATTATTCTAGGTAAGTCATATCTCTAATACGTCGTTAAATTGTCGTTGTCCAATAATTTCCTTTTGTTTTGTCTGTAGATCTAAAGTTTTTTATACACTACAAAATATAATTTATATGTTGATTTGTATATAGTTGTTTGCTCTTTTATGATAAACAAGGCTCATCAGACACTGGATTAAAGAAAGGAAGAAATGAAGCGCTCTTGCTCAGTTTCTTACAGGTTCTTCTCCAGGTCTTCTGCGGTAAACTTATAAACTGATAGCATTACCTTCACAGAAGTACATTTGTAGCCTACAATTTATAAAAAGAAATGAATTTAGAATTAACTTAACTAAGTTTTATAAAGGATTATTTTAATTTAAATACGTATACAGATTACCTCGTCCTCACCCAAGTTATCGCTTGAATAGTGCATATTACAGTCGGGAGCAAAATTAAACGCATTCGTTCTAATCTCTATGCGTGGCAGTGGACTAATAATTTGCATATTATACGGGACCAGGCGCGCCTGGGGGAGCTGTTCCGTCTCTGTAGGTACTTGAGGAGAAAGATTATGAAGTGTATGATTTTGCTTTGCTGCAGAATTAGGACTTCAGTTTAGTTTTATTAAGCACGAGGGCAGAGTTACGTTCATATGTCTCAAATGCGTTTATTATCCAGGCAACTTGTGTAATATTCTGAAACATAACTTATCTTACTACACTAATTATTATCTTATTTTTTAGATTTACATATTGATTCATATATTTTTTTATTGTAATGGTCTTCGCTATCGCATTAGGGTTATCCTGTAATGGTAAATTAAAAAGAAAAAATTGTCAAATTGTGCAAGTTGTGCAAAAAAAATGGAAAAATGTCTCAAATTAGATTGCAAACAATTTAAACGTATTGTATATTTATATAATACAGTCAAAAAATTAAACGCCTACCCGACCCAGCCAGGATTCGAACCTTGGTCTTTCGCAATCCGGGCGCTGACCGTTATGCTGCCGGGAAGGCTGACGTAAGCGCTGAATTTTGCCACTGCTTTTTAATTTTTTTAATGCTTTTATAGCAGCAGAGTGCCATCTATCCAACGGTTATTGCAACCGTATACTCACCGTATCTTATAAATATTTAATTCAGCTTCAGTGCAGAAATTAGCTCTTAAAAATAAAAAAGTAAAATATTTATTGTATACTAAAACAGTCATCTAAGTTCCCATGCTGATCTAAGAAGTGAAAATAAAGTATCAGCTGCATGTCCGTAAGAGCGGACTAGTGACGAGAGATTAGTCCGCACTAAGGGAGAAAATCAAGAGTTCCAAGATGCTCCTACGTCAGGCGAACGGCTAACAACCTATCTATCACTGGTGTTATCTTTTCCACCTCGGAGCCCTACTTTGATAATGCTAATATGTGGCATCGAAATCACTAATGGCAAGTTAATTTACTCTTCATTAATGATTTCAATGCTCTATCTATCCATTTTTGAGACTCACCCAGTTGTGATACAGGTGACAAGTTGGATGACGTACAACACATACTTTTGGAATGCAAAAACTTTTAAACTGAAAGAGTGTCTCTGTATAAGGTACTGCGTCAGAATTCTGTACTCTCTGTATAAGTATAAGTATCAGAATTCTGTACAAAGATGTTGTCATATTACAGAGCATCCTAGCGAAACCATCTTCGAGTTCTAAATACAACCTGGGGAAAAAAAGCAATAAAATTTAAGCAGCCTAAGCCATGTACATATATGTATATACATGTTTGGTGATAACTGTTTTTTTCACAAATAATAGATAGCTGAGGAATTTATATTTTTTAGACAAAAAGCCACGTGTCAAAGGTCACTTATCCGGCACTGCGCTTGCGCTTGTCAATCAATAACTAATTAGGGTTGTACAAAATGTTAACATTACACTTAAGTAAAAAAAAAAATGAATTTTTTTACCACTTTTAATGGTGATATTTAAGCAGTGAAGTCTTTACAGGGTATATATCGCACCCTTAAATATTATTGCTCATTTTTTACAGATTGTTTAAATAGGATTGAGGTTTACTTTGTTATTTTAGTTAATAAGGTTCGGTGGGTAATGTGTTTTTGAAACCAAAGTTTCTAAATTAAATTATAATATTTACGTTACACGCTGATGAGAAATAGAACACTGTGTTCATATTAAAGGTCTTCCTTCCATTACCGAAGTGATCTTTATAGGATCAAATAAATAAAGTTATAACATTAGTGTGTCCCTTTAATTAATTTAATTATTTTTAATTTATAACGCATCGGTGGCCGAGTGTAAAGCGCTCGGCCCGATACCGGAAGGTCCCGGGTTCAATTCCCAGGTCGGGCAAAGTGTGTTTCAGATTTTTTCTACGTATGCGTATGGGCTATGGCCCGGGTTTGTAATCACCAACCCGCATTTGGCAAGCGTGGTGATGAAACCAATACCAATCAATTGTAGTGATGACTTGATTTCAATGATGGGGGCCTTTGCCCAGCAGTGGAACAGTTATAGACTATTTTACTTTACTTATACTAACATAATTTTGAGCAATATCTGTTACTACCATATTACCGGTGTGAACCGAAATAAATGAATAGTATTTAATGAAATTAACAGCATTTCCATTGAACTACCTAACGCTACAAAGTAAGGGTCCAAAAACTTAAAAAACAACAAAGTGACCCACATAGATACCTCTTTCATCTGAGTTAACACTAAAAATTGTAAAAAAAGTGTCGAAACGTAATTAAAACAAGAGCACCTGCCATTCCCAACGGTTTAATCTAAATGTAAAAATTAATGAAAGAGAAACATTCAAATAGTCTGCGCGCTTACAAGTTATTTTGATAGTCTTCAATTTCTTGCTTTGTGTCTTTTAATGGAAGATGCTTTATTGCTTGTGCTTATTAGGTTAAACCGACTACAAAGCCAAGCTTTTCACGTAAAAGGTAATAAGATGTAACCCACGGATGTAACAATGATTTTAATAAATCGCCCCAAATGGGATTTGAGCCTACATTTTCTTTGAAGCCATATCATCAGGCTTTTTTTAAAATTAAAATTAAGAATTTGAATAAACTGTAATGTTGTTTTAATTTTATTGTGAATAGCATTACTGGGATCTTTAATAGCGACCCATATAATTATTATAATTGTATACACGCCTTCTGTGAGAAGCTTACAATTGATACAAAGTAACAAATTTTCTGTATCTTAATACGTGAAAATTATCTTCGTACCCCATTTTAAGCATATTGCGTGCACGAAGATTAGGTATATTTAAAATTAATATAGAGAAGGATAAATTTATGTTACATTACAATGTATTAACGTTGGATATTTTGTGTATTTCGGTTGAATTTCAACCACTGGGCGGCCACTAGTAAATTATTAAAACACCTAGCACCCTTAAAAATTCGAGCCTGACGAAGTCAAATACAAAGTGTTTCGGTTTAAAAATAAAATAAATAAAATATGTAAACATTTTACTACAAGTTTTTTTAACAACACTCTCTAATATCTAAATCCTCTGTCAAAACCGAAGTAAAACAACGCAAGAATTAAAACTTTCCTTTGCACTGAGACCAGCGTTTTCCTCGACGTTTAAAATCTCGTCATGTTTTGATGCTAACTTTAACTTCTTTTTCGAAGTTTCTTTCTAAGAATATTTAATTTGAAGAAAACGCCTGTGAAATGCTTCGGTGAGAGGTTCGGAATCGTTATTTTTAATGAGCTGAATACACAATATTATTCGTAGCAAATTCAGCTGACGTTAATGAAACCATGTCGTATCTTATGTGTTTTTATTTTAATTTTACTAATAGGTAGTAAAAAATGTCGATAAAAAGTATCTGTTGGTAGGACAGGGCTGCTGTGGCTGTTTTCCATCTGGGTCGAATGCTTGTTCGGCGGTTCAGTAACATACCATCATCACCAACTCATTTTATATCTCCACGGCTGGGGCAAGAACCTTCCCTATGGATAGATAGTGAGAGAGGGCCATAAACCACGCACCACGCGAGCCCAGTGCGGGTTGGCGGTTGTTAACGATTGATAATGCAGCCGGGACCAACAGCTTTATGTGCTTTTCAAAGTACGGAGGATTTCGAGATGATACATTTTTTTCAATGACCGGCCATAGCGAATATTGCTTAACTTCAGCAATCACGGACTGGGCGCGTTAGCTGCTGCGCATCGAGCTCCTCTTAATAACAATTTATATTTAATATTATGAACGATTTTTTTAAATAAATGTTTTTAATGATTTCGGTGACCGAATAGCAAAGCGCACGGCCCATTATCCGGAGGTCCTGATTTAATCAGTGCAATGCGATGCGCGCTCGGAAACGGACGCGCACCATTGTGCACAGAAGAAAATTTAATCCGCGATACGCGCGGCCTTTGCTGCTGCACATGTTTTAGACTATGGTTTCCAACAACTCATAGTCAACGAGCTGTTGGCGTTCATACAAAACGCCATTAACACCATGGACGAGGTCAGCATCTTGCAGATCTGCAAGTCAAACTTCAAGGAAGACAAGATTTTCAGTGCCAAGGCGTTGCTTTTTCAGGCCCTCGGTTTAGCCAACCAGATGCCATCTCGCCGGAGGGATAGAACTGAAAGAAGTCTCCAGGACATCATCACCCTGTTAAAAGAGACCGACCTAGACGACGTGCCTTCATTCGTGGCGAAGGAACTTCACAAGCTGCCTCCCGCCACATTTGGCCACATCGATGTTACCAGGCTGTAGAAGGACATCAGCTTCCTGAAAACGAGCCTGGCGAAAGAGAAGTATAAGAATAAGAATAAGAATAAGAAACATTTATTGACCTGCACAAAAACAAATACAAACAGATGAGAAAAATAAAAATAAAATAAAACAGAAGAACATCTTAAAACAATTAACACAATCACAAAAAGAAAAAATAGAAATAAAATAAAAGAGAAAGAACACTATAAATAACTATGATATGTGCAAGGCCAACGGGTAGCTGTCTCAGCAATGCTTTTGTGGCAATACACATAGTGCCACAGAAGCGCTGGTTTTCAGACAGCTCCCTGAAAGTGAAGTGGCGACGACTTGTGGTGTGACAAAAATAATATACTACATAAATACTAATAGGAAAATTATATACTTAAAAACACTTACACATACATTAAGAAAAAAATAAATAAAAATAAAATATACATATATATATATAGAATGGCTGCATGTTCACTATGCCCTTGCCTTTGCCTTCACCGAACAAAAGAAACAAGAAAAGAGAAAGAAAAAATATATAAACCTACTTTAAAATCAACCAACAAAGAGAAGAAGAATATAACTCTACTCTTTGAAGAAGAAGAAAAATTAAAATTAATAATTTAACCATGCATGTCAAAGTCAAATCAAAAAGAAAGTTATCTATTGGTTTAATTAACCCTATGTCTTTGCCACGTGTGTTGGTCGTCGACGTGGCAATGGAAAAATAACTTATATTATGAAGTGCACAATGTTCACTCATGCGCAAATTCCACAACATGGCGAGAGACAAAAAAAAAAAAATCCCTACAGCCGCATCAACCCTTGTCGTGAAGAAACCGTAAGTAAGTGTCCAGTCAACGAAGTTCTTTTTCTTTTTGTAATTTAAGAAAATGCATTTTAGTTTTAAGTTTGAATGTGTACTTTGTAACAAGTAGTGAAGCAGTGGAGAATTAGAGGCCTCTCGAATAAAACCATTGGTGAGTTGCGTGCCCAGATAATGGGTGAAGTTTGATTCGGATTTTTTAATGTATAGCACGTGACTGTAATTACCAACCTGCATTAGACTGCATTTCCACCAAGATGTGCGAGGTAACTAAGCGGTGTGCGAGGTAAAAATCCACCAATTGGATTCCTCCATTGTTCTTGCAGGATAAAATGGAATTCTCCTATTGGTGGATATTTACCTTGCGCACCGCTTAGCTACTCGCACATCTTGGTGGAAACGCAGCCTTAGGCAAGCATAGTGACCATCAATTGTAGCGATGACTTGAATCAATGATGGAAGCCTTTGCTCAGCCGTAGGACAAAACGTGGCTACACTTTACTATTTACGGCTTACTTATTAAAGAAATAAATAAATAGTAATAGATATATTCAATAGTATATAAATTAAATAATTTTATTACACCGCAGTTTCTTTTATGTTTAACTCCGTTATTTTAAGATTCATCCGTGCACGCGCTAGATTCATAGCAAAGAAAAATCCCCATTTCTCTTCTCACAATAAATCTCACTTTGAATATACGAGTTAAGTTCCTATTTTCCATGTTGCCACGGTACAGCTATTTTTCATCTACGCCACCGTTTCAGATCTCATGGGGAAACTAAAGGTTAGTGAGGAGCGGACTGCTGAAGTTAGAGATTAGACCATCAGTCTTATTACCAAGGCTTAAGGCTCAAACCGCAACAATAGGCAAGTGGTTGAGCAGTAATCTCTAGTCGGTGATAGGTATTGGTGTAAGGCTATGATTCGTTTGAAGCGTAAGCGTTAGCGGGTAGGTTACCATGCTGTAAGAACATTTGATGAAATGAAACTTTTTTGACGGAGCTACCCCCGTTTATTTTACACATTAATTTAATTTTCTTGATTTACTTACACGAGTCTCCCTGTGGCCGTGGACCCTGCAAAAGGGGTCGAAACGTCAATATAAAACATCAAGATAATGTGTAAAATAAACGCGAGTAGATCCGTGAAAGTACTTTGATTTCAATGTGTAGTTTTCACGTAAACTTTAGAAGACAACAAGACAGTAGATATATGTTAAAGTAGGAGTAACCGTGCTCGAAGGACCACTTTATTTACGAGTTATGTACGTACATAAGATATTTGACATGCTTCTTCTGACTTTCTATAGGTACAGGCTTGCATCGATATTTTCCGTTTTGAAGATAGATACTTGATTCAGTAAAATTAAATAGACAGGGTTTCTTGGCGAGAAAGTGAAGAGGCATGTCTGTGGTTTGGTTTTATTTTCTAAAATTTGTGATATGTTAAATAATAATGTAAAATAATGGTGGATTATTAACCGTTAAATGTTCGTGAACGTGCATGAGTGTTGGCAAATAAAACAAAACAGTGCAACGTCACTTTTTAAATTCTTTCAAGAAGTCCACGCATGAAGTCTCAGTAAAGCCCCACATCTTAACTGAGATGCTCAAGGGGTAGGAGGTATATCATTTCTCACTTATCATTACTATTATCATTCCATCATTTTCATATTAACAAAGATATGTTTCTATTTATATAACTTGTAAGAAAATTACTTTGACACTGGTGTAGCATTAACTTTTGTAGACTTTTATTCCTATATCAGTAGGGTGACCATAATTAAATATTATAATTTTTTTACTATTTTTTTTTTCAAAAAGGGGGAGATCAATGTAGCATTACTACGAACAATCTGCCGACTCAACATTGTAACTACGAGTCGTAGCAGGCAGGTGTACCGTGTCGCCCTCCCCAGTCGTATCATATCTGGCGTAGCGTACAGCCGCTGTAACTAACAGCCTAATATTACATTGTAATAATTTAAATAGTGTTGCACTTCTGATGTGTCATCATCATCATCACCAGCTCATTTTATGTCCCCACTGCTTGGGCACAAGCCTTCCCTGTGGATGGATAGGGAGAACGGGCCATAAACCACCACGCGGGCCCAGTGCGGATTGGTGGTTGTTAACGACTGCTAATGCAGCCGGGATCAACGGCTTTACGTGCCTTCCGAAGCACGGAGGAGCTCGAGATGATAAATGTTTGGTCACCCATTCGATAACCGGCCTTTGCGAAAGGTGCTTAACCTCAGCACTCGCAGACCGGGCGCGTTAACCACTGCGCCATCGAGCTCCTTATTCTGATGTGTAGAGTTAAATAAATAACTACAAGTTTAAAGTTTATCATTTATTAATACAACCTACAACCATAGGACTCTATAAGAGCATTATTAGAACACTGGCTAAATGTGCTAACCGCGCGAAGCCATCAACTAAAAGAAAAAAAACGTAGACATAGAGCACCCATTGTGTTGAAAGCGTCCCTGGGTTGCAGTGGCTGTTTTCCATCAAACAGGCCGTTAATTCCTTTGCCAGTTCAGGATCATAAAAAAGTTTTATGTCATTAATGGAACCGAACCCTTATAGAGATCAGTGTCTTAAATAAACCAGAGCATATTATGACGTAATACCATCTAAGTTGAAGCTTACATACAAACAAGAGTTCTCGGGTGCGGTGGACTTATAATGGCTTGAAACTTTAGATTAGTGTTTTAGTTTAACGATGTAGGTATGTTTTTTTTTAGTTTTCAATTTTGTTGAACAATTCAGTCGTTATAGTAGTCATATGTCTGCAGCACCGTTACACCGGTGGTGCCCACAGGTTCCGGGTTCGATTCCCAGCGGGAAGTACATAATGTAGTGGCGTAGTTAGTACGGCTTGTTTTAAGTCTTGAAACCACCTTTTTGTGTAAATCTGTTCGCAATATAACCACAGGAATATGACTAAGATGTCTTTTTTTTAATATATAATGGTACACAGATTACAAACAATAAATATTACAATTAAGTTACCATTTTTTTTTGTTTTTGGTGTTAGTTTATGTTTTAGTTACCTATTTTTTTTAGCTAACAATAGTTAGTTGCTGACGTTAAACTGAGATTAAATAGACAATATTGTTTTGTTTTAGTGTTTTTTATTGAGTGAACCCCACATAATGCGAAAAGACGACCAGGTATACCAAAACAAAGATGGCGGGACGATCTTGATGGATTCATGTAGGAATGGCATGGTGTTGCACGGGACTGGAAGGTGTGGAAAAAGTGTGGGGGAGGCCTTTGCAAAAGAGTGGGAAGTTATCGCTGATATAATAATAGCGCCATATCTTAATTATTTATTTTAATTTATCACATAAATCGCTACATTATAAACAGCTGTACATACATTAATACATTATATCAATTCATCATAATGACGAATGCTACCTAATCATCGCTAAATCATATATCCGAGGGAGATTTGGATACTATGAACCGACTTTTAAAATAAGAAGGATGTTATCAATTAACGTTAATGTATTTCTCTTGTTTACGTGGGAGGAAATTAAAATGATAAGGTTTCGGAGCACCACTATGTATTGTACCTACCTACATTTACGAGTAAATTATCAAGTTGAGAAATCTTAGGCCAAATCTTGGATACCTACACATTTTTGTCCAATGTCACTTGGCTGTATGTTGATCTACATAGTACTGTAATGTAAAAGTAACTGTAAAAGTAATATAAAAATGATCAAACCTTACTCGTATATTATATTTATTCCCCAACGGGTTGGTAAATAGTGAAATAAACCTGACGACTTGAACACTTTTGATTGTACCTACACAATTATTGCTTTGATTTATCACAGGGCCACTTCAAAACAATTCGTCGGCGCGACACTTAAAGTCGACCTTCACAATAAACTTCCAGTTACAGGTATGTTTCTGGATCGCATCGTTTGTCACGCCGACTGTCGCGCGACAGATAGAGGCATCACGCGCAGCGCCGGCGGCTGTCGCGCGACGCCGCGAGACAATGGCTCGGTAAAGGAGGCCCACAATGCGCGCTGATGGATGTGTGCCTATTGTGCAAAGTTTATTATGGAATGAAATTACTGCGAACTATAAAGACATCAAAACATGGTACCTGTATCTTAGGAAAGCTGTTCTGCTGTCTAAGGAATAAGCATTTAAAAAAATACTTATAACAATACCTTACTATCTCTACAACGTGTAAAAAAAAGGTGTGGTCAAAATGAAAAAATTCAAAACGTATTCCATCTAACTTGTATGTGTTCCTATTAAGACATAATTATTAACTTTGATTTGTCATGCAGGTTAGTGAAATATGAAGTTATGCGCGTCAGGCGCACATAGGCAAGCAGCAGTGATCATTAATGTAAGTACACAGAGATTAATGAACTACTAAGGCTGAGACTTGTTTATTTTGATGTGACCTTACAATAGAAATATTTAATTGAAAATTGCATAACAAATTAAAGTTAATAATTTATGTCTTAAGAACTCTGCATGCAAGATCTGGATCGGATACACTGTGGATATTTTTTATACCTAAGTACGCAGTTTAAAATTGCAATAACTTTATATATAAAATTGTACCTTCAATTCTTAGGGACTCTCTAAAATATAACCAAAATTTAAAAAAAATAGAAGAGAAGTACGCTCTTCCTTTATCAGTCCAAATGTATATATTTAACT
The DNA here is from genome assembly GCA_963082485.1 of Eudonia mercurella. NCBI lineage: Eukaryota > Metazoa > Arthropoda > Insecta > Lepidoptera > Crambidae > Eudonia > Eudonia mercurella. The sequence continues at coordinate 573,828 of OY720029.1, forward strand.
AATGTTATTGTACGAGCCCGTATGAACCCGTACTGATGTCAAGAATAGTCACGGGACGATCTTCGTAGATGTGATTAAAATACGTCAGTAGAGGTCGAATGTCTTTAATACACTGTCAAACACCGTGAACAAATTAATGCATTTACATAAAACTAGGTCGTTATTGAGCAATAACGCAATACATCAACGCAGAGTGCAAGTTAGTAGAAATATTTAAATGGCTTATATACAGTTACCGAAAATTGTCAGGTTTCTTCCTATTGCTGTTGCCCTCAAGAAAACGGCGCATTTGAAAAATATTGTACTGACCAAAGCCCTAACATCTAGCTCGGGATAATTGTCCAGTAAAAGGCAAAAGTGGACTGTATATATTGCTGGTGTATTTCGCATAAAACGTACAAATTTGGGACCCGACAATAGTGCGACCGCGGTATGACGTGCGCCCGAATGGCTGTTGCGTCGTTGTCGTAGTGGGGGCCGATTCGATCTGTGCTTGCGGTGGACGGTGCGGCGCGTAGCGTTAAGCCCGCGTTCCCCCGCGCGCCTCTTCCGTGGCTGCGGAACTGGTCCGTGCAGCCTTGTCTTGACCATATACTCCCCGCGTTGAAGTTTCTTCAACAGATTGCAACGGCAGGGGGCATATGTTGTTGAAGGCCCGACGTATGACTCCCTTCTTCGTCCTTATGTCTGCGACTCTGACGACGCCATCTTGACCAGGTAGGACATGAACGATGCGACCCAGTAACCACATCAAAGGCGGCAGAGCCTTATCCTTTACGAGAACCAGTGTTCCTTCTTTTAGGTCGCCGTGAGACTGTCGCCATTTGGTTTTCTGTTGAAGCCACAAAATGTAGTCATTAGAAAACCGATGCCAAAACTGTTGTTTTAGAAACTCGATGCGCTGGAACCTCTGCAGTGATGCTATTCTGGTCGTGGTGATCTGTGGATGAGGCACAAAGATTAAAGACCGTCCAATAAGAAGATGGGCAGGAGTTAGGGGATAAAGGTCGGAAGGGTCGTCGGAAATAGGAGTGAGAGGTCTGGAGTTGAGGATACCTTCAACCTGTACCAACAATGTAGACATCTCCTCGTACGTCAAATGTGTTGAGTCCAAAACGCGCCTAAGATGGTGTTTGGTTGATTTGACTGCTGACTCCCACAAGCCGCCAAAGTGAGGAGTGTATGCTGGAATGTATGAAAAGTTTATACCGTGCTCACAAACATTATGTTGCAATGATTTTATTACGCGAGACAATTCATTGAACGCGCCCACGAAAGTAGTTCCGTTATCGGAAAAGAGATTCTGCGGCTTTCCTCGTCGAGCAATAAACCTGTTTAACGCTGCAATGAATCCTTCTTTGGTCAGGTCTGAGACAAGCTCCAAATGCACAGCCTTTGTAGCAAGGCAAATAAATAAGCAAATGTACGATTTAACTAACTGAGAACCTCGCCCTTTTCTGTTCGTTATCATAACTGGCCCTGCATAATCCACACCAGTTTCGAGAAAGGGAAACTCAAGATGCACCCGTTGCTTTGGGAGGTCTCCCATTATTGGCTGGATAGCTTGTCCCTTATGTCTGCAGCATTTGACACAAGAGCGTACAGTACGCTTCGCTAAGTTTGTGCCCCCTAAGGGCCAATAATTATGTCTCACTAATGCTAATAAGAGTTGTGGGCCGCAATGTAGTTGCGCCTTATGAATAGATTGGAAGATTAATCTAGTAAGATGATGCTTACCACAAAGTAAAATCGGGTGTTTTACATTGTAATCATAGCCCGAATTGTTCAGCCTCCCACCGACACGGATTAGATTCTCTGAATCTATGAATGGTGATAAAGGCAACAATCTGTTTTTGTGAGGCAAATTCTTTTTTAAAATAAGGAACCGTCGCTCGTCAGGAAACGATTCTTCTTGAGCAATCTTAAAAATGAGATTACTAGATGTTTGTAACTCTAAAGGTGTAAGATGGTTTACATTTCTAAGCTTACGGCAAGAGCGAATGAACCGCAAAACATAAGCTATAACTCGTTGCAATTTAGAAAAATTAGAATAATTATGAATTAATGATGAAAATAAATTTGAATTGATTGATTGATTGTTTGTATGAAAAGATTGTATGATTTCTGGTAAATTGCATAAATTTGTATCATTAGGGTTAGTTGGCCATTGAGCCTTATGTAATTGTAGGAATGTGGGACCTGCCCACCATATTGACGACCCACCTAATACATCAGCGTTTAGGCCTCGAGATACTAAATCTGCGGGATTTTCTTTGGTCGGAACATAGCGCCACCTCTGGTCAGCCGAACCTTCCTGTATCTCCGAAACGCGATGACGAACGAAGGGCTTGAGCTGGTGAGGTGACGATGATAACCACCCTAAAACGATAGTGGAGTCTGACCAGAATACGCTATCATTAATGTTGATCGCGATAGATTCCTTAACCTTTTTGTATAGTCTTATGCCCAATAGCGCACCGCATAACTCTAGGCGCGGAATGGTGGTTGGTTTTATTGGAGCTACCTTGCTCTTGGAGACTAGAAGCCGGACAGTGACTGCTCCATCAATGGCTACGCTTCTCACGTATACGCATGCACCGTATGCGCTCTCCGAAGCATCTGTGAATGTGTGTATTTGAATGTCTGTAGGTGTAACACAGGTGACATGCCTAGGTATGTTCAGAATATTTAATAGAGGTAAAGATTCCGCGAAATGAATCCATGCCTTTTTAATGCTATGGGGAACCTCCTCGTCCCATGAACATTTAAGTTTCCACAATTGCTGCATTAGAATTTTTGCTTCGACAATGCAAGGTGAAACGAGACCTAGTGGATCGAAGACTTGAGCAATTGTGGATAATATGCTACGCTTGTTGACTTTACCTTGTATGGTGACATTAATGGCAAACGTTAACACATCCGTTGAACAACACCAATTCAAACCTAGAGTTTTCGAAAGTTCGTTTTCACTAAGATTTACAGAATCTGAACTGGCATCGTCAGCGCATACAGCTCGCAAGATTTTAATGTCGTTAGCGTGCCACTTATGTAACTCCATTTTAGCAGACCGCAACGTATCTGTTACAGAGTGACATAAGTGGATAATGTCGTCAATTTTATCATGGCCTGTCAATAAATCATCAACATAAAAGTCATGACAAATGACGCGTTTAACATTATCGTCCTTAGATTCCACTCCTAACTGCTTAAGGCATCTGGTTGCGAGGTAAGGAGCGGATGAGGTACCGTATGTCAGTGTATTTAATGTATATGTTTGTAATGTTTCTGAGGGATCGAACCTCCACAGAATTTGTTGTAGTGGTCTCTGAGCTTCAGTTACTTCCGCTTGTCTGTACATTTTTTGGATGTCCGCTGCAACAACAAATCTATGCTGGCGGAACCTTAAAAGTATGGATAGTAAGTCATCTTGAACTCTGGGTCCAACCCGCTGTAGATCGTTCAACGATTTGCCTGACGTTGTGACGGCTGATGCGTCAAAGACAACGCGTAGCTTTGTTGTTGAGCTGGACTCCTTTAATACGCCATGATGTGGTAAATAATAAGAGACTTGATTATTACTATCAGTGCTTATGTTTTGTGTTGTATTTTTGTTAATTGTAATATTATGTGTGTTTTGGTTTATTCCATTGTATAAGTTTAAGTTAGAATTTTTAATTTTGCTAATGCTCATGTGTCCCAAACTAATATACTCCTTGATAAATTCTACATATTTATTTTTAAAAGCAGGTTCTCTATCTAAACGCCGTTCTAGAGATAAAAATCTACGCCTAGCCATTTGATAGGAATCGCCTAGTGTCTTTGGTGAATCTTTCAGAGGCAATGTTACCACAAATCGACCGTCTGAATTTCTAATTGTAGTATTTAAAAAGGTTTGCTCGCATGCATGTTCATCAGGGGTCATATCATACTTCGGTGAGATAGTATCTAGCTCCCAGAAACGAGAGAGATCTAGCAGTGGTGTTGCCTCCCGAGTGAACATGCACACGGACATGTCAGTGTTGGTATTATGTAAACCGCCTGAAACGAGCCAGCCTAGTTTGGTTTCAAACAATATTGGTTTGTGTTTCCCTAACTGGATACGATTTGTGCCTATCACGTTCCAGAATAAGTCTGCGCCAACTAATATGTCTATGGTTGACGGAATATGGAAGGTGGGGTCAGCTAAGCAAATGCCAGTGGGTATGGACAAGTCACTTATGTCGATACGAATGTTCGGTAGTAGTGATGTGATGTTTGGTAACACGTAACAGTCAATGTTCGCCCTATAGTCACCAGTAAAAGACTCCATACGAAGAGAGCAACGTCGTGAGCTACGGGATGTCTGACTATTGATGCCTGTTACCTTAGAAGTTGTAGGTGAGGTCGTTAGACCAAGCTTACCACAGAGATTGTGTGTGACAAAATTGGCAGTACTCCCATTGTCCAGTAGAAGTCTGGCCACATGCGGCGTACCCCAGCTGTCAAACACTTTGACCAAAGCTGTGGAAAGTAGTACATGCTGCGTCAAAGCGATATTGTTATTGTTGTTTGCGGACAAAGCAACAGTGTCATGAATTAATGATGGTTGTATTGGCTGTTCCAAATGAAGCAATGTATTGTGCTTCACTTTGCAGTATTTGCAGTGTCCAAGCTTGCATTTAGCTTCAGGATGGCCAAAGCGCAGACAATTTAAGCAAACTTTAAGCTCCTTGGCCTTATGATTACGAACTTCTACAGATAACCGACGGAACGCCTCACAATTAAATAACTGGTGGTCTTTGTTACATAAGGGACAGCGAATATTATTATTTGTTGAGGTCTTGCTAGAAGATACTATAAAGCTTTTTTGCTTTGGATGAACCGGTTCTGATTTAGGTCCGATGCCATGCTTCGATTCCTCGATAGTCTCCAATAGATCGGCCCTGTTCGTTAAGAATTTAATAAATATATCTAGGGTAGGGGGACTATCTAACGTGTTTCTACGCTCTTCCCATTCACGACTAGTGACGCTATCCAATTTAGTAGACATCATGTAAATCACCAAAGTGTCCCAGTGGTCGGTAGGTTGACCTAAGGTGGCAAGTGCTCGGAGATTTTTATTAGTGACGTCCACTATGTAGCGTAAAGCTTTGCTAGATTCCTTATGAATAGGAGTGACGTTAAATAAAGCTTGTACATGGTTGTTGACAAGTAGCCGTTTGTTGTCAAACCTTTCGCACAGTAGCTCCCAAGCCGATTGATAATTATCAGATTTAAAATCCAGACTCTTAATGACTAATGCTGCAGAGCCATGTAGTGAAGCACGCAAATAATGGTATTTGTTGATGGGATCAATGCTATCGTTGATGTGAATTAGCGATAAAAATGTATCTCGAAACTCAAGCCAATTTTGATAGCAACCATTAAAGTGCGGTAAATCAATTTTAGGAAGTCTTACAAACTTATGTGCATTGTGAGAATTTACCTCAGACCTGTCATTGTCACGATGAGTTTCAATGAGCGCGCGTGCAGAAGCGGCAAGCGAGAAGTATTGAGTCTCGAAAGCCTCTCGTTCCTCCACCTCGGGGTCGTCCAATAAACTGTCCATTTCAGCCTGTAACGCATCGAAAGCATCGTATAAGTTTTCTAATTTTTCAAGACGTAATTTTATTTCGATTTGAATCGCTAAATCACTAATTTGAGAGCTATCCCTAATGTTTGTTAAGTAAGTATTAAATGATGTAAGCTTTGATTTAAGTGCGCCTCGTTTCTTTCTTAAATCCCTAATCGTTTCTTTATAGTCCTTAGACATGTTGAAAAAAAAAAATGCAAAAAAATGTAGGTAAGTAAGATTAAAATGTAAAGAAAAATTTACTAGTGCTACTAGTATTAACTAGCACGTTACTAATTAATAGGTTTGGTTTTGTAAATCAATAAAAAAAATTGTAAACAATAAATGTAAAAAAAAAATTATAAGTATTTAAAAAAAATATATAAATACTTTAAATAGTTATAAAAATGTTAAAGAAAATATCTTAAGTAAAAAAAAGTGATTAAAATGAAAAACCAGAATTACTAGTATTAACTACTCCGTAACCAGTTGGTAGGTATTGTTTGATTTGTTAAAAATGAATAAAAACTAATAAATCAGAAAGGAAAAAATATAGTACTACGAAATTGTCTAGTATTACTTAAAATCTACTACACTCAACTACTAGCTAATGATCTAAAACCTCGATCAAAGTACTTAGTGTGAATCGAAGGATTAAATTGTAACTATTTTCCAGTATCACCATCTAGTTACTAACAACGGAATCAATACTGACGAAAAACTTAAATCAAAAGCAGAATAAACGCCTACTAAAAGCATATCTTAAGCATACTAAATAAAGCAGATAAAAAGCAGGATAAAAGCAGCTACTTATGAAAACACTATTAATGAAATCAAATTTAATTGCACTACTATTAAAATTGCGTTATTGATTTATCATAAAAATCTACACTACATCTACAATAATTATTATGGTTGACTATTAATTATTAAGCACGCAAAATAAATTGCAACGATACTGTCCTTGAGTTGAGCCGTGCGATCGCAACGCAAGCGCAGAAGCGCTCGGTCACGGTTGCTCGGTCTTCACCCACCGGCCGTTTATCGGTTATGTCGAGCTACCGACCTATGAAATAAACAATGAGTTAGCATAAAATGTTGAAGAATTAAGTTTTAAAATGTGTGGAATACGAAATTTACGATTTAAATTGAACAATAGTAATTGATAACTATTTGTTGGTTATAGAATTAAGTGTATAAATAAAGATTAATGCTTACAAATTCTATCAACTATCAATTTGATTGAAATTAATTTTGGTGGTATAAATTTGGTTAATGGCTTATGGAAATAAGTATGCAATACAACTGTCACAATGATTTTGTTTTGATTATATTTTTAACCTTTGACGTAGTTGTAAGGTTTTGTGCTCAATGGAAATTATTGTTTTGTGACTAAACTTAAATTTGATTATCTACGTTATTTATCATGCACAATCAATTTGTTATGTAATTATGAATTGATAAACACGTTGATAACTACTGAGATGATGTTACAATGTAATGACACAGATGAAAATATGTAAAGAAAAGAGATGGGATAGTGAAAGTGATGAAAGTAAATTGGAACGATCTCACGGTCTTTGTGCACTATCCTCTCCGATGTATTCTTCTTCCCCTGATGTCTTTGTCCAAAGATGACGATGACGACTGCCAATTCTTGACCGATGCGAATTTGGGTTTGATGTCCGTGAATGTCAGCATTAGCGGCAAATGTGACTGCCCCCAGCAATGTTCATCCGGAACTATGCCCCATCAACGCCAAGAAGTCTTGAATAGTCTTGGCTGGAGTCGAGATGACCTCTAGATGACCGCGGATGACTTGTCGGTATTACGAAAATGACGTTACGCGAATACTTTGCGAAGAAGGACCAAAATGTACTGACCAAAGCCCTAACATCTAGCTCGGGATAATTGTCCAGTAAAAGGCAAAAGTGGACTGTATATATTGCTGGTGTATTTCGCATAAAACGTACAAATTTGGGACCCGACAATAGTGCGACCGCGGTATGACGTGCGCCCGAATGGCTGTTGCGTCGTTGTCGTAGTGGGGGCCGATTCGATCTGTGCTTGCGGTGGACGGTGCGGCGCGTAGCGTTAAGCCCGCGTTCCCCCGCGCGCCTCTTCCGTGGCTGCGGAACTGGTCCGTGCAGCCTTGTCTTGACCAAATATCAAAATCGAAAAGTAAATAAAACCTCGTACGCTCTCTCTTGCCTCTGTAACTGCTCCATTAAGCTGCTGTCAGTTCTAGATCAAAATCATACATAGAAATAACCATCCCTTGTAAATACCTAACTATGCTAAATACTTAACCTCTTACTACAAAACAGTGTTTAAAGTATATTTTTTTATATTAAAAGGAGGCAAACGAGCAGGCGGGTCACCCGATGGAAAGTAATCACCACCGCCCATGGACACCCGCAAAACCAAAGTAATCGCAAATTCGTTGAAAGCCTTGAGGAAAGAGTTGGGTTTTGAGGAGGAAGTAGGAAGTAGGGGAGGGGTGAGAGATGGGCCTCCGGTATTTTCACTCACCAGACGATACACAACAGCAAGGAGTGCCATTGTTTCACGCCGATATTCTTTGAGAGAGTGGTATACGCCGGGCGAGCCGGCCCATTTCGTGCTGCAACGCAGCGTGGCTCTACCACTCAGACAGTGTCATTCATTTAGCACTACCCAGGGGTCACGTGTAGGGTCTCAAGAGTAAACCTACGAACGCGAGTAACTTTAACCCCAAAACAATGGCTAAATACCTACGTGTTTAAAATATTGTGTCTTATTAGCTAAAAAGTGACAGCATCTGTTTTATGCATTGTCTAACATAGCCATCGTTTTGTGGTAGGTAAAGCAGCTCCGAGTATAATCTAAATGTGCAAAACACTAAACACAACTTGTAACTGATCCTTTAAGTTGGTGTCAGTGTTGGGATGTCGTACAGCGTATTTATGATTGGGCCGAGTCGGCGGGTGACAAAACACAAGATACGGAAGGTCAATATTTGCATTTTGGACCGTCGTCGTCGGCGTCGGTCGCCGGGCAAGGCCGCGCAATGTGTGGCAGTAGGTCGTCTCACTTTACTAGGAAATAAAGCTACTTTTAATATGAATATGCAGATGGAAGAAAGATAAAATGGGCAAAGCGACATATTCCACTATACGTCTTGATGCGAAGATTTTCTGTTAAGATACACAGTTGCAGTGTGTGTGCTTGGTCATAGGTTTCCACGTTGATGTGCAAATCAACGTGGAAACCTATGACCAAGCACCGCCATGTCCGCAAAAAATGCACATGCAGAAGAACCAATGGATGCAAGAGAACATGCACACTAAAACCTATACATGATCACGTGTTTTGCCCCTACACGGGGCATCCTTAGGAGTCGTTGACTGGTCGAGAGCTGCGCACCGACTGACATACGGCTAGACTACGACTGCTCCGGTCCAAGCTTGATGAACGAGTGATTTAGCGGAATTAACACTACAGTCACCGCTTCACTGTCTCAAATATCCCATCGCGCACAAAGAAATTTGGTGACTCGTTTCTTTGTCGCACCTCCAAAAGATGGAATAGTCTACCAGCACACGTTTTCCCTATGATATGGGGTCCTTCAAAAGAGGCGTGAAAAAGCACCTAGTGGGACGGCAGAGTGAGGTTAACTGATGCTACGTTTGTTTTCACACTGCACCAGTTATCTTCGCGTCTGGACTCCATTTCCACTTAGCATCAGGTGGGATGGAGTCATTTGCCGAGCTATCTATAAAACTGAACTGGTTGTAGATTCAGTAGTTTAGTCTAAACTTTTTCATAATCATTTGGAATTTATAGGTTTGACGTCAATAGGTGCCTGTGTAGGCTTTTCTTGAATAAATGATTTGACTTTGACTTTTCTTTGAATATTATTGCCTTATTTTACAATTGCATTTTTGTGTGCCGTGGATTTTCGCAAAGTAACGCCTGATTCCATTATTTATATTAAACTTGGTCATTAATTCGGGTTTAACTAACTGCATTCACGTCCGCACCCAAAGGCCCTAGGTAATGAGCTCCTCAGTTTCTACAGAAAGTTGAATAAAGCTATGTACTTATGTGTGTGGTATCTCTTTATCCTTGTGGCAGAGGAGGTATCATGTTTAGGACTTTAACTGGTTAGGCCCTCTTCCTTCGACTTCAAGCTTTCGGAATTGGGCTGAGAGAGGGAAAGACTCCCACAAACCACATCCCTGGCCAGCACTGGGCCCAGGTATATAATGTGAGACTGCAATTCCCCTAGTGCACATCTACCTACAACAAACTGTCAAAATTTCCTCAATAGACTTTGAACTGTATGGCTTATCTTTAAGGTTGAAAATGATTTGAATAAATTTGAGTCTTGGATAGGTTGCTGTACAGGCGTCTGTACCTTAATGAAAAAGGGGTACTGTTCCGATACATTCCCCACGGCCAGCGCTCTGAAGTGTGCCACTGACACGCTAGGTACATGATCCTGTCATTTTAGGACAGTGCAAACACGCCCCACACGTTTTAACATATTGTTTTCTTGCTGCTAGTACAAAGTGTTTAGTCAATAGGCTTCGAAAAGTAAACCTTATTTCAATCGGTGCTGGAAAGCAACCTGGACTTCTATTTCGGGACACGGAACACTGCAATTTTATCTTTATACATATATATAAAACCGACCGATTTAGACGAAATTGTCTGTGTGTGTTCAAGTGGATTCAAGAATAGTTTAGATTTACAATTGGACCCGGTAGGTGGGGCTTCAATAAGGGTCCATAATGGGATACGGGTGTTCTTAAGCAGACGAATGATTTGTTTGTTTTGTTGTCATGGAAACTGTCAATGCGGTACGAAGTCAGCCGGTCAGCTAGTTTCCTCTAAATTGTGTTTAACTGGAACTATAAGTAGCCTGTGGCAATGTCGGTCTCCTTCGACTATCTCTGTGCAAGATATACTTATATTTATTTTACTATCATTATTAAACTATGTTAATCCACCCGGAAAGCTAATACGCTTGTTTTCAGTATGGGTTCGCGTCAGTAATAGAACTATGGGAATCAACCACGATGACTCTCATTAATCATCAGCATCTGTTTTTTTTTTATTTTTTACTGGTAAGCACTCGGCTTTCATCTCACCTGATGTAAAGTGATGATAAGGCCGAAAGTGGAAACGCACTTCCCCTGGTATCCTCAACTACTGAGGTACTGGCTGTCTTACCTCTAGCTGCCGGAACGCAACAATGCTACTAACATTGATGTTATGGCGACATATTTAGATGATGGTAGCTAACTAGGCGGATGAACTAGCCCTACACCAACCAAACCGAGTACACAAACATGTACAATGTACCTACCCCCGCTAGAGATTGAACACGTCCACTGGATCTGAAACCGGTGGTCTTATCCACAAGACTACAGAGGGGGTTTCCATTCGACTGCCGAAGCTCCGTAGTTCCATTGCGACGTGAACACTGAAAGGCAAATACACTTTCGAATTTATAATATTAGTTAGGGTTAGGGTAAATAGAGTTGTAAAATTGAATTTGCAAGTCGCTCAAATTTCCGGGCGCGAGCAGGAGTGCAGAAGTGTTTGGAACAAGTTTGCGGGCGCCTGCTACGGGACTGAGCTCTGCGGAACTGTAACTACGTTTTGACAGCCGAGTCTTTTTGAAATGGCAGTGCGATGGCACTGCTTTGGAACATTATGTAAGGAAAATGTAATATTTTTTATATACAATATGTCCCGTTTCCGACCTCGGAGACTTTAAGGATTGATTCTTGGCATCATTTTATTTATGTAAAAAAAAAAGTAGGGGTGCAACTCCAACCCCCTAGCAATGGCAGCCATTTCAAATATAATTCATGTCCATAAGAACGTGTACCTTAAAATAGCTATAGCGTCGGATGTGGATAAAAATAGATTCTTTTCATAGCTCTTTAAACTGTCTAAAAATTACATATTAAGACTTTTTCATGCAAACCTTTTTTCAAAGTATAAATAAAGTTAACTTAAAAGTCAAAATATTTTTAAAAAAATATGTCGTGCCAGGTACTGAAAAAACCAGCCTGTTTACCTACTTTTATTTTTTTATATAAATAAAATGATGCCAAGAATCTACCCTTAAAGTCTCCGAGGTCGGAAACGGGACATATTGTAAGACAGAGATATAGCTATGTTCAACCACCAGAGAAAAAAATCAATTGCAGATAATCCTAATCTTCTATGCGAGTATCTATTTCGATTAATTTGATTGGATAGCTCTTATGTAATGAGTTTAAATAAATGTATATTTGTATTTTACAATTTATTAGGTCCACATACTAGTTTTTCCAAAGCTAGGTTGCATAGGTAACTTTATTTCAAATGTCTAATGTTTAGATGCATTAAAACACATATTACACGTGACACATATGTAAAGGGGAGCTTATGTATAGATCTCTTTTAGCAAACCCTAGCTGTGGTTTGAAAAAGCTAGTATGCGCAATAAAGAATTAATATAATATGATTATTTTCGATCATTATAAACCATACATTTATGCGATTGTGCCTCATAATAGTAATTTATTGTTTTACTCAACAACGAGGAAACTTTAATCTAATAAGACCGAAAATGTATTTTTAACGTGAATAGTGCTAGCATTTTGTCAGTTAGTTCTATGAATTGTCAGTTTTATTCGGTGTTAAATGCTTTCTTATGTGTTAGCATGTACATACCTACATGTATTTTAGCGGAGATTAGTCATTTACTTGTTTCAAATCCTAAAATACTTCATCATCATCATCATCATCATCAGCTCATTTATGTCCCCACTGCTGGGGCTCGAGCCTTCCTTATGGATGGATAGGGAGAACGGGCCCACTGCGGATCGGTGGTTATTAACGACTGCTAATACAGCCGGAACCAACGGCTTAACGTGCCTTCCGAAGCACGGAGGAGCTCTAGATGATAAATTTTTGGTCACCCATCCAATGACCGACCTTAGCGAAAGTTGCTTAACCTCAGCACTCGCAGACCGGGCGCGTTAAACACTGCGCCATCGAGCTCCTCTTATAAAAAAAAATAAAAAATACTTATTGACTCTTAATCTATAAATATTTAAAAAAGCCATAACATTAAAAAGTAGCGGACTGAAGTAGTTGACATGTTACATAAAATTGTAGACATCATTACCCTTAAGGTACAGCTATTAAAAATTAAAGGCAAATTAAATATTCAAAGACGCTTCATTTAGAGACTACCAACTTTTTGTCCTTTGATCGTGAAGCGTGGCTGACGTCACGAGATACAGCATGTTGTTTTCATCATTAACAAGACCTTACTTAAATTAGGTTTTAATGTTTACCTCATTAGGAATGGCATTAAAAGGTAGCTTATTGTATAAGCTAATTTAGGACGTTGTTAATTGATTGATGAATACGCGAACTGATTAGCGAGTTCTAATTACAAAGCTACGTTAATATTTATTGTTATTTTATTTAATAATAAAAAAATAGTATTAAATTTTTAAAAAACTCATAAGTATTTACCTAGTAACATGCTTAAAAAAATGTATGACTTACTTACTTAGTCACTCAGTCGCACCAAACAAACCAACGCCTGTGCTTTTAATATTATGCCCACAATAGCACAAAGAAGCACGAGATATTTTTTATTTGGTCACCCGGTATTTGCGATAGTTGTTTTACTTTGAATTTCGCAACACAATCGCACAAGCAATTCAACTCTTCGAGTTTCTCATGGAAATACAAGTATCTGTTCTGCTTTATACCTAGAAGCTAAAAGTGTATATTATTGATCTTTTAAACGAGATTTTATTACTTATCCCTAGGTACTGTTTCGTCACCATTCGAAGCTTGAGGAGTAATACATATAATAAAATCTTGCTGTAAACTCATTAAATAACTTGTTTTATAGTAATAGTAAAAAGTAAGTGTCTAATTTCAAATTCTCGAATAAAATAATGTAATATTAAAATATCAAATTCGCATCATACTGTAGTTGAATCTGAAAATTCAGTAACACATGCGAATTCATTAATTCGTCGGGTGAGGTTAAAGACAAGAGCATTAAGGTAACAAGAAATAATGGTAGATTTTTTTATATACATCATTTTGGTGGCTGAAGGTTATTAAGGCGAAGGGTAAGGCACACTAGCGCCACCAATTAATAATTTGACAATTACTAACGGACCGGATCTTTTTTTAAACATTGTGTACCGTCCGACAACAGGAAAGCATCCATAGTGTTTACATATTTAATAATTTTGCACTACTTTTTGTTGCGTGGTTTATACACAAAACGGGCTATCGCATTTATTCACAAACAATAGCCACTGTTGGTGTTAACGAATGAATACAAAAACAAACCTAAAAGTAGTGCACAATTATTAAATAATAGATGTTTGCCTAGTGCCGGACGGTCCGCAATGTTTGAAAAAAAGTCCAGTTTAGCAGTTATCAAATTAAATCACACATTGAAATGAAACAACTTTTACGGATCTACTCGCGTTTATTTATGTAAACATCAATCAACTCGCACTTCACACAAACACACACACACACACCTCCTCACACCCTCACACAAACCCCAACACACCCTTACACACACACACACAAACCCTCATACGCACACTCACGCATTCATACCCTCGCACGCACACACACATACATACAGATACAGATACAGATCTTAGTGACACGTTTAATTCAATTTACTCTAAATTTTCAAAGGTTTTGATTTTTTTCTTATTTTTCATTTTTTCACCAGGGCAAAATGAATTTGTAAATTGGTGTTTGTTGCAATAAAAATATTTTTCATTTCATTGTTCTTAATTATGGAAGAGCATGTGTGACGTTTAAAGAGAGAGAGAGGGAGATAAACATTTATTGAAACACTAATTTAAATAAAAAAAGCAAAAAATAGGTCAAATAGAACCCCGGCCTCAGCTTGCGTTTCAACGCGCTTCGTTTGCAACAACAACGCCAGTATTCTGGGAGAGCCTGCCCGAAGACTAAATGCCAAAAGGCTGATGACAAAACATAACTTTTGCTTTTAAGCTTTTCCCAAGTGAAAAAGATGGCTGCTGCTTTTTAATGCACAACATCTGAATATAACGAGCCGATAATAATAGCCCACGAACCCGCCCGCCGGCAGGCAGCGCGGATAAATAAAATTTATTGCCTTTGGAATGAAACTAGTTTTATTACCGCTTCGTTTGGACCGTGAAATGACTGTCTTTCGTTAAGGCTAAGCTTTAAGCGTTTCAACTTTTTTATTTGCCTATTTTATACTGATGATTGGGTTTTATTGAATCAATTAAGCTGTTGAGTTGCTCACCAACTCCCTGTTCTAGATACATTAACGATTGTAGAGTCTCTCTCCAGTCAGTGTTTTAGCTTATTCGGTTGACTAACATAAATAACAGCTTGTTGACTATACAAATTGACTTCTTTTTTTGCATGCAAACGCTTTTTATTCAATGAAACAATTATTGTCCATCATCAAATATTGGTCCATCAGTAATAGTGAACCCAGTAATGTTATGTTAAAATTATATGTAAATTATCATAAATACAGCTTGCCTAATTCTTAACTGATCTTTTTAATATTTGTAAAAATATTTAGATCGGATGTTGATGACGCAGTTGTCGACATTGAATATGCTTTGGCTTACAGAGTAAGAGTAGATAGTGTTGATTAATTTCGGCGAGTTGGATTGAGTCACGATAGCATAGTTGGTAGTGCACCTGACCCGGCATGTCATGGGGTGCGGTTCGAATCCCGCTCGTGGAATTTTTTCAACACTTTGTCTTTTTTCAAATTGCAACACAAATACAACAAAATTTGCGTAAAATTACATGTACTCGTAAATAATTATCATTAATTATTTACTTTTATATTATCATAAACTATCCTTTCTTGATAGGCTGTTACGAAAACTCTTTATCTTTATAAATAAAAATGCTGTTCATTGGAAAGCGTATCACTAGAGGACGGTTGAACGGATTTGGATGAAATTTTGCACATAGACAGATCGTGCCCGGACTAGGTCATATGATAGCTTATTATAGCTAGCTTATTTAGTAATGGTAGTAATTCAGTAGTGGTAAAAATGAATAGTCCAACTTACGGTTTTATCACACACTACCAACAAAAATACATAAAGTCACAACACATAGAAGGTGATTAGGATTTCCACAAAGCACAAGCACAGACACAGTTTATAGTTCGGAAGAAGAAAGTTACAAGGAACAAAAACGAAGTATATAAGCCAAAACAAATAACAGATCAGCTTACCTGATTAGTAGCGAGGGAAAAGCAATGTAATATATATATACTAGTGGTCGAAATTCGACCGTAATTTTATTAAGGCTGCAAGATTGTATTCTAAGCAATGAAAAATTTAAAAATATTGAATCTAAGTTTGGATTGGCATTGACAGATGTCGGCCGCATTAAAGACAAACAATACGTGTGTGTACATGGGTGTGTAAAGTTGTTTTTGTTGATTTAATGTATTTTTTATGCATAATTAAAAAAATATATCAACATTCGGATTACTTTCTCTATATAAACTACAAGTGTGCGAAATTTCATACTCCTCCGTCCGCGCAATTTTCATAAAAACGGGTACAAAGTTTTTGCTTCACGTATTAGTATATAGATATATATAATATATGATAGTGTAGATATATGTAACATGTCGGAAGGTCACCTACATTAATATTGAATTAAAGTCATAAGAATATGTACGAGTAGGATAATGTAGTCTTCGCGAGTAATTTCAGCTTTCAAGGTTTGAGTTGAAATTTGGTATGTTGGCCAGAGGAGACAGGTCTTTTCTTTCAAGGTATAACAAAGATTATCATGTAAAAAGCATTATTAAATACAAAGTCAGGTTCGTAATTCGATCAGCTCTCCAATACAGTGGAAGTTGGCAGCATCCGCCCCTTAACCGAAGTTGTTATCAGCCAGCTCTGCTCACTTATTGGACTTCCGAGGGCGCTGTTATCTACGTTACGAGAGTTCGCAGGTATCGGCTAACTTGAAAATATCAGCCACAGGGCCGCGGCGAGGAGCGGTCTGATATCGGAGGACGATGCGGTTTCACTGGATACCTGGTGTAAGTTTTATTTTAATCAATCATTGATCATTTGATTTGATGGAAAACGAGAATTTGTATGGCGCTAAGGTAGCGCCTCCTGGTTGGGTACCCCTTCGAAAGTTCGACAGTTATTATAATAATAATAATAATAATAATTTATTTATTCAAGTAATTAAAATAACTCATTTGTTAGTAACAAATGTTTCTTATAAGCTATGTTAGTACTTATGTTTAGGATATAATATTTATTATGTTTTTGCCATGCCACTTGATATGACACAGCAACGTTTGATATATGAGCAGTCAAGTCTGCTCGCAATCATGTCCAGGATGCTGTTAGGGCTCCCCCGCACCCTGCGCACCAGGGAAACACATCTTTTGCGCATAGTTGCGTAGAAACAATCGACGCTGGCCTCTGTGAACATCCCAGATGCAATGCAGGAGCGACGCAACCCCAAAAGCATCCTGAACGCATTATTATATTGGACTCGGAGGGCATGATAAGCGCTTTGTGTGTAGTTGGACCACAGGCTGCACGTGTAAAAGGATGTACAAAAAGCTCGAAACAATGTAATTTTAACTTTACGTGAACAGCGCGCAAACCTGCGGACCAACATGTTCGCTCTGACTGATAATGCCCTCCGCTCCCTTTCTATGTCATCGTTGTCCTTGAGGTCGGACGTCAACAAATGACCAAGGTATTTAAAAGAGTTCGTTCTTTTTAGTTCGCACTTATTAAGCCGAACCGGCGGCATTCTGTCAATCCGTCGACTCCCAGCCTCAAAGACCATAACCTGGCTCTTATTTACATTATAAGCCAAGCCATGCGACTCAGCGTATGCTTCACAGATAGAAGTCAATTTTCTCAAGCCACATACAGACGCACTCAGCAGCACCATATCGTCCGCGTAGCTGATATTGTTTAAACTGACTCCGTCTATGTAACAACCGACTCTGGTGCCGCTGAGCTCCTCTATCAGTTCATTTATATATAGATTAAAGAGGATGGGCGAGCTCAAACCCCCCTGTCTCACCCCACACTCCAATCCATACGGCCTTGAGAGAACACCATCCCATCTTACACTGTTGACCTGGCTTCCATACCAATATTTAAAAATATTTATTTATTATACTAATCAAACAGCAAGCAACGAACGGCAAAGGTTCATATCGCAAATCTACATTTCGTATTTTTTTTTACAAACCTTACATTTTTTCAAAAAAATATGGAAGTAAGTATGTGAAATATTATATTGCTTTCTGAAAAATGTTAACATGTCAGTTTATCTTTTAAAATAAAATGAAATTATGCATTTGCAAAGTGGTAGCTTGTCTTTTGAATGTTTATGTTTTGATGCGGTTGTTAAACCAAGAGTTTGTGAAATGGAACGTTGACAATGTTGCTTGTGGAAAGACAATTTGCTGATGAGTTGTTGTTGTAGGTATATTTAGCACCTCTGGTACAGACAAGGGGACTTAACTATGAATGCAATCTGCACAAATGTTTCACTAATTCATGTCTTATAGATTTACAGATAGATGGCGTTACACTCGCTGATTGCACTGTAGTTTCTGTATTTACCGTAGACAGCGCCAGTCCACTAATATATAAGGGCCTGCGCGCCCGCCACTCACTCTCTTTCTTTCGTTTGACGGCTGTAAGCATAAAGAAGGTTGAACACAATAAATATAGGTATATTTATTGTGTTCAACCTTCTTTATGCTTACCATCTGTAACTTAAATAGGTATTTAAGTTACAGATGGTATCATTCGCCCAGTCCTTGTCACAGTGTGAAAAACATTATAGAACCCCTCCTGGTGTCATACGATAAAGATGATCGACTGGCAAATAACACACATACTACCTAAGTTCGCGTTGTTGGAGAAACATAGAACTGCTTGGTAGGGATAGCTTTGGTATTCACAGATTAAATTATGCTTCCTCAAGCCGTAGTGATCGAACCATCTTCAGAAGACTTCTAAGAACTGGCATCACGCTACTTAACAGATTAACAGAGACGTTCGAGTCGGACATCATACACAGGTGTGCGTGTGAACCAGGTATTCGTACTCTCCGGCAACAAGTACGGTGTCTAAGATTTATCTATAATTTTTGACTTTTATTAGTACTGTATGACATTGTGAAAATTGAAATTGGTAGGTACCTGATGTAATTTTTGCAAAACCTAAAATTTTTTTTTTTAACTTGACACTTGCTGAGTTTCTTGCCGGTTCTTCTCAGTACAAGTTCTCCCGCCCAGAGTAGACTTACGAACCGATGGCATAATGACATTCATAAGAGCTATTTGTAGCCTAAACTGAATAAATGATTTTGAATTTTGAATTTTGAATTTTGAATTTTATCGTCATTAACATTATCATCGTCCACTGATGGACACAAGCATCTCCAAGTGCACGCCACCGAGCATGACCCGCGGTCTATTTAGATCTATGCTACTTAGTAAGTGTTAAAGACGCAACTACAAACTACAAACCATATTAGTTCATATGTTTCAAACTAGATGGCGCCATCACGCTTTCTGCTGAATCACGCTATTAAAGTTTGTTTTCAAATCATATATGGTCTTGTGATGTCCATGATTAAACTGTTACCAATCTGAGAGCAATTTTCATTTATGGGAGATTATATCCCTTAGGACAAGTAACCCCCTAAACATTTGATCCTTTCGAGAGCCGGATTAGGAGTAGGGCAATTTTTTGAGAAGAGTGGTCAGTGGACCACAGCCCGTACTCGCAGTGGATCGCTGCGGCTAAAGTACGTGCCTACTGCCGGTGGTGGCAGTTACGGAACAGCAGTGACCCAAGGAGAACGGAGCCTGATGGTGACAGATGAGCTATCGGACCATTCTGACGAGAGCAGCAGCAGTACCAGTATTGCCAGACAGTACTGTTGTTGAGGAAAGTACGAGGTATCTTTGTATACGAGTTCAACAGTGAATAAAGTGTCAAGTGTTGTGAGTAGCAAACTCATTTTATTAACTTTCAAGCGATATTAAACTTTATTGCAAGATATTTAAAATAAGTGCAGCAAGCGATTTTGAACTTTATTCTTTCCCTTCTAATAACTTTGAAGATTTGCAAGACATTTGGGACTTAGAAAATTTCTTATTATAATATGCATGTTAGTATAAGACTTAGAATAATTTGCATGTTAGGACTTAGAATAGTTTTATAAAAAACGAAGGAACGGGGAATCCATGCCCCATTTTCCCTAGATTTACAGTTTACAAACACTTGTAAAATTTTAAGAAATTTCACATAATAAATTATTTTGTTATTGAATTGAACTTTTCAATATGGAGAGCATTTTAAATGTACAGGTCGATTTACACAACTCAATAAAAAGGGCTGCAACTAACTTTAAAAAAAGTCCTAAAGAGAGAATTACTATAGAATACTTAGAAGCTAGGTTAGAAAACTTAGAAAGTGATTGGCAATTATTTCGATCAAATAATACAAAACTATATGAGATTTCGAGACCGGAAGCTTTAGAAAAATCTACCTATGTGACTGGAAAGATTTACGAGATCACGGAAGATGTTTATTTTACTTATAAGTCTTCTTTAAAAGCTAATTTAAAGCAATTTAATCCAAACGAGTCGCATTGCAAAAATGACAGTGATAAGCCAAACTTGTTAGTCAGACTTCCAAAAATTAGTATCCCCACCTTTTCGGGTAATTATGCCGAATGGACCACCTTCCGTGATCTATTCATTTCTTTAGTACACAGTAATGATTCCTTGCAAAATGTTCAAAAATTACACTATTTAAAAGCTCATTTAACCGGAGAAGCAGAACAGCTGATACGGTACACGCCGATCACTGAATCTAATTTTACTCAATGTTGGCAATTATTAGAAAAACGGTATAACAATAAAAAATATTTAGCTAGTTCCATATTAAAACGATTATTCGGCCAAAGGCGCATGAATGTCAAATCTGCGTCAGGGCTAAAGGAGCTTTTAGATACCACATTAGATTGCTTAAATGGTCTAAAAAATATCAATGTAGACGTAACCACGTGGGATATTATTATCATTCACATAGTATCGTTTAAATTAGACTCTGAAACACGCAAGCAGTGGGAGTTGCATACATCCAGTAACGATGCGAATGAACTGCCAACTATTGATCAATTTAAGTGTTTTATGGAAGGTCGCTTTCGTGCTTTGGAGTTCGTGGATACTAAAAATAGTTTACATCAGTACACTAGTAGTCCTCATACAAAATCAAGGGTCTTACTTTCTACCAATGTCTCGGGTATGCGCTGTGAGTTTTGTTCCGAAGGGCATAAGTTATGTTTCTGCAAAAAGTTCGCAAAGCAAGAATGTTCACAGCGACGTGAATTCGTAGCTAAAAATTCAATATGTTTTAATTGTTTGGGTGGTAATCACACCGTGTATCAGTGCAAAAAACCCACCACTTGTAGGGTTTGTAAGAGGCGTCATCATACGCTCTTACATCTCGATGACAAAACAACTGACTCTAAACCAAAAGAGCAGGTACCGACTACTAGTTCGTCGGCAGTTGGATCGCCAGTCGTATCATGTGTCTCAACTCATAAAGTTCCCGAGAACGGAAAGGTTCTTCTAGCAACGGCATTAGTTAAGGCCGAATCTCAATACAACGGGAATCATGTCGTAAGAGCGTTACTAGATCAGGGTTCTCAGGCTTGCTTTATTACAGAAGCGACAGTACAACTCTTACGTCTGAAGAAGGATTCGGTTAATGGAACAATCACGGGATTAGGAGGAGGCAAACCGTTAATATCAAAGTATGTCGTAAATGTTCATCTGCAGTCAAGGGTTGATGAGCAATTTAGTATTGAATTTAAAGCTTATGTATTGAAAAATATTACGTCATATTTACCAGAGACTAAATTAAAATCTTTACCTCTAACAGAGCTTGACAACTTATGCCTAGCAGATCCACAGTTTGACAAGCCCAATAAAATAGATATTTTATTAGGAGCTAATGTTTTTAGTAAAATATTAAAAGACGGAGTAAAGAAAATGTCAAATAGTTCAATGGTTGCCCAAAATACCACATTGGGTTGGATTTTATCGGGCACAGTAACTGATCACATAAATCTGTCACAAGAGGACAATTTTCACATATCTGTCATGCATGCGCAGATAAACGAGGACGATATTCTAAAACGGTTTTGGGAGATACAAGAACACACACATAGTACAAAACATTTATTAACAGAAGAAGAACAAAAATGTGAACAACTTTTCGCTAGTACAACTAATAGGACACCAGACGGTCGGTACGTTGTGAGACTGCCGTTCCGTGAAGAGGAACCACGTTGCGTAGGTGGTGACTCGCGGCTAATAGCTGTAAAAAAGTTCAAATCATTAGAGAAAAGATTATTGAAGGATATAGATCTAAAAAGAAGCTACACTGAAGTAATCAACGAATACTTGCAGTTAGGACACATGCGTCTAGTTGATAAAAGCGATACAAACCCTGACAAAGCGGTTTATTTACCCCACCACGCGGTAGTAAGGCAAGACAAAACTACTACTAAGGTGCGAGTGGTATTTAATGCTTCTAGTAAGAATAGTTATGGGGTATCGTTAAATGACACTTTAATGGTAGGACCTAAGCTTCAATCAGACTTACGTCACTTAGTTTTACGTTGGAGAGTACACCCTATAGTAATAGTAGCAGATATAATAAAAATGTATCGACAGGTTAGAATCTCGGAAGAGGACACATTATTTCAACGCTTGGTATGGCGTGAAAATCCTGAAAGTGAAATTCAAGATTATGAATTACTAACGGTCACTTTTGGTACCGCATCAGCTCCATACTTAGCAGTCAAAGTTTTAAATCAGGTCAGTTATGACGAGGGCAAAGATTACCCGCTGGCTTCGCAAGTAGTACAGTCGTTTTATATGGACGATCTCATGACAGGGTGCGTGAACGTTAACGAGGGTATCGAAATATATAAGCAAATGACAGGGCTACTATTGAGAGGTGGTTTCCGACTACAGAAATGGAATAGCAATAATCAAGAATTATTGTTAGAAATATGCAAGCATGAAAGTCAAGAGGACATAAAAAAACAGGACATAGATGGAAAAATACAGTACAATGAGAAAATAGAAGTTAATAAGGACAAAAGCAATAAACAAATAGAACTAAAAGCAGAAGAAAGTATAACAAAGATTTTAGGAATTACCTGGAATCGCAGTGAAGATCGCTTCCAATACTCAGTGGACCTCCCGGTGATGATGTCTGCACCTGAAACAAAAAGAAGAGTTATATCAGAAATAGCACGGTTGTATGATCCATTAGGATGGATTGCACCTAGTATAATATTGGCAAAAATATTTATTCAGAAGCTATGGTTATCAGGCATAGCTTGGGATGAACCGATATCTGAGGAGTTAAATAAAGAATGGTGTACTTATCGTAATGAACTGTATCAATTAACTGCAGTCCGCGTTCCACGATGGTTAGGCACGATGAGTATAGATGACGGCTGTTGCGAACTACATGGCTTCTGTGATGCCTCTAAAATGGCATACGCAGCAGTGGTTTATTTGAGAGTAGTTGATAGCACTGGAGCGATACGAATCTCGTTGTTGACAGCTAAAACCAGAGTAGCGCCCATTAAGCAAGTCAGCATTCCACGATTGGAACTATGCGGCGCGGTGCTGTTATCACGACTTCTCACGGAGACATCTGAAATATTAAGCATAAATAAGAACAACATTAGAGCATGGACGGACTCAACCGTAGTACTTGCGTGGTTAAATAGCCACCCGAGTAAGTGGAAGACCTTTGTGGCCAATAGGGTATCGGAAGTCTTAACCTTGTTGGATTCCTCGCAATGGTGTCACGTGCCATCTAAAGAAAACCCAGCCGACTGCGCCTCACGCGGTGTACAGCCAGGTGCTCTTGCTGAGAATAGACTTTGGTTTTCCGGTCCAGTTTTCCTGAAAGAAATACATATTAATTACCGAAAACAAAAAAATATTGAAGTTAATTTAGAAGAAGAAACAGTGAGATCACATTTCAACGCTACTGTTGAGGATGATATATTTCAGAGATTTTCTTCGTTGCAGAAGCTACTAAGAGTCATAGCTTACTGTCGCAGATTTTATAAGAGGCAAGCCAATCGTCATACTTACCTGACCCGAACAGAGATAGATGAAGCACTAAAATGTTGCATTAGAAAAGTACAAATAGAAGAGTTTAATGAAGAATATGTACAATTAAAAGTTAAACCTTATTTAAAATCTAAAACTAGTAAGTTAAAATCATTATGTCCATATTTAGATGATAATGGGATAATGAGATTGAGCGGTAGATTACAAAAATCACACTTACCTGAAGAGAGCAAACACCCCATCGTACTGCCTCGTAGTTCAAATTTCACCAAATTATTAGTATCTGATGCACATCAAAAGACTCTACACGGGGGAGTACAATTAATGGTTAATTATTTAAGAAACGCATACTGGATAATTAACGTAAAAAGTCTTGTCAAACATCATATTCGTAAATGTATTATTTGTGTGCGCCAAAAGGCCAAGGTACAAAACCAATTCATGGGGTCTCTCCCTTCAGTTCGATGTACGCCCGCTCGAGCATTTTTGCATAGTGGCGTAGATTATGCAGGCCCTATCAAAATAAGAACAACCAAAGGTAGAGGGCATCATGCCCATAAGGGCTACATATGTTTGTTTGTTTGTATGGCCACGAAAGCCATTCATTTGGAAGTAGTGAGTGATATGAGCACTCAAGCCTTTTTAGCTGCGTTCAGGCGGTTTGTGTCTCGGCGTGGCCATTGTGCTCAACTGTGGAGCGACAATGGTACGAATTTTGTGGGTGCCTGTACCGAATTGCGCCAGTTAAGTAATTTAAATAGTATTAGTGCAGCATATTTAGAAACATACGGGACTGAGTGGCATTTTATACCGCCCCATGCGCCCAACTTTGGAGGCTTATGGGAAGCGGCGGTAAAGTCCACAAAGTTTCACTTGAAACTTTGTGGACTCATTTCTCACTCATTTCATTTATGGGAGATTATATCCCTTAGGACAATTGCTCTCAGATTGGTAACAGTTTAATCATGGACATCACAAGACCATATATGATTTGAAAACAAACTTTAATAGCGTGATTCAGCAGAAAGCGTGATGGCGCCATCTAGTTTGAAACATATGAACTAATATGGTTTGTAGTTTGTAGTTGCGTCTTTAACATTCCGCCCACCAAGGACATTTAGTGACAAAATGTACTTTAATACAAAATTCAATAAAATAACAAAAACCGCCCACCGTTGGTGGAGATAATATCATTGGTGGACTAAACTAACAAATATTTTAATAAGCTTTACACAAATAATCTACAATGAAACGTCAGGATAAACATTAAATAATGTGTAAAGTAAAATAAACGCGAGTAGATCCGTAAAAGTTGTTGTTTTGTGTAACATGATTTAGGTGTGTAACAAATCTTTTAGATATTTAAGTACTTAGAATAGAATATAATAGAATGATTTATTAATTATATAACTCGGAACGTTAATAAAATAAATTTTATTTTTACATTACAATATTATAATTATACATTTTTTTTTAAATGGTGGTTTCCATTGCAATTGAAAAAAATTAATAAAAAAAAATAATAATTACGTAAATCTATACTAACTTTCCTGATTATAAGAACGAGGATTCATTAAAACGCATAGCCGTGAACTCGTTAATTGAATAAAATGGGTGTGAAACAAAAAAAATGCTTATACTAGCTCATGTTGGTTCTTAATCTAATACGACCGTTTTAATTGATTGTTTACTTATTTTTTATTACTTCTTATGTTTTTTGTGATGCTCTAAGCATACGTACAAACCGACAAATGGTTTTTGTGATACTTATCAAACAAACAATATAATTATTGTGTAATAAATACATTTTAAAAAAAACTATATACCCAGATCGTGTTAGGATAGTGCCTAGGCAGGATCACAACTGTATAAAAGTTTTGCTTGCCCTGATTATTGCAATCTTATATACGAATACTTAAAGATCACAAAACTCCGTTACCTTCCTACACTAAAAATGTTTTCAAAAATGCACCAACTTCGTCGAATAGTTTAAGACTAATAATAATATGACTAACGAATCTGAAATGTTGATATAGGTAAATTCATGTCTTGATCTTGAATTTACTAGCTCAAAATCACGATTGTATAATTTTGACTCGATTATAATTATTTTCAAAACTACCTCCAAAAAAATCACTTTGTTTGAAATTACAACGAAATTACTTTATGCTTGGAAACCACTCAAATACATTGATAACATTAATATTCGTAATGTAATAGCTGCATATAACCATAACTAAAACCATTTTTTTATTTCAAGATTCTCTTTATTTCTAACCGGTTTCAATTGTCGCGGGCGCTACGTATTTTCGACTTTATGGCAGCGCCTATAA